>CM031239.1:454789515-455389515 GCA_018340775.1 Taxus wallichiana var. yunnanensis | reverse complement strand
GTAACATGAAATTCTTAATAAGCTTCTTATTTGTCAATTGATCACTCTACCATCTATTGATTACTATCCTCCTTGTCACCAAGAAAATTATCAAGATCGTCCATATTACCATTATCATCACATAAGTGGACATAATGACAATGATTGCTATGATTTAAATCATAGATTCAAACATCTCAAGTGTCAAGGATTTATTTAATTCACTAGAAAACATACTATTGCATGCCCACCTACAAAAATTATACCCACATGAGCTCCTAAGTGTATTCCTCCTTTGATTAATCAAGATCTATCTAAGCAAGGTCCTAATATTACTAGTGAATCTCCCTCTAATATTTTTGAGGTTTTAGATATCCATTTTATTCATTAAATGTGTGGTATTGGGAACTCCTCACATGTGCATAGTAATGTTTATCCTAGTAAAAATACACTCCTATTTCTGATGTTGCTTCTTTTCCATCTAATGAGCATCAAGCTAACATCACTCAAGTAACTTCTAAGAAACCTCCTATCAATGTTAGCTCACTAACTCCTACTAATTTTTCTATTGAATTACAAAGTCAACCTAAGAAACCTCCTTTACGATTGGTCAACATGGCAACATCCTCTCAAAATTCAACTCCAACTAATTAATTTTGTTAAAGAAACCAATCCCCATCCTAGTGTGGATGATACATTTTTACTTTCATCACCACCACCTAGTTCTAAAGAACTTGAAAAACTAGGTCCTACAACACACAAAAATTTTCTTTGGTAGGTGAATCTTGTCACACTACCCTCCCGATGACACACTTATATTCATATGGTTTTTGTATGAATGTTGAGGGGTATTTGACCATAAATAACCTTATTTCATGTTACATTATTATATTCCTCCATTCCATCACAACCTATACATACACACATCTATAATACTTTAATGCTCCTTACACATAATTAATTCACCTAAATATATAATGCTTAATTACCCCGATATATAATTTATCACATGGTACATGCATTATCATACACATAGGGGCATAACATCCAACATCCCCCTACTCTTACCATCTACGATAATATCACTTTTTCATTCTCAATCATCAATATAATAGAATAAGCATACTCATTATTGGTGCTGAAATTAGTCTCACCCCATTTTTCATTAAAATTCCTCGGTTTGCAGCCTCGTAATGTTTTCTATCTCCTCTGTATTGGTGCTTGAAGACTATGTCCTCCATTTGGTTGCCATGATCAGTCCATTTCTTAGTCGAGGATCAATTAAAGGTCTAGAATTTGTTTTTCGTTCCTTTGTCCATCGAAAGAGTCTGTAAATTGGGGGTCTAATTCAGGTTGTTCCTTTCCTTCCATTTTCCATAGTCACATTTTCTTGTCTCGTTATTTTTTCCCAAATACCCGAGGAAACATGATTGGTTGTAGCTTCTAGGATCATATTTAACCCTTATAACATTTCCAAATTATCTATCCTTGAAGAAAGATTCATTTCTGGGCTCAAATGGTGATTTTCCTACATTTTATAGTTTGACGGGTGTATTTTTCCCAGTCAAATTTACATCTTAGCATCAGTGGAAACGTGGCCCTTTTTGGTTGGATGTGGCTCACTTCAACCCAAAAAATTTCCACATGGACAAACGATACTCATTTGAAAATTCTCTTTTGGTTTGGCCTTTAAGTTGCTCCAAAGTAACACATGGAGGTTTCCGCTACTTTTCCTAGACTTAGAAATTTTTTCATGCATCCGGTATAGTTTTGGTGGGCCATGGACATGTGGAGGGCTAGCACTCATTTGAGCATCTGCCTTAGGGTCCCACCTTAACATTTGTGCTAGGGAGACATGTGGAGGCTTCCAATGGATCCGCTTTGTACTTAAACTTTTCAAAGCAATTTTTGAAGGCCTGGGACATGTGGTGAGCCCGCGCTTGTTTAGGGTCTCTACTCTTGGGCACCACCTTAAAGTTGCACCATGAAGACAAGTAGAGGATTCCACCAGGTCTTCCCATACTTAGAATTTTCAAGAAACTTTCTTAAAGGCATGGGACACATGGAGGGACCATGCCTGTTTGGGGACTAGACCCTAAGTTTTATTTTGAAGAAGCACCAGGAGGACACTTGGAGGCTTTCGCTAAGTCTTCCCTTTTCTTGGAATTTTCAACCCAATGGAAACTCTCGAGACCCTAGACACATCGTGCCTTCCATTGAACCTTCAACTTTTTTAACAAACTCTGCTAGATTAAGACGTGTTGGGCTCGTGATTGTTTGGGGTCTTTACTTTTGGGGACCATCTCAAAATGCACCATTGAGACACATGGAGGCTTCTGCTGGCTCATTTTTTCATCGAGACTTTTCAAAGGCCAAAAGGTATTTTTCTTGGTCCGGGGTAGGTGGAAGGCTCCCCTTGTTTGGGACTTGCCGCTATGCTTCTCCTTTGTAGTGGTGCCAATGAAACACGTAGATGGCTATGCTATAAAGTGGAAAAGGGGCAGAATCAATAGTTGCTATGCATTTCACCTATTGTTCGACCATTTTTGTTCCAAGACTCTTGGATATATGAAGATGCACTATTTTTCATTGTTATTTGATGAAATTCCTTGTTGTCTCTATTTGTAAGGTGCCACCTTGAATGGATTTGAAACTTAAGTTGTGAGTCCAATGATTGTTAAGGTCAGTATTTTGAATTGGGAATTACTCAAGCACTCACAAAATGGGAATTAGAAGAGGAAATGGATGTGGGGCATAATTTCAGAGGAAAGAGAGGGAAAAGAGATGAAATGATGAAAGTGGAGGTGTAAAAGATGAAAATGTTCTTGTCTCGAAAGAAAAAAAGATTACCTGTCATTTCTAGCTATGCAGAGTCTCCAGAAAATGATTAAAAAGGGGATTTCTCAAATGACAGAATCAGAATGATTAGAAGGATTGCCAAAAAGTTGTGGGATGGCATCATAGTCATTAGTTGAGGGCCCAGGAAATGTGATCAGTTCATAATTGGTCCACCTTTATGACTTTCTCGATCTTAATTTGTTAAATGTTGCTTTTCTGAAGAAAATTGTTAACAAGTAAAGGTCCCTCGAATGTTATTTATTTTTAGGGGTAAATTGAGTGAGTAAAATGTATAAATGCAATGAGAATACTCTTGCAAATGGTTGGAGTTTGAATTCCTAAGAGAAAATTTGAGAAATTCATCTTCGTGAGAGACTAAAGCCGAGATAACCTGTTATTTTCTTCATGTGTTAGATTTTATATCGTGTCAAGTTTGTTACATATGTATAGCCATTGACAAGCACTGATATTTCTCTAGAAGCTTTCTCGAATGATGAATCTAAGTAATTTTGAAATTAATTTTTGTCCAATCTCTAGCAATTTGTGTCTGCTTTGTTTCAAAATGTCTACAAATAGTTTCTTTCATTCCTATTGCAATCTTACATTGAATTTTTTTGAAATCACACAGGATCTCATCCCTATCATAGTTTACTATTATTTGTAATTTCATTTAAAGAAGATCCTTCATCTTGGATGAGATAAACAAATTTAAAATCAATTCATTGTCATTTGTTGATAAAGATTGTCTGTAAGTCTTTGGGTGTACCTTAGGCATGATTGATCAGAGACTTTGGTGTTTAATTGAGTCTTTCAATTCGATCCTTTGTGTTAGAGTCTCAAATATTATGTGAAAACATGCTGATCTGGGCCTCCATTGAAGCACACCTTCTAGTTGAAGGAATGTCCTAACTATTTTGAAGCTTTTTTTGTTAAGTTATTCATTGTTGTGAAGTCCCTTCAAAGATCTGGTATAATCAACTTTATCTTACTTCATCTCCCACCAAAATTATTCAAAAACCATGAATCCACCCTAAACTACCCTTGTTTTCCTGTGTATCAACAAAGGAAAAAAATCTACTTACTAAAATATGCAGAACAATCAGGATTTCTTAATGTCTTTAGTAACCTTAGCCTTGTGTTGAAAGTATCTCCATCATTTAGAAGTGACAAATCTTAAGAGTTAAATCATGGAGTATTGACCATATTTTCCCAAGGTTTTCTTCATAGAATTTGTGCAAAAGAAGGATATCTCCATCTCCTTCATCAAATAGAGGTTACACTAAGGGTCCTCTCACCCTGGTCGAAGAGGCACAACCTAAAGTAGTGAGGACAGGTCAAATCCTCTTAAAGGTGCTATCCATCTCTCCACAAATATGAGTAACAAAGGGCTAGTTAGATCTCATCCCTGGCTACAAAATGACACACACTATGATCTATCTACCTCTAAGCTCCCTATTGAATCTTTGTTGTTGCTTGGCTTGAAAAGGAGAATGAATTTGGATACCAACACTCATTACACACTTTAGTATCTTCATTACCCGATGACGCACTCTTTTCTTCTCTGTTCACACTTGAATGTTGAGAGATTACCATTACACTTAACCCCACACACCACACTCTACGAATCACACATTACATGTCCAACACAATACATTCTACAATTTTGTCAGCAATCTTTTGACATTTACACATTCCTACATCACACATTTCTATTAGATTGTCAATATTTCTATCATCCACATGTTTTTCATCATACACTATTAATTTCTAATTTGTCACAACATATAGAGTCACATTATACATGGCACATTTTCACATAATAAATTTTCTATATACTATACTAATCTTCATTACATATGAGTCTAGTTATGCATTTCATCCCTACATTCTACATTATATTGGTCCATACCCTACACACTATAGGCATTATTAGGCTATCCATGCATAAACTATACATAGTCATACCATATCTTGCTTGCTTCCACATACATTCTATATACTATGCTAGGTTGCATAACATATGCATCTAGATTTTCTTTTTTCTATTACATATTCATTTCTATCTACACCTACTATTTCAATTTACACATTACATAATATACATCTTACACACCATACACATTATATGTTGCATTTCTCACACCGCGCATTTACAAATCCTACTCATCATATGGTCACGTAGTTTCACCATACATGCTACATTATTTTCTACGCAATGAAAAACAACCCTATGATGCACTTTAGTTCTTCAAGTACATACTCTACTACTAAGGATTTATAAATCAAATGCACCTTTCATTCACTATAATAAATTTCATCATGTGATATTTCCAACCTATTGACATACGCTTTAGGCTAAATCGTCACCTATGCTATCATTTTGTACTTGTATACACCTCATGTTACATCACCATTACCTCCTTTCATCTTGTAGTGACATACGCTTTAGGTTAAATCATCACCTATTTTATTATCCTATAGTGATATATGCTTAGGGCTCGAGTAATCCATCATCCATTCACCTTATAGTGATATACACTTAGGGCTAAATAATCATTCATATGTTCACCGTATAATGATATATGCTTAGTCTAAATCATCACTCCCCATTCAAGAAGTCGTGATATATGCTTCGGCTATAGGGTTCACGTACATCTCTTGACATGTTGCATCTCACCACCGCTACATATACACATTCATCGCTGAGTGCTAGAGACATAACAAACACCGCTTGACCATTTCCCAATGATGCATTCTTATTTATAGTTCATTCTAGACTACTGAATGGGAAAAAAATGAGCCTCATTGCATAAATTTCCATTCACTTAAGGGGCACATGGATCCTATCATTCCATTCCATCTATCCACAAGATCTTGCATTGTCGAGGGGCATTTAATTGTGCTTGCTAGTGTTTTTCATGATCACTTTACTACATATGCTAGATTGATATCTTATCTATCATTATATATAATATCCACACATGCTTAATCACACGGTTATTTATTTTTATAATAGATAAAGGAATCTTACACATTGAATTGATACTCACCTTCTACCCTTCCTATACTAGTCATTGGGGGCATCTACATTCATATCATAGAGGTGTTATTGTTTTATTTTGTACTCATCACCTTATATTACTTGATCATACATGTTTTGACATATTCATTATTTCTCTAACATGCTAACGGGTGTTCCATGTGCAACACTTAGTTTATAGAATTACATGCTTCCTTGACTACTTGTTTGTTTGTTTTTACTTATCTTCTATTGTTTTCCATTATATGCGGGATTTTCCCTATATTTTTGTACACACTTGTCTATTTTTGCGTCAATGAGGGCCTTGCATGTCTTGTGACATCGTGAGTGATGTCCCATGTTTGTAACCCACTTTGTGCAGACTACTTGTTTATTAAATTTTTACACTACTATGCTTGGTAGTTTCTACATTTTCTTTGTATTTTATATGAGTGTTATTACATGCATTTGTTTTAAGACTAACACTTATTTTAGCTAGACATCCTTATTTGTGCATGCCTTGGTTTCTACCAAGCACACCCCATTTCCCCCTACATGGAATATTTACCAAGTTCAGAGTGCAGTTCATCCAATTTTTGGGCCACATTCTCCGATAAATGAAATCATATGCACCCCCAAAGAGGGGGGGCATCATTGATGGTTTACTTACTAACACATCGTATTTACACTAGTTTAGTAAAATGCACTTTTTACCCTTGGCATTGTTGGTCTACATACATCGAGTGAGTTCAAACTAGTCTATGAACCCCATAAAAAATATATTTTATAGTACATGGTGTCCTTAGTATTTTTGGAAGTAGATACAAGCTTAGAGGTTACGGTGGGTGTGCCTCTATACACTACTACTTTAGTGTGCGGTATTGCATCACCTAGAAAACTAGGAAATTACAAATATCTCTTCACACACACATTTCAAAAGTAGGAGTGGTCAAAGGTTTGAGGACACAGAGCATTTCCTTTCTACACTTGTACAACCAGGGTGGCGTGAGATCACCTGAAAAAATTGTAGTAGTAAAGGATATCCTTCTACGCCCTTTCTCTTGACATGGATTATGTGCACATGTTCCATTTATAATTTCCTTTTCACGTATTTTACATTTACATATTTTACACATTTATATACACATGTGTATTTTACACAACATTTTCACATATATACATATTTGAATACTTGATCATTTTCTCCTTGCATGTCTGGCTATATGAGAAACAAGCAGCCAAATTGGGGGCAACAAAATAAATGATTACACACACCTTACTAACCATATCACTAAACTACACACCACAGCAGCTACACATGTGTTTCTCCCTAGGTTCACTCTCATCACTCTTTTCGTGTGTATTTTTAATCTATATGTTACACCCTCATCCATGGTTTTATCATTCCACACTTTTTGTCTAGTTCTCCAGGAACCTTTTCTACTACACTCTACATGGACATCACACATGCATCTCTATCTACTTTATGTTACTGAGATTTCCACTAAAGAACATAAATTAGGTGAAAAATGTAGTCACAAAATCATGCACTTTAGGCATTGTTTAGCCCAATCTCATACTACTATTTACAAGGTTCTTAAGTGAAGAAAGTACTAATTAATCCCACCTTTTAGGCCATATTTTTGTATCTTTTATTTTTCCAAACCCACACATTTTTGTATCCATGCCCAACTATTTCAGCACTTTCCCATCGTTTTAGCCTAAACCGGGGTGCTCGATTCAGTATTAGGGCGTCCTATGGCACCATGGTCCCACAGGATGCCTCGATCCTTGTTTTACTTTCCCACCTCTTTTGGGATATTTCTATCCATTCTTAATCCTTAACTTTTTCCTACTTGGCTAAGTCAAGATTATTACGATATTAGAGAAAGAGAACCCTATAAATATAGACGTATGAGACCATAATGAGGTTCCTAGCATCACTTCTATGAATCGATCTAGAGTTGCATCAATTACAACATTTGTATCCACATACTTCTATACATCAAGGCTAAGATATGTACATCATCACAAACTTCATAGGGGAGGGATTATATTCTATTACATGCACACATTCTATTACATTTTTACATCTATTTCTTTCTTTCTACTTCAAAAAGTGTGAGTGGAATAAGAGAACCTAGCACACGACATTCACAAATGCATCGAACTACATTTGGGTCTGAAATATCCGCAACGCTTAGTTTAGTAAGCCCATTATTATAGAAGTTGGGGTCAATCAGACCCATTCATTCTACATATTTCAGTTTTTAGGGTTTTGATACTTTCTTTTTGGTCTATCATTGTATGTCATTCATCATCATGTTATAATCGAAGCATTTTGTGCGGTTTAGAAAATCTAGTGTGATAGAGAGTAAAGGTTAGGACATATCTTCTGACCTAGAAAGAATCAGATTATGAGGTTTTTATACACTAGGGTGCCTCTTTTTCCATACCGGGGCACACTGGGCACCCTAAGTACCCACAGGAGCTTCAGTCTTCTCGGATATTTCATATCTACTATTTTTAGGACCTCTCTATAGTCATTTGAGTTCCTGTATTTTCTTGTCATACCTATGACACTTTATGACAACCATCTACAATTAGATGATTCATTTCCTACGCTTTCTCTTATATATTAGGGTTTTATTTCTACTAGTTCAATCGGTTTAATTATTTAGTCATTTGATATTAGTTGAGTGCATTTATTTATAGTGTTTTAGTCCTCCTAGATTAGATTACTTATTTTTACATTATCCCCTATTTTAATTAATTTAGTTAATCACCAACCTTGGAAAGAGCCAATAATATGCCTCCATTTCTGAACCATGAAGAATGTCCCAACAGTATGGAGGTATGGAGAGCAAAGGAGAAATGGAAACTAAATCAAAATAAGGTAGCCAAAGGACACCAGGTTCCTTTTTCTTATAGAAATTAATCACCAATTCAATGAAGGTATTGAGATTTTTCTCTCTCTATCCTAATTCCAGGAAAGAAGACCTATCTACCCAATCTACTTGATGAGTTAAGTTAGCTAAGAACAAGGGCCATGAAGCAAGACATGCTTTCTCAATAGCCATCTCCATACCCACTCTTTGTGTTGGGTAAAACCATTTTCAACCCATAACCACTGCCTTACATTTATCATGGTTAATGATAAGAATTTTATCAATAAAATTAGCATCGATTTTTGAATATATGCAAGCATGAAAAACTAGATGCATATATTTATCTCTCAAAATATTTTAAATTTTTGTGATAGATTTTTTAGAATAAACGTAAAATATAAAACTTAGTCTATGCTTTGAAATACTAGAATAAAATGCCATTGCACGATCTACACTAGAAAATAGAAGTAGTGGAAGCATGGGAGACTCCATTTTTAAAAAGGCATAAGGAAAAATATGAGTATAGAAATCCTAGACAACACATTAAAAGGGCCCCCTACGCTCGAGCACATGTGAGAACATACCTTAATCGTTAAATGTAAAAATGAGTGACAATAATGATGCGATCAAATCCAATCTTGCATACTTGACCACTTCCAATCCCTTAAGGACATTATGATTAATATTAATTAATACCCTCATGGAAAATATGAATGAAATTCCATAATTAAAACCACACGAGTAACATTTACAAAAAAACAAAATAATGAAATATGTAAATGCATCCTTATACGTTGAAGTACCGCAAATCTATGTGAACTAATGATGTAGACATTGAGTGCGATGATCTCGCTTGTCACATTTCCCAATGTATTAAAATAATTTCATAGATAACACTAATCACATGACCATAGCCATAACCACAGTCATAAATCAAAGCATGCTAATAACATAAACGCAGTCATAAATCTAAGCATGCTCATCAACATGGCCAAAATAATATAGATTTCCAAATACGAGGTGCTCATGAACATGCCCATCATGACAAATCAATCCGTTAATCCTTTGCTTCATGATGTAGGAATGAGTGAGCCTTCAGATCATGATCATAGCCTTCATTCCTTTGATAAAGATAAAACATTCAATTATTGATTGAATAGAAAATCATAGTAAAATAGCTTAGTGATCACTATATTATTATGATTTATAAATACAATGAGAAATATGTGTGTAATGGATATAAAAAAATCTTGAATTCAATGGTAAATTATGGATATGTGAATCCATGAAGAGATAAAGTATTATGGAATTCAAATACATGTTTATGAAAGCATTCAATTATAAAATCAGCCAACAATATTATGGATGATTCCATGCTCACAAGCAACATAAATAAATTTTAATGGTAATGTGGAGTTACATATTAAAAGTGTGTGAAATGAGTGTGGTTGTAATGGTGAGGCGATTGGTTGTCTATGTTTCATTAAATGTTGAACAACTCAAAACTACCTGAAAGAAAATTACCGGAGAGATCAAATTAATTCAAGCTCTTAGAGTACTTCAAGCCACTAGGGAATCCTCTTTCCGCATTCAATTCAATTAGCTTTATTATTAATAAATTTTAATCATTGTTGTGCCACCACCTAAGCCTGATAAATTTGGAGTTGAATCATGTTATATTATTCTCAAACCCTCATGTGAAATGGAACCCTTTGGGTCTTTCAATTTCGTTCGAGTTTCGAGATACTCATTTGATGTCATATTTTGTAAACTCATTCATGGGTGGTGTGTTGTGGCATGGAATTGAGCATAGTAGCTCTCTTTGGAATACACATGCCAATGTTTTTCATTTCCATGGCTATCACTTTGACCTTTGACAAGACGACCGGAAGGAGGATAGGTCAAACACCTATCTTTAATTGTTCCTAATATTGTTCCTAATTCTCTCAATCTATTATAGGTGTGTGGGTGCATTATGGATCGGGGTGCACTATGGCGTAGCACCACCAAAATCACCATGCAAATTTTATTCCTATCCATGGATATCACTTTTTCTTTTATATAGGAGGACAAAAATGAATATTTATCAAACACCTAGGTATATTTGTTCCCAATTCCCTAATTTTTTCCAAGGCGTAGGGCGTATTGTAGCTAGGGTATACACTATTCCTTTGGATGTTTTGTGGCATGGTACCACTAGACTCAATATGCCAATTTTGTTCATGTCCATTGTTATTAATTTGACCTTGTGTGAGAAGGACAAGAAGAAGGTTGAGTCAAACACCTAGCTATATTTGTTCTAAATTCCCAAAATCAATCTTAGGCGTGGGGGTGGATTATGGCAATGGGTGTGTTGTGGAATTTTACCACAAGGATCAATACACTAATGTTGTTCATGGTGACGGGTGTCACTTTGGCCTCATGACATGGGAGGTCCCGAAGGAGGTAGGGCCTAATAACTAGCTATATTTGTTCGTGATTCCCTAAATCCATCTCCTCCCATGCAATGTTTTATGTCTTTGAACACAAACCTGCAGGATTTAAAGAAGTAAGAATATGTGGGGGAGAGAGTTGATGGGACACTTGGTTTTGAAATATACCTTATTTTTAATGTATATCCCTTTATGCCTCTGCTTTCTATGGTTACGACACGCCCTTTCACCCGCTTCCCGCATTGTGTGATGTTATTCTAGTGTGTGACCCACATAGACAAATATGAGAATGAGAAACATGAACATGATAATTCCATCTTCTATAGACTACCCTTCCTAGTCAACACGAGATGCTTCCAACTTCTATAAACTTCCATTCCAATTTCTAAATTTTGTTTTTAATATTCTAAGTTTTTATAAGTACCCACCAAGCTCATTTATAGAGACGTCAAACATCTCATCTTTCAAGTTCCACTCTAGTCTTCCCCGTCCCTTCTTCGGTGATTGATCATAAATTATATTGGTAGGAAAGGTAATTACTAGCCTAGTTGTTACTAATATTTGTCCCTTGTTTTGCTCAAAACTTATCTATATAGATGTATTATTTTAGTATTTGGCATGAAATAATGTTACAAGATAAATCATAAATGTCTAAGAATGGACCCGATTGGGTATTTCAATTCCATTTTAGTGTCGAACAGGTATTTAATGTCATTATATGTAAACTAAGGCATGGGGGCACGTTTTGGAATCGAATTGATCATAGTAGCACCACCAAACTGATCATGCCAATGTTGTTTATGGTCATGTCTATTACTTTTACATAAGGACTAGAAGGAGGCTCGGTTAAACACCTACCTATATTTGTTGCCAATTTGGTAAATTTGTCCATTCCCCATCGTTTTGAATGTATTTTATCATAAATAAAAATAAGATCCGGGGATTCAAGGTACGAGGCACTAGGTTCGAACACCCCTTTGTTTGCTACTTCAAAACGAAAATCGATGTTTTATTTGGTCACGAATTTTCCTTTCACCCACTTTTTTTTTCTAGTGTGTGAAACACATAGAAAAACATGAGAATGGGAAATGGAAACGAGATGCTTCAAACTTCCATAGTATACCCTTCTAGGTCAACTCGTCATCCTAGGGACATTTCTAATTTAAATTCACCTATTTTCAATGTTACCCTCTCAATTTTACCCTGTCTCACAACATTTTCTCCTTACCATACATAATAAATTCAAATTCACATTCACTTAGAATCTCCACTTAAGTATCTTCAACCATTTACTATAAAAACTTGTTATTACTCCACATTACATTACAACTATTTTTAAACACACCTTCTTATATTTGTTCCCAATTCCCTAAAAATTTCTCAAGGATGGGGTGCATTGTGGCCTATGTTTTGTAGTGTGGTTGGAGGATGTGATGGGGGTGTATTTTGGCTATGGGTGTGCTTAAAATATAATTTCTATATTGTTCTATCAAAACATGAGTAATTGATCTAAAAACCCGGATAATCTACATAGAAAAAAAAAGATTAAACTACAATAAAAGATCCACACAAATATACTAATATCTTTACTCAATATTCTTTGTTACAA
This sequence comes from Taxus wallichiana var. yunnanensis, assembly GCA_018340775.1. Classification (NCBI taxonomy): domain Eukaryota; kingdom Viridiplantae; phylum Streptophyta; class Pinopsida; order Cupressales; family Taxaceae; genus Taxus; species Taxus wallichiana. The sequence goes on along the minus strand of CM031239.1, from coordinate 455,376,750 downwards.
AATACCCCATTATATAGGAGTGAAGGAATAATAATCCGCTGAATAAATTTTGTTTCTTATGAAATCGATTCTCCCGAATGGTTTCAACAATAAACAAATATAATAACAAGCTCCATAATAAAACAAGACTAATTGTTTTATTATTCTAACTTACTAACCACCCATATTTATCCTTATTAACTTTTACCACTAAATTTTAAAAATTACAAATCATAAACATAAAACCATATGAAAAGCACTAAACCATAGAATTCCTAACATTCCTCCCCTTAGTGCGGTCATGGAGAAAACAAGTCTCGTATATTGCAACGTGCCACTTCATAGATTGCTCATGATCTTTATGGTTTCAAGTACAATACTAAAAATTTCTGGATAGTCTTCCCATTGGTTTACCAATAACCACAACTATAGATAGTTTTTCTAGTGGATTACTAACAACCAAAACTATAGATGACTTTCTAGTGGATTCAATAACCACAATATCATGATGATGGAGTACATTTATCAGCTCTTATCATTACTTCTCTTTAGGAAATTACATGTAAAATTCCATGATAGTGCATAAATTTATTTAACCACCAAAAATGAAAAAATGTGTCATTTATCCCTAACAATGTGAAGTTTCCAAAACACAAAGAAATCTAAAATTATCACACCATGCAAAAACACACACACAGACACACATGTCACCAAACTTGTGATGCAGCCCCATCATAGGTGACTGACGAGAGGATGTTGTATGTCTTGTATCCTCTATTCCCTGCATCCTCCAATCGGTCGTTAAGAAGAGGAGATCATCAGAAAACATATCCTCGCTCCTCTTGTGCGGGTTCATCTTCTCCATATGAGTCTTCATCAGTTGCTACATTGGCTTCATCTGTAAGCTTCCCATTGAGTATATCTCTTTCCTTTACCTTGCATGATATTGAATTATTTCCTTTTTTCTTAAAATATAATCATTCCACTTCACTTTCCTTTTTGTATATATGGATTTTTCTTCTTCTACATCTTCTTTAGTTCTCTTCTCTTTAACTAAGAGAGATGAAATCATGTCTTCAAGAGTTTTAGAAGGCATATGTCCAAGAGTAAAAACTACATTGTTGTATTTGGGAGGAAAACTATTTAGTAATATTGTTTTTGCATCTTCATCATCAACAAGAGCATTAACTTCTGCTAATTGTCTAGTTAGTGATATGAAATCATTAATGTGACTAGACATGGTGACTCCATCATCCATTTTGAATCTAAACAATTGAATTTTTAAGGAAAAATTTGCATTTACCACTTTTGCACCAAATAACTTACTTATATTGTCCCAGATTTCCTTTGATGGTTTATCAAGCTCAACATAGTGCAATTCAGAATCTAAAAGAGCTAAGCCTATAATGGCCTTTGCTTTATCATCCTTGGTTTTGATTACGCTTCTTTATCTGGATATGATGGTTTCTTTTCCTACACGATTACAATCCTAAAAAAATTATTATTCATAAGTTACATCTGAATTTTCACTTTCCGTGTGTGAAATTGACACCATTGAACTTATCTAATGGTACTAAAAATGTATTCATTGATCAATAAAAATAAATAAAACAAGTACTCACTTTGTTTTCATGATAACTTGAGAACAATAAATCCATTTTAAAAACCATAAAAATTTTCATAAATATGGTTTCAAAATATTTATAGAAGTATAGAGAATTAGTAGTGACTTATCTTGAATCATTGGCAATTTAAACAAATTATTGGGAATTTTACGTCATTGCTAGTGATTGAGTATAGGTCCAAAATTGTTGGTGATTCATGTACGAAGAATTATAGTGAACTTTGGTGACTCTTGCGCATAAAAATTAGTTCTAGTAGCTCCTCAAATGTTCACTCGATTCCAAAAGATATCTAAATTCTATATTGTGCTATTAAAACACCATTAATTGATCTACAAACTCAGATAATATACACATAAAAAATAGAGATTAAACTATAAAACAACTCCACACAAATATATTAATATCTCTACTCAATCTTCTTTGTTACAAAAGACTCCATTATATAGGAGTGGAGGAATAAAAATCTTCTCAACAAATTATATTCCTTATGAAACCAACTCTCCTGAATGGTTTCAACAATAAACAAATATAATAACAAACTCCATAATAAAACAATACTAATTGTTTTATTATTCTAACTTACTAACCAACCATATTTATCCTTATCAAATTTTACCACTAAATTTTACAAATTAAAAATCTTTAACATTAAACCATATGAGAAGCACTAAACCATATAATTCCTAATAGTGTTGTGGGGTGTCTTGTGGCTAGGAGTGCACTATGGATAATAGGTGTGTTGTGGCTGAGGAGTGCACTACAACTAAGAGGTGTGCTATGGGGTCCATTGTGGAATTTCATTACCAAAATCATCATTCCAATGTTGTTCTTGGGCATGGCTTAGTTTGGCCTTGTGAAAAAGGACTAGAAGGAGGTAGGGTCAAACACCTATGTATATTCATTCCTAATCACCTAAATCTTTCTCAATTATGTGGAGTGTGTTGTTCCTAGGGGTGCATTGTAACATGGAACCACTAAAATTCACATGAAAATGTTTTTCATGACCATGGTTATCATTTTTACTTGTGACAACATGCCTAGAAGGAGGTTAGGTCGAATACTTAGTTATATTTTTCCCAATTCCCTAAATCTATCTTAAGCATGTGGGGTATGTTGTGGTTGAGGAGTGTATTATCAAATGGCACCATGAAACTCAACACACTAATATTTTTCATGGCCATGGCCATCAATTTTAAAGGAGGACCAAAATGAATCTTGGTGAAAATATAGATTTTTTCACAATTCCATTAATTTGTCTCGGGTGTGGGGGTACGTTGTGGTTAGGGGTGCATTATAGCATGGCACCACCAAATTCAGCACACCAATGTTTTTTCTTGACATGGATATCACTTTATCCAATATTGTTCATGGCCATGGATATTTCTATTTTCTGATTTCGACCCACTCCTAGATTAAATTGGAGGAGATAGCAATTGGTGAATATAGAAGAGGAGAGTAGAAGAAAATATTAACCTTTTGATTTGGTTGACTTGGTTGAGATAGCAATTACAAAAGAAAGGAGAGGAGAGGAGAGGAAATTTAAACTATTTTCTCTCTTTTATGTCAATTGATTTGGTTTTCCCTTAATTATTTATATTTACTGCATCTATGATTCATGTTATTTGTATGTATCTCATTATAGTATAATATTTTCATATCCTAGATGTTAATATTTTTGTCATCCTCCTATCATATTTGTTTTAGGTTGAATTTTTAAACTAGGTGCATAAGTAGATTGTTGTACTGATATCCTCATATAATATTTCTCAAAAAAAAATTATTCGCTCTCTATCAAGTTGAAGTTTTGGTTTATGCACATAAGTAGATTTTTGTATTATTATTTTTTCTTATCAATATTTTTTATAACTATTTCAACTTATCTTAGTGTATCTGAAAATTGGAAATATTAGATGAAATTTTAAGGGTTAATATGGTATTAAGGAATCCTAACATATGTTTTAGTGATATTTTCACATTGATATTTTTGTTTTTATGGTGGCTAATGTTCTTTGTTGATAGTGGTGTAGGTACTAGATTATAATCCAAGAGAACGAATTATATTGGGCACTTTCACTTATGTGAATAAATATGGTACCGATATTTGGACCATTTATCCCATAGTCATGTTCTCATAATTTTCATAATGATTTCCTTTTCTTATGTATGACACATCAGTTGTGTTATTATGAGCTACATCTATCATCATAGAACTCAGAGCATGATGAGATGGATTATGAGCTCTTAGGCATAGTCAGCTATTTTTTCTCCAAACCATAATGTTTAGTGGGGTGAAAGGAGATATGGAGCAACGTATATACATCTGGTTTTACCCTACAAAATATTTCTATTTTTACTCTATTCTCTAAAACATGCATCATTGATTTGGATTGTGTAAGTATAGTTCATTGATTTAGATTTCATATTATTTGAAAATGATATTCCAATCAAAGTATTCAAGAACAAAAAAGGGCCTAGTAGTTAGATATCAATTGAATCAAACCATGAAGATCTACTCAACTTATACAAGGCTAAGAGAATGGGATACAAGAGGGGGACTTGAGAAAACATATTCGAGAAAATAGTTATTCCACAATGAGGGGTGTGATGCAAATGTGGCTCATTCATAGTGTCTAACATTGGGAAAAACATGGTGCCCAAAAGGTGGTGGAAATTATCGATTCATAAAGAATACAATTGTGGCATAATGTGTCTTATGATTTATATAAACTATATAATAATGGTTTAATGTATCTCAGAGATCCTTTTTGTGTTTCTCAAAAGCATTTTTCTTGCATTGTGTTAAGGATTAATTCATTTTCTTCCTAATGGAAGTAAGTGACTCATCATTTATATGGAGAATGGAACAATTTACAAGCATAAATTCTACTTTCTTTCACAATAATTGAATTTGTGATATACATAGCTCCCAATGATGTTGTCACCTTTTAATGATAAATCTAAGATATAATTTATAATAATAAGCAGTAGTAAACATAAATCCATGTAGAATCTAACAAAAAAGACTTGAGTTCTTACAATGTTAATACTGTGATAAGAAAACTTAAATTTCTACCAATACCTAATTACTTCTACCACTTATCTTTAAGAATTATAAAATTTAAATGACAAATAAAATGACCAATTGGCATAAGTTTGATATTTTGCTTCAATAATTTCACTATTATAATATCAAACAAAAAAGGTCATATTTTGAGAGAATCATAAAAAATATGAGCACTTAATTTTATTGTAAGTTTGACTAAAAATCAAAATAACACCATTAACATTTGAGGTCAATTCCAATATCAAGGATGCGCATAATGACTCCAAAATTGAAAGTACAAGTCCTTGTACTTTAAAAGTGTGAATCCTCACACTTGGAAAATGTGATCCTCATAATTTGAAAGTACAATCCTCACACTTTCAAATTAGGATACTAGAAGTTTTCAAGTATAATTTACACACTATTAAAGTGTGAGGCTTAAAATTTCCTCACACTTTGGAAGTACTAACCTCACAGTTTAAACTTATGTGAGGATCACACTCCTAAAGTGTGAGACTGGTGCTTCTTTGAAACCATAAGGCTTGCACTTTGAACATTATTTTTAGGAATTTATTGTTAGTTTTTATTTTAGTTTTAATCCAATGGGCTCATGCCTTATAATAGTTAGTGGTTGCTAACCTTACATCGAGGCTTTCACTTTCAAAGTGTGAACATCTTTATTTTAAATCACAAGGCTTGCACTTTGAACTTGCTTTTATAGGAAGTTTTTGTTAATCCAATGGTCCCATGCCTTATAATAGTTATAAGCCACTAAATTTACATACCCCCAAGATGAAAAGCTAAAAATAACAAAATTAGAATCCAATAATAATGAAATTGGGATCCAATAATAGCTATATTAGAATCCAATAATAGAGATAATTGAATCCAAGAATAGTAATAATAGAATCTAGTATAAACTAAAATGGAATCCAATATATGCAAAAATGGAGATAGATTTCTTCCAAAACTTATAAAACTAGAGTCTTGATGCACTTGAATATGTCAAAATTTACTGAAATAAGAGTTTAAAATAAATGGTTCAACTAAAGTATGTCCACATAGCAAGTGGACCATCCAATAAATAATTTGATTCATTGGATTTAATGACTCACAACTATAGATTTCTACGGTTAGAAGAAATATTATTATTTCATATAATGTTGTTGTTTTTGTTTTCATTCATTTTCCTCTTTGTTATCTTGTAAGTGTAAGAGTTTTTTTCAATGGAGGAACCCCCTTTCTTCCATGGTTTTCTTGAGCCATGTTTCATTTGCTTATTTTTTGCGTAGAAGGAAGGCATGGTTTTGTTGAAGCACGACATGTCGGGAAGGCCTATTTGATGGTCATGGCAAGGGGAGAGCTGCAACATGGGGGAGAATGGTCGTGTCGGTTATTTGAAATGGGGTTGGTGACAATGACTACTATGGTGATGTTTGTGGAGGGGTGCATGGCCAGGATGTGGCTCATCAATCCACCACTTGGTATTTTTTTTGTTTTTGTTTGAATTATTAATCTATATGTGTGTGTGTGTGTGTGGGCATGTTCACAACCAAAAACATGGTATAATGAGTAGATTGACATTGTATGCATTAAAATATTTATAATATGCATATATATGAATAATTTCAAATACGAGGTTTAAATTTAAGAGTTTGAGTCTATTTCATCTTTTATATATTTTTCTTGCCCAAATTATTGAAACTTTGTCATTTATATATATATGTTGTCATTGATGTCAAGCTAAATTCATGGCACAATCATTTAATGTTAAGTGGCATTAATGAAAACATTGTTAATTGGTAAAGTGAACAAGAGAGAAAGATGAAGGTTAATTGGTAGTGTGGAAACTTATAGAGGCTTTAAGATGATCAAATATAAGTTCCGAGGGACATAATCAGCTTTTGCACATGCCATGGACATGAGGAGATAGTCTTTCAACCCTTGAAGTAGCCTCCAAAGACATGGAGAAGCCATGAAAACTCTAGAAGGAGCCACATAAGCTTAGTGAAGGATGTGGATAAAGGAATGAAGCCACCAAAGCAAAATGAGGCAAACGACATGTCGCGAGTAAGAAAGATAACACCGCAAATGTGTAGGAAGAATTGTGGAAGAAAGGATGGGTGAAGGAAATAATGTGAAATAAAGGGAAGTCTGGAGAAATCCATGCATAAAGAGAAAAGATGTGAAGGACTAGAGATAGCCATGAAAACTATACAAGCCATCGTGGACATGGACCAAAGCCATGAAAAGGAAGTGAACAAGGAGGAAATTTTTGAAGCAATAAAAAGCCACAAAAAGAATAGCAAATTCGTGGATAACGAGAAAACCGACAAGAAAAGAGAAAGGCTGTAGAACAAGGATATTGCCATCATACAAAGGAAAATGTCAAACTAGTCATGGATATATACAAATTTAGAAAATATGGGTGGACAAGGCTCGAGGAAAATTAAATGATTCAAACATGGTCAAGTGATTTTTTTCTCCAAAATTGGGTGATTTGATCATCTGGTGATTGTGGTTAAGCATACAACTCAAGTTCCATGAAGAATAAATAAATCTATTGTTCCATTTATCAATGTTTAATGCTCTTTGAATTTAAGGAAATACATGATTACACTGCCTATATGATTCCTTATTTAAAGTTGAATTTAAATTTTAGAGGAGAAAATGGCTCGCTCATCTTTGAATGCCTAGGAAATGAGAAATCTTTTTTAGATTTTGGTAAATAGATATTTTCTAAGGAATGCATAGAAAAATGTGAAATCAAGTGACTATACTAAGAAAAATATATGATGTTAGTTGTGTTCATTTAATAGACGAGACTTTCGGGTGGTAGAATAGGAAATGGTACATGAAACTCTAATTGAAGTAATGGAATGGGTTGTGTTATCTCTCGAAAGTGCACCCTGTAGAGAGATGGTTGTAGGTGTTCTAAGCTTGCAAAATGGATCTCTCTTTCGTAGATACAATGGAAACACCTTAGGTCTGTGGGTATACATATTTTGAGGTGATTCTTTGGTATGAAGGCCAGTTCCTTACTAATGTATCCTAAACTAATTTTACGTGGGTTTAAGGGTAAAAGAAGGCGTAAAAGATTTAAAAGCGAGGTGATACACCAAATTTGTATGAGGTATTTGACTTGAGTATATGCACAATTGATATGGAAAGGATTTTTATGCACAAGCCAACAATTTTCTATAGAATATTAAGGGCAAACACTTTGGTGTATTGAGGGAAAGTATCACAACAATACTTCTAAGTTAAACATGCACATTAATATCACAAAAATTACTGAATTTGCAATAGGGTAAGATGATCAATCAGGGAACTTACATTCACAAGATTAATGGAACATACACAAGACTGCAAATAATTGGAAAGGCAGAAAATACTTCACATTTAGAGGGAAAAACTAGCAGAAAATTACTTTAGCACTCTTGTATCTAAAATTCCTCCTCTTGTTCTTTTGCAATGCACATAATATATAGAAAAATTATTTCCCACCCTTCCTAAAAATAGGCTAGAATTGTACTTGGCCATGCATCCAATTTTTATCCTTCATCTATTAATAAATAAAGGAATAAAAACATAGCATGTAAATACAAAGAGGCATTAACATGCATTGGTTATAACTAAGTCAAGTGCAATGATTGTTGTATTTTTGTGAAAAGCATGAGTGATAATTTGCTAAAAATAAGTTTTGCTTGATGAACAAGTCTTCTTCCTTGTGCATGCAGATTTTGTCTTCTTGTTGATTTGTCCTTTTGCTAAAGGTATGCGACCTTATCCATTTGTAGTGATAATATTAGCACTTTCTAACCATGGTTGAATCTGGTCAACTCAGGACTCGAATTAAGGTGAAAAAGTATTGCAAACTTACTTGTTTTTTGGTTTTCCATTGTTGAGATCTATTCAAGCTAGTAAATCTTTGCTAAATTTTCCCCGACCACCATTGTTGGTAAGCTTGATCAAGGTTTCTATAAAGAAATTTTTCTTTCATTATTTTGAAAAAAAAAATTCCATGTAGGATAGATTTGAAGACAAAACGGGCTTGGAAAATATTTTTATTTTCATTTCTTATAGATATTGTGCATTTTTTATACATAAGGCCCACTCTTCTACTTCTAATTTGGGCCTAACACGTGTCTTTAGCTAGTGTCAGCGGGGTCGTGTTCAACTTTATCCTCTTTTTCCAAAACAAAGGTTCAAAGTTTCAAAAATCAAAAGAGTTTCGGTGGCCCGCCTTTCTACTATGGGATTTTGATGGTGTGGGTGGAGTCGCGGGAAATTTTAACACTTTTCTCCCTTTTTCAAGAAAGGCTTAAAATCTCAAATTGACCCGACGCTTCGCTTTTGAATTATTAAACACGTGGCCTTGTTCGGTCTTCAATGGGGTCATGGGTGACTTACTCACTTTTTCCTTTTTGAAAAAGGGGCTCAAATTTTCAAATTGACCCAACGATGATCCGCTTTTGACTTAATTCAATATGAATGACTTTTGATGCTTCAACGGAGTTGCAGCAATTTTAATCTTTACTCCCTTTTCAAAAAGCTTAAAAGTTTCAAAGGCATAAAATCTTTGAGACGATCTGCTCCTCTACTTGAAATTTTTATGCGGACTCAACATTTGAATTTTTCCCTTGGCATGAGCGGGGCCGTGGGCCAATTTATGATTTTACACCCTTTTGGAAATAAATTTATAAATCTCAAAGTCTTCGACTATCTCGCCTTGCCTTTTTTGATGCGGGCTCAACATTTTACTTTTTCCCTTGGCATGAGTGGGGCCACGGGCCATTTTATGATTTTACACCATTTTGGAAAAAAATCTCAAAATATCAAAAGGATCTAACGATCCACCTTGAATTTTCAATGCGGGCTTAAAATTTGAATTTTTCCTTGATGAAAAGATGTTAAGTTCACCAAAAAGACCCGCCATTTTCATGTGTCAAGTTGGGGTTTGCATAAATTTTGGTGATCAATTCGAGCATTAATCTCTCTGACTTTTGATTCGTGGTTGTTGATCGATGATTAAAACACTTAAAACCCTAAGTCTTTCACATTTTTATTCTTGAGCTCTATTTTAGATAAAGGAACTCTCGGAAGTTTTTTCCCTAGATAGTGGCCACTTGGAGATGATCTTTTGAGCTCGGTATATCTACATATATAGTTTTGTTCTGTCGATCTTGGCTTTGGAACTATATTTTATTTAACGGCCACCGTTTTGATCACTTCAAGTTATGGTTTGGCTTATATTGCAATATTTGGTCAATTTGACCAGTTGTGTTGGTTTGAGTTCATATTTTATTCAAAAGATCTATCCTTTGAAGCTCTGCAAAGATTCTATGGCCGCCATTGTTGAGGTTTGTGAGCTTAGTCCTTTCTGTATCATCGTTATTTTGAACAATATGGTAGTGGCTTCGTGTGTTTTTGTGTAATCTCCTTAATGTATATTGCTCATTTCGATCAGTATTGATCTCTCCCTTTTACTTTATCTCTATTATTTCATATTCAAAACATTTATACCTATTTTTCCTTTAAATTTTTAATGGGATTTTGGAACAACATCAACCTCTTATTTGAAACTCGTTCGGGTTCTCCTTTTGGCTCTTTATTTGATAAGGGTTTGCTCTCTCGCTTCAATTTTAACAAGTGATTTCTTAATTCTTACTCATATTTTAGTACCCATTAATGGGTCTTTCAATTAAAACAATCATTCCTTTGAGTTGTATTGCAATAAATCTGTTATGAACTTTAACTGTCTTACTTGAATGAATTATTTTTCCCAAAATCTATATCTGCACATGTATTTTTCAAATTGTGGCTTGAAATATTACAACCCAGATTTGGGTATCACTCCTTTGGCATGGGTATTTGGACTTCTTTATTGCTTCTTGATTCTATAATATGCACCTACACACTTGAGAAAATAGTTAGAAAATATTTAGGCTTTTTGGCCTCTCTTATGTCCATGGTTTTCTTTTCTTCTTTCTCCTTCTTTCTGAGTGAGCAAATCATGTATGCAGTTTTGATCTTCAAGTAATTTATATCTCTATTGTTAAGAGATCCATATGCACAAATTAGGGCAGTATAAGAATATGGATTAACCTTGAGCTCTTAACTAATAATATTACTCTTTCCTACTTTCCAGGTAGAGTGCTCTCAGAAATGAAGATGAAGAGGGAATAAAGCTAAAGATGAGGATGCATCAACCGAAGGAAAAACCTCAAAGAAATGATAGGTTCACTCATACTCCTCTATTTTATTTTTCATTCATGTGTACCTCTTATTCCAAGTAGTTGTACTTTACTTTCTAGTTATATTCTACGGCTTGTGTGGGAACATTTGAAATTCCTTATAAATAAAACATTAATTCATTCAAATGAGTTGTGTATTTCTTTCTACATTTCTACTTTTTGATGTGGATTATATGATGAACTAAACAACTTAGTAATATAATTAAACATCTTAATCATGAAGGAAAGAACATTAAAAATACCTATAACATCTAGTAATGAACTCGATTTTTCGTAATATGCATTTATGTTTGTTGTTCCAAAACATAGCATTTCATCTATTCTGCAATTGGATGTCTTCATTAAGGCAACACAACTATCCTTTAGGGATTTGTGTTATTTTGTTGAGATAGTCATGAAATTGTAGACTATGTGATATGTTATGTTTTGTAACAGCACACATAGCTACAAATTTCATGTAATCATTCTTTAATTCAAAAGTAACAATATTGTCTAAATGAAATTCCCTACCTTAGGTATACTTCACCAATGCTATCCATCGTAATGAAGTTTTGAGTTGCCCATTTTTGCACAAGTGTAAAAGTTGTCAACATTTTTGGTTATCTTGGGGAAAGATGCATGCTAGTTTGTAAACCAGTGCCTTGCTCTTGTCCATTGGGCATGGATTCTAAAGCATGTAACCAAAATCTACCTTCCTGAAGGTCAACACTTCCAAAATGAACTAAAACTGGAAAGGATCTAGTAGACTAGATCACATGCACAAACGCACTTATTGAATTGAAAAACATTGCAATGTGCAAGGACTACACTTATTGAAGGGAAATCCTACTCTAAATAGACATTGTAGGATTTTCAATAATAGTTTTTGAGAAACATACCATTCATAGGAATGGGAAGTTCCTCTCCATTCAACTTCGAGAGCTGAAAAGCATTGTGTTCTTTGCAAGCTAAAATCATGTAAGGGCCACTCCAGATTGTATCAAACTTCGTGTGTCTTCCTGACTTTGCACGATCAGCATCTCACTTTAACACAATATCTCCTTCATTGAAGATTTTGAATTTGGCTTTCTTATCAAAAGTATTCTTCATCTATTTCTGATTATTTTCTATGTTTAAATGAGCTTGATCTCTTAGCTCTTGTAACTCCATTAATTCTACATAATGAACCTGTAATGGTTCATTCTCAAGTAGCTCCATTTGATGCAGAAAATCTAATGCGAGTAACTCAACTAAAATAGGAATTCTTGCTTCTCTTTTATAAACAAGCTTGTATGGTTAATTGCCAACTGATCTTTTAAGAGTCACTCTATCAACCCAAAGTGCTGAATTCAACAATAGATGTCAAGCTCTCTGGTTATCTTTGAGTGTTCTTCTGATGATCCTTAAAAGATTCTTGTTGGTACTTTCAGCTAACTCATTACCTTTTGGGTAATAGTTAGATGAAGAAATTAGATAAATTCCAAGTTTAATAGCCTAATCTGTTACCTTTGCACTGAGAAATGCTAAAACACTATCTGATATGATAGTTGTTGGAACACCAAATCTATAAACTATACCTTCATAAAAGGATAGTATCAAAGTTTCATTAGCATATTTCAAGGCTATTACTTTAGTCTAGCATGTAAATTAATTTGTAGCATTCAAAATCCACTGGTGTCCTTATGACAAAGGCAGGTTTATCATGCCAATAAAATCAAGACAGCACTCCATAAAAGGTTGATCAACTAAAATAGGCTGTAAGGGCAGCAAAGCTAAACATTCTTTTCCAACAAAAAAAGAACATTTCTTACACTTTCTGATCCATTCAAAACATTCCTTGAGTATGTTGGGCCAATGGTAACCAGCGTTTATAATTTTTAAGGTTATGGTACGTGTTGAGAAATGGCCTCATGTAGGTCCTTCAGTAGAATTCTAATAATAATTGCTGAATTTTTTCATAGTCAACATATCATAGCAAGATTCCATTAATATACCTTTTAAATAATACACCATCAAGGAAAACATAGGTTACAACTTGCTCTGAAATACCTTCGTTTATTCTTATCTATACCTTCTAGATAGATTCCATGCATTAAATAGCTAACTAAATCAGTCATCCATCATGATTCTTTGACCTCTTGAGTAAGTTCAAGGTTACTGGTTTTCTTATTGAACCATGACATCTAATTATTGATGCTTAACTTTAGCATGTTGTTTTGGATATTTTGATTCTAGTTCATGTTGTTTTTCCATATCAGCAATTAGGTGCTCACATAATACTTTTCCTCGAACTATCTTTACAACACGAATATCAACATCATATTCCATGACCTTTGTTATCTAGCCTGCTCTTTTCTCATTCAATTATTTATTTAACAAGAAAGCTTTCACACTTGGATGAGAAACAAGAACATGAATTTTATTGTTTGAAAGCATGTACTTGAAATTATTTATCCCTCTGACTACTGAAAGTACTTGTTTTTCAAGAAATGTGTACCTTGTTTCATAATCATGCAAGCTTTGTCCAAAGAAAGAAATTGGTTGTTCAACATTTTCATCATTAACCTGAGTTAATATGGCTAAGATTGTTTCAGCTCCTGCAAGTGCATACATTGTAAAATATTTATCGAAATTTGGATTTGCAAGAGTAGGAGCTTGAGAGATGGCTTCTTTGATTGCTTCAAACCCTTCTCTCCCTTCGCTGGTCTAAGAGAAAGTCTTCTCTTTCTTTAACATAGCTGTCAATGGTTTAACTAATGCTACAAAATCTAGAACAAATCTTCTAACAAAGTTGATTTTTCCAAGAAAATCTGTAATGCCTTCTTATGATGAGGAAATGATAGCTGTGATATGGCTTTGATTCGAAAGGATCAATTGCTAAACCTTTCTTAGAAACAATATGACCAAGTAATTTGCCTTGATGTACTAAAAAGATAGACTTTAGTGGATTCAAAGATATCCCAAATTGTCTGCATAACTAAAAAGTCTTCCTTAGGTGTATTAGATGTTCTTCAGAATTTTTTAAGAATACAGTAACATCATCTAAATAAACAAGGATGAATTTATTTAACAAACTGTGAAAAGCCAAGTCCATTGCACGTTGAAAATTTTTACTAGCATTTGAAAGGCCAAAATACATTCTTTTGTAAGCATAAAAACCCCACTTAGTGGGAAATGTTGTTTTTGTACCTATTTTCTTCTCAGACAAAAATCTGATTGTATCCACTATAACCATCTAGAAGAGATAGTCTATTTGAACAAAAATCTATACTCAAAATGATCCATATTTGGAATTGGGTAGTAATATTTTAATGAATCTTTATTAATATCTTTAAAATCCACACATAATCTAATTTCTCCATTTTTCTTCCTAACATGAACAAGATTGGCTACCCAACTTGAATGCTTAACTGGAAAGATAATACCTGATTCAATCAACTTAGATAAATATTTCCTCATGAGAGGCTCTATTTTGGGATTTACATGCCTTTGTTTTTTCCTAATTGGCTTAGAATTTCACCTGTAATTAATAGTAGGTTGTGCTAAGCTGGGATCAAACCCTTTCAAGTTTTGGTATTTCCAAGAAAAACATATTTGAATTCCTTTCAAAGATTAATAAAAGAATGTTTTTCAGCTAAAGAACATACCTTTCCAAGAAACAATTTTTTCCCTTCATCAACTGAGATTTCTTCATAGTTATCAGCATGTGTTGACATCTTAGTCTTGACCTTCCTTAACTGATCATCAATGTTGAAGATGTCTTCTAATGTGACTAGACCTCAAGGTAGTTTATTTTTCTTTAACTAAACAATCTAGTCACCATATAAGTGTTGTAATTTATCTTGATTTATTGCAGAGAATTCAGCTTCTTCTTGCTACAAAAACCTACAGATTTGATCATCACTTTCAAAACCTGCCAATTCAAGTCATTATCAGGTATCAAAGGCCTGACAATTAGCTTTATATGAGGCTAAATTTTGCTATTTTCAATCTGTTCCAAAGCACTTCAAAACTAGTACCAATTATGGCAAGTCTATCTGCATGCTTATTTTTTTTCTAGGAATGGATTGAATGTTAATAGCTTTGAAATATTCCATTAAGTTTGAAACTCTATGTCTGTAAGACTTCATTAATGGATTCTTACAAACATTTAAATTTCTTACTTGATTGATAACCAAATCAAAATCACCAAAAATATGTAGCATGTTAATACCTCTCTTTCTGGCCCAAAGTAAGCCATGAATTAATGTTTCATATTCAGCTATGTTGCAAGTGCATGAAAATTAGAGACTCAAAGATGAGAAATACCTTTCGTTTGTTGGGGAAGTGAGCATAAAATAAGCTCCTTTTCCTTTCTTATTTTTAGCTCCATCGAAATGAAGCTTCCAAATCCCTTCCGTTGCATTTTTCTGTTTTGGACAGGAAGGGAATTGGTGTATTTTCTTCATGTAAGCAATACAAAACAAAAAAATGTTCTTCAACTTCTTTAAAAGGATCATGAGCGTGTTCTTCATGTGTCTTTTCATCCATAAAAAGGTTAGAAACACCATCTAAAGCTGAAACATGAGCTGTATTATCAAATCAAAATCGACTAGTCTAAAGCTACATAATTACTCTTGCATTTAAACGTGAGGTTCAATGTGAAATATGGCCAGCAGTTCTGAATTGATAGTAACCTTGGTCCCATAACGAGAAAAATAAGAAATACCAATCTGAAGAGAGATATCCTCTTATCTTTGCTATGAAATATCTTGATAAACATATAGCAAAGGAGGTAAGTCTACAACAATAATATCTTATAGAATGGAAACATTTGGGAAAGCATGAATGTTACCTCTAGATTTTTTATGACACTAACTATGTATTAGTTGCAGTTCCATCCAACTGTAGGACACTCTTTTTTGTAGGTTCATACTGCAGGCCCAATTTTTCTACAATTGCTTTTGGCATAACTGTGTTGCTTGCACCGTTGTCCACCATACAATTATGAACAAGATGTTCTCCAATAATTAGTGATAGATAAAATGGTGGTGGCTTCTTGATGTCATGAGCATTTAAGACTTTCTAAACCATCCATTTAACTTCTTTGATGTGGTCTTGTTCCATTATTCTAAGGACCATGTCTGCTTTCTAGACTTCCTTTTTTGTTGTTTTAGAAGAAATCTGCAGCTTAGCTAGTTCATGAGAAAGTAAATATTGTTATCATGGAATACTTAGAGCATCCCACATTGATATGTTAACATTATGTTTTTTCATTACATCAACAATGTTAAAAGAAAAACAATTTTAGAGACAAATTATACTATTTTAGCATCGGATTTAGCAAAAAAAAAAAATTTACTTCAACTACTTTTGATACCTATGGTATAAATAACCTTCTTGGATCAGGCTGTAGTTGTTTTTGCTGATCTTTAGCAATTGTAACACCTATTTTTTTTTTAGAAATAGATGCACTGTTAGCTGGTTTTGGGCTTATACTTGTTGTTTTATTAGTGATAGTAGATAGAACAAGCCTATTTTTTTTTTTTAATCTCTCTGAAACCTTTTCCTGAGCCCTAGTAGTAACTGCAATGAAATCATCCTCACTAAAATTGACTAAGTTCTATTTAGGTGCTTTCTGAACATGACTTTCTTGCTTCCTAGCCTCCATTTGAGGCATGAATAATGTTTAGATTGAGGTTGTGCAACAAGACTTATGTTCAAAAAAGCATTTGGGAAATTTACAGTTGAATGAGGTTGATTACAAGGTTAACACCACTCTTCAGTAGCCATATTAACCGGGACTAAAGCGTTAGATGAACTAGGAGCCTTTGGGTCAAATTTCCTTTGTTGATAAGGCTACCTATAATTTTGATTCTATTGGTAAGGCTGCCTATTTTGTTGATTTTGTTGGTTTTGCTAATAAGGAGCCTGATAAGGTCTGCTAGGTAATGAAACTTTATTGTCAATTGAATTCATCTTGTTTCCAAAAGTCTGCAAAAATTTAACACATCATTTGATGGGGCTGCAATAAGTAGGTTCCACAATGGTGATAGGTTGTGGGATAGGTGCTAAATCTACCCAAAAAGGAATTGAAGGCCTTGGTGCTAATTTTCTAGCTTGAATAAGGTTGTTTTTAACTTTTATAGCAATTTCATAAGCATCCGGAAGAGTGTTACCTCCCATAGATTAAATCATAGTTGAAATATCACTTTTTAAAGATCTTAGATAATAAAGGAAAGCATGGTCAGCTTGAGGCTTGACACTTGCTGGAATTCTTTCCCAAGTTCTAGAAAAATGGATGTTGAAACTAGACATGAATTCATGAGGAGATCTTTTAATAGTAGACAACTATTTTATGAGGGACAAATGATCTGAATTATCTTGGAACTATTTCAGAAAATTTTCACCTAAATCATCCCAAGTTCTTATGCTTCCAATCTCTATATTTCTATACCATTACAAGGCTTGTCCTTTAAAGGATGCAGCTAAAAGTCTCAAAGCCACATCTTCATGGGTAATATTATGAACTGTACATAAGGCTGCAACATCTTTAATGTGCTCTGTAGGCGTAACATAATTTTAACCAGTTAATGATGGAAAACTTTTCATGGGAGCATTAGGGAAATCATGATAAATTGGAATTACTAATGGGCTGCCATTAGTAAAGGTCACAAAATTCCTAGGTGCTTGAATAGCCATTTGAAAGACTGGGATCTGAATAGAGAAATTGATACATGGTGAAGGAATATTATGAGGAGGGTTATCAAAATCAGGTCTATTATAAGGTAAAGTATTACCAACTCTTCTCCTTGTAGAATTCAAAGGTAAAGAAACAAACTCAGGAGGAATTCCTCTTATCGATGATCTTGTAGTCACTTTAGGAATGGAACATGCTACAATACTAGTCTGAAATCAACCTTGCGGAGTCGCCAAAAAGATATTTAAATATTTATAATAAATTGTTGCAGCTTGTTGTCTGAAAGTAACTTTTATCTATTAAAATTATAGATCTTTGTAAATATTTGGAACTTGCATGTAGGTTTTATTCATGGTCCAATCAGTGTGATAAAACTGCTATCTCTCGAAAGTGCACCCTATAGAGAGATTGTTGCAGGTGTTCTAAGCTTGTAAAATGGATCTCTCTCTTTCGTAGATACAATGGAAACACCTCAGGTCTGTGGGTATACCTATTTTGAGATGAGTCTCGGTATCAAGGTTGGTTCCTTATTGATGTATCCTAAACTGATTTTTTGGGGTTTAAGGGTAAAAGAAGACTATAAAAAGATTTAAAAATGAGGTGATAAACCAAATTGTATGAGGTATTTGATTGAGTACATTCACAATTGATATGGAAATGATTTTTGATGCACAAGCCAATAGTTTTCTCGTAGAATATTAAGGGCAAACACTTTGGTGTATTGAGGAGAATTATCACAACAATACTGCTAAGTTAAACATGCACATTAATACCACATTTTCAAAGGTAGAAAATACTTCAAATTCAAAGGAAAAATGGAAAGAAATTTGCTTCAAAGCAATTCTCGTATCTAAAAGTCCTCTTATGCTTTGCCAAAGCACATAATATTTAGCAAAATTATTTCCCACCCTTCCTAAAAATAGGATAGAATTGTACTCACCCATGCATCCTATTTTTATCCTTCATCTATTAATAAATAAAGGAATAAAAACAAAACATGCAAATACAAAGAGGCATTAACAACCATTGGTTACAACTAAGTCAACTGTAGTCGATTGTTCTATTTTTAAGAAAAGCATGAGTGATAATTTGCTAAAAATAAGTTTTGCTTGATGAGCAATTCTTCTTCCTTGTGCATGCAGATTCTGTCTTCTTGTTGATTTGTCTTTTTCTGAAGGTATGCGACCTTATCCATTTGTAGTGATAATATTAGCACTTTCTAACCATGGTTGAATCTGGTGAACTTAGGACTCAAATTAAGGTGCAAAAGTATTGCAAACTTAATCATTTTTTTGGTGTTTGCATTGTTGAGTTCAATTTGAGCAAGTAAATATTTACTAAAGTTTCCCCTAGCCACCATTATTGAGTGTTCAAGATATATTCAAGATTTTTGTAAAGAACTTTGTCTTTCATTATTTTGAAAAATAATTCTCCATGTAGGACATGATTGGAACTGCAAATGTTCTTGGCAAATATTTTTCTTTACTTTTATTATAGAGATTGTGCATTTTTATACATTTGGCCCACCCTTCTACTTCTAATTTATGCCTAACACATGTCTTTATCTGGTGCCAGTGGGGTCACGTTCAAATTTATCCTCTCTTTCTAAAACAAAGGTTCAAAGTTTCAAAATCAAAAAAGTTCCGGTGGCCCGCCTTTCCACCTTGGGCTTTTGATGGTGTGGGCGGAGTCGAGCAATTTTATCACTTTTCTCCCTTTTTCAAAAAAGGCTCAAAATCTCAAATTGACCTGATGCTCCGCTTTTGACTTATTGAATACGTGGCCTTGTTCGGTCTTCAGCGGGGTCGCGGGTGACTTTATCATTTTTTTCCTTTCGAAAAATGGGCTCAAATTTTCAAATTGACAAAACGATGATCACGCTTTTGAATTAATTTAATATGATTGAATTTTAATGCTTGGTGGATTCATAGGAAATTTTTAAACTTTACTCCATTTTTAAAAAGATTAAAAGTTTCAAAGGAAAAAAACATTTCGACGATCTCCTCTAATTTGACTTTTTCCCTTGGCATGAGTGGGGCCACGGGCCATTTTACGACTTTATGCCCTTTTTGGAAATAAAGCTCAAAATCTCAAAAGGCTTCGATGATCCGCCTTGAATTTTTGATGTGGGATCAACATTTGATTTTTTCCCTTTGCATGAGCGGGGCCACGGAACATTTTACGAATTTACACCCTTAAGGAATTAAAGCTCAAAATCGAAAAAAGGCTTTTGACAATCCGCTTTGACGCTTTTTTATGTAGGCTCAACATTTGACTTTTTCCCTTGATGAAAAGATACTAAGCTCACCAAAAAGACCCACCATTTTCATGTGTCAAGTTTGGGTTTGCATCGATTTTGGTGATCAATTCTGAGAATTGATCTCTGTACTTTTGATTCGTGGTTGTTGATCTAATGAATAAAACACTCAAAACCCTAAGTCTTTCACATTTTCATTCTCGAGCTCTATCCGAGTTAAAGGAACTCTAAAAAAATTCCGTGACGGCGGCCATTACTGATTATCTTTCACACTTGATTTATCTGCATATATAGTTTTTTCTGTCAAGCTCAGCTTTGGAACTATCTATTATTTAAAGGCCACCATTTTGATCACTTTGAGTTCTGGGTTGGATTATATTGGAAGATTTGGTCAATTTGAATGGTTGTGTTTCTTTAGGTTCGACGTTTCTTCAAAAGATCTGTGTCTTTTGAAGCTCTGTGAAGATTCTATAGCCACCATTGTTGAGGTTCCTAAGCTTATTCCTTTCTGTATCACCATTACTTTGAACAAGATGGTAGCAGCCTCATGTTTTTTTGTGTAATCTCCTAACTCTATATTGCTCATCTCAATCAGTATTGAGCTCGCACTTTTTCTTTTTCTATGTTATTTCATCTTCGAAACATTGATACTTGTTTTTCCTTTGCATTTTTAATGTGATTTCTAGAACGACATCAAACTCTCGAGTTGAAATTTGTTTTGTGTTTTCCTTTTGGCAGAATTCAATGACGGTTTTCTCTACTTCAATTTTAACAAGTGAGTTCTTGATCTTTACTCATATTTTAGTACCCATTAATGGGTCTTTAAATTAAAACTAGGGTTTATAATTTTATTAGTTCCTTTGAGTTATATTGCAATAGATCTGCAATGAACTTTAACTCTCTTGCTTGAATGAATTATTTTTCCCAAAACTCGTATCTATACATGTATTTTTCAAATTGTGGCTTGAAATATTACAACCTAGATTTGGGTATCACTCCTTTGGCATGGGTATTCAGACTTCTTTATTGCTTCTTGATTCTGCAATCTGCACCTACACACTTGAGAAAATAGTTAGAAAATATTTAGGCTTTTTGGCCTCTCTTATGTCCATGGTTTTCTTTTCTTCTTTCTCCTTCTTTCTGAGTGAGAAAATCATGTATGCAATTTTGATCTTCAAGTAATTTATATCTCCTATTGTTATTAAGAGATCCATATGCACAAATTAGGATAGTATAGGAAGACGGATTAACCCACGATATCTTAACCGATAATCTTCCTCTTTTCTTCTTTCCGTGCATAGTGTTCTCAACAATGAAGATAAAGTGGTATAAATCTAAAGATGAGGATACATCAACCGAAGGACAAACCTCAAGGAAAGGATGGGTTCACTCGATACTCCTCTATTTTCTTTTTCATGCATGTGTACCTCTTATTCCAAAGTAGTTTTACTTTACTTTCCAATTACATCCCATGGCTTGTGTGGGAACATTTGAAATTCCTTATGAATAAAACATTAAATTATGATATGGATTGTATGATGAACTAAACAACTCAGTAATATAATTGAATGTCTTAATCATGAAGGAAAGAACATTAAATAATACCGGTAACATCCAAAGATTGAACTCCGATTTATGCAATATGCATTTATGTTTGTTGTTCCATAACTTAGCATTTCATCTACTCTGCACTGATTGGATGTCTTCATCAAAGCAACACGGTTCCTTTGGGATTTGTGTTCTTTTGTTGAAGATAGTCATGAAATTGTAGACTATGTGATCTATTATGTTTTATAATAGCACACATAGCTGCAAATTTCATGTAATCATTATTTAATTCAATAGTAAAAATATTGTCTAAAAGAAACTCCCCTAGCTTAGGTATACTTCACCAATGCTATCCATTGTAACAAAGTTTTGAGTTTCCCATTTTTTCACAATTGCAAAAATTGTCAACAGGTTGATTGTAGTAAAGTGACATCTCAAAGTCATTTTTATGGGGTTGTTAAAGAATGAAATAATAGACCGAGAGATGAAGGAGTAAAAAGTTAGAAGACGATGCAATTGTGTTGAAAAAGAGTGTCTCGAAAGGGAACCGAGAGGATAAAGGAGAGAATACATATGAAATATTGAAGTGTTAGATGAGAAGAGCATCCATGTTGTAAATTTATTGAGCAAGAATAGATTGAATCGGATGAAGGAAGAAGTTGATAAAGAAGAACATAGACTAATAGAGAAAGGTGATCATGATTTATTGTGTAAGAAGATGTGGTAACTAGATGATCAAATTTTGTATCTAAATAAGTCTAAGTTTTAACTTACCATTTTTCATGGGGTTTTAGCTTCCTTGTGGGTGGGAGCCAGTAAAATTTCAGTTGTAATTGATTAAATTAGGGGTTGGTGTGGCATGCAATTTGGTGTTTTCTAAACTTCATTGAGTGTGTGCTTGAAGTTGTGAAGTGGGTGTT
This sequence comes from Taxus wallichiana var. yunnanensis, assembly GCA_018340775.1. NCBI lineage: Eukaryota > Viridiplantae > Streptophyta > Pinopsida > Cupressales > Taxaceae > Taxus > Taxus wallichiana. The sequence continues at coordinate 455,354,463 of CM031239.1, read as the reverse complement.
TCAAAGGTTAAGTGGGTACTCGGTAAAAACCAATGAAAGATTTGGAATTGGTGTTCTAATAAATACATGGTTTAACATGGGTTTTTCTCCTAAAAGGTTTTCCCACTATAAATAATTTTTTCAGTGTTCTTCTACATTGCATGTGCATGTTTGAATGCTTATGATATATTTTGCACGTATTAGTAAATTACAAATCACATATTTAAAGTAGAAATTTTAATATTCACCGATTCACCCCCCGTCAGTGCTTAGTGAATCTATAACAATTAGTATCAAAGCGAGTCCTTCTATAAAATGCTTAACATATTTAAGGAGATCCTCCTTTGACAAGCATGGTAGTAAATCAGGCTCAAGGTGATTTGTCCCTATCAAAATCACCTCTCTTCATTGGAAAAGAATATGAATTCTACGGAATAATAATGAAAAAATATTTGGTGTCACTTGGTTTTCATATCTATGAATCTGTTGAGAAAGGATACAATCCTCCTTCCATACCTATCACTTCTTTAGTAGATAAATAAAATTTTTATTGCATCTCTAGAGCCAAGAATGACTTACTATATGGTCGACTAAGACATAATTTGTAAAATTCATACACTTTGCACAATAGAAAAAGAGATTTGGACCAAACTATAGAGTATTTATGAAGGAGATGAAAATGTCAAGCTGGAAAAGTTGGATACCTACAAAGATCAGTTTGAGAATCTGAAAATGAAAGATGATTAGAGTATAGTGGCCTACATGCAGAGAATAGATGAAGTTATTAATATGATCAGAGGCTTAGGTGAGATACTACAAGAATCTATCATAATCTAAAAGATATTGAGATCTCTATCTCGGAAATTACAATGCAAAAGTTTCATCTATAGAAGAATCCAATGATATGAAGAAACTCATGAATGATTAATTACAGATAACTCTTTTAGTATATGAGATGAGGGATATTGGATCCAAGACTACCAAGAAAGAGGTAGCATTTAAGTTCAAGAAATAAACCCTATCTAAGTAATAAGAATAAGAAGAATCAGTTTAAAAGGATGAGTTGGATGATGAAAAGATTAAAGAAATATTCGTAAGAATAATTAGAATAGGTTTAGATAAGTATAAAGGAAAAATCCCTTTCAAATTCTTTGCATTTAAAAAAGTATGCCATTTTTGTTAAATTTCCAAATAAAAATAAATAGTCTCGTCTAAACATGATAAAGATAATCATAAAAATAGAAAGAGAGGGACTAGATATAAAAATAAAAATGGCAATAAGAATTTATTCAAAAAAAAAGAACTTCTATTCAAAAGAAGAATCGAGTGAATTTGATTCAAAAACATAGGCACTTATGAAAAGGAAAACTATAAAGATCAATCGAATGTTTTTTTATGGCCATGGATGCATTTGAAGAATGTATTTGAAGAGGAAGAACCGAGAAAACTATAATGATTATAATGAAGAAGAAGCTGAAGTAAATCTTGAAGCTGAATTAGTATGTGATCTTGAAGAACTGAAACTATGCAGGAAAAGGAATAAAAATGAGAATCACATTAAACTACTATGAAGATAAAATCTGCATCTTTGAGAAAGACAAAATCTCGGGGAAGAAAAAGAGGGCAATGAACTCAAAGAACTTGAATTTTTTTGGAGAAGATCTAAAAATCTTATTAATCAAAAGAGACCGAGTGCACAAAACTAAATTTGGAACTAGAGAAACTAAAAGTTGAGATGGAACAAATGAGTAGAATATAGTTAATGTATGAAAAATTAGAAAAGAGTTCAAATGTTTTAACTAGTATATAAAATGGCCAACGTGATACAAATGATAAGTCTGATATTGGTTTCAAACAAGGAAGCAAGAGAAAGGAGCTGCAAAAATTAAGGAAAAAAACATTTTATCAACTTCAAACACTTCGTTCATTGCAAAAATAAAGTTATCAATGTCATGAAGAGAAGGAAAAATAATCCCAAAATCACCTATGTTATGAGGTATATGCATTATTTTTATGGGTATTGTTATTCATATAATCATTTTAGACATAAGGCTACTAAGTGTAGAAAATTATCTAGAGGCTATAGAAGAAAATTTGGCCCATCTTACACCAAATTGAACTATAATAATGACCATCACAATTATCATAAGAAGAGTCATGCAACCTCATAAAATAAGAAAGAACCCCAAAAAAATTGGGTGTATGTTGCGAAGAAATATGAGAACAAGACAAAAGAGTCATGCTCAATAGTGAAAATTGCATTCCATGTGCAAAATGAAGACAATATCTGGTATCTTGATGGTGGATGCTTGAGTCATATGACAGGTGACAAAATTAAATTAATTTCTCTCACAAACAATGCATCTAGTCTTTATGAGATTTGTTGTCAACAATTTGGAAAACATAGTTGGAATAGGAACTTTGAGCCTAGATAATGGTAAAATAATCTTTGAGAATGTTTTTTATGTTGAAGGTCTCAAAAACAATCTGCTAAGTGTGAGTCAAATGTGCAAGAAAGGATATAATGTAATACTCCATGATAAAGGCTATGATATCATCAATGGAAAAAAAGGAAAGTAAGTATAAAAATCCAAAAGGAAAAAGAACAACATGTATGTTCTAAATGAAATAAACAATGAAAAATGTTTCACAAGTAAGGTTGATCATGGCTAGCTATGGCACAAAAAGGTTGGGACATGTGAGTTTGGAGAATCTGTTAAAATTAAGTGTAATAGGTTTTGTAAGACATATACAAAAGATTGTAAAACTAGCGAGATACATTATGCTAGGATTGTTTTCATGGCAAATAAACAAGGAGATCATTTAAGTCAAAGGAATACTCCTCGGCCGGACCTGCGGAGTTGATTCATATAGATCTCTATGGTCCTACTAGAACGAAGGTATACTGAGGAAAGGTGTATTGCATCTTGCTAGTAATTGATTACAATAGAATGACATGGGTAGCTTGTTTAAAGCAAAAGTCAAAAGCCTTAGACAAATTCAAGAAATTTAAAGAAATTGTAAAGAGTGAGAAGAACAAAGAGATAAAATGGCTAAGATCAGACAAAGGCAGAGAATTGTTTTCTAATGAATTCGATGAATTTTGTGAAGAAAATGGAATAAGAAGACAATTGTCGGCCGTAATGACACCTCGGCAAAATGGAGTTCTTTGAGAGGAAAAATGGGATTGTGTAATAAATGACAATAACAATGCTTGAATGAATCAAAATTTCCAAATAGATAATGGAGTGAATCTTTTTTGCTTTGTAGTTTACATTGTGAACAGATCCCGATTGAGATTAAATAATGATAAGACAACTTATGAATTGTGTAAGAAAAGACCAAAAAATGTGAAACACATAAGAGTATTTAGAATTAAATGCTACATCAAAAGAGATGAATACAACGAGGTCAAATTTGAATCCGAATTTGATGAAGGCATATTCCTAGGTTATTCAATAGTCAACGCAGCTTACAAGTGTTGTAAAAAAAGGTTGCAAAAACTGTTTGAAAGAAAAAAAGTTGAGGTAGATGAGTCTCCCAAGTCTAGCACTCAACACAAAGAAAATCATGAAGAACAATAATATGATGAAGAAATGGATAGTCTATGAGATGAAGTAGATGAAGAGGAAGATAGCCAGGACATTAAGGTGCCCTCCAGGAAACTAAAAAGAGATCATCCAACACATCAAATCATTACAAACATAGTAGCTGACTATCTAACACAAAGATAACTAAGAGAGAAATAAAACCATAAACATATACCACTGTTATCAATGATATAACCCAAAAAATTTGAAGAAGTAAGCAAGGATCAACATTGGGTAGATGTGAAGAATGAAGAACTTGATCGAATTGAGAAAAATGATACATGGGAGCTAGTACCTAGGACAAGACAAGAATGTAATAAGAACAAAATGGTTTTAGAAATAATTTTAATGAGAGAGGAGAAGTAATAAGAAACAAGTCCAAACTTGTATGCAAAGGATACACACAAATGGAAGGAATATACTTTGATGAAACATTTTCACAAGTAGAAAGAATGGAAGCAATCTGAATATTCCTTTCTTATGTGGATTACAAGAATATCATAGTGTTCCAAATAGATGTGAAATCAGCGTTTCTAAATGGTTTTCTAAATGAAGAGGTATATAATTAAAAATCTGATGGATTTTCACTAATTGAAGATAAATATTATGTGTGTAGGTTGAAAAAGGATTTGTATGGATTGAAACAAGCTCCAAGAGCTTGGTGTAGCAGGTTCGATTCATACCTCATTGAGAAAGCGTTTTAGGAAATGTGTTTGACGGTAACCTATACATCAGCGAATAAGGGTATCATCTATTAATCGTCATTGTGTATGTACATGATATCATATTTTAAGGAGATCATGATAAAATGAATTATGAATTTTACGCTACGATGAAAGATGAATTTGAAATGTCAATCTTTGGTGGATCTTTCATTCTTTCTGGGTTTACAAATTAGTTAATCAAATGAAGGTATCTTCATATCTCAAACTACGCATATCAACGAGATGCTGAAAAGATTTAGGATGGAAGAATACAAACCTATTCGGAAACAAATGGAAGTAGGATGCAACTAAAGCGAGAGAGGAAATTTCACCAAAGTAGGAAAAAAAAATACACAGCCATGATAGGTAGTATACTTTACTCCATGGCATCAATACCAGCTATCATGCAAGCGATAGGCCTAGTTGGAAGATTTCAAGAAGATCCAAGGAAAACACACCTCAAGAAGGTCAATAGAATACTAGGATATCGATGGGAACACTTTATTATGGAATTTGCTACCCTAAAAGAAATGAATTCAGCATAAAAGCATATACATATGCAAATTAGGAAAGGAGTATTGATGATAAAAAGAGTACCAATAGCGGAGCATTCTTGTTAGAAATTGTATAGTATCCTAGATGAGAAAGAATAAATCATCGGTGGAAATATCAACATGTGAAGTAGAATTCTAGATGCCACAATGTGTTGTACTCAAGTTCTCTAGATGAAACAAACTTTAGAATATTACAAGGTAAAAATCGACAGTCTAATTACCTTGTTATGTGATAGTACAAGTACAATAATTTTCCCCAAGAACCCCATGCTCCACTCATAGACCACGCATATTCGATCGAATCTGACAACTTGAGGGAACAATTTAATGATAATAAAATCATTCTAGAGTATGTGAGCACTAAATAAGAAATTCCAAATATTATGACTAAGCCACTTTCAAAATCCACATTTAAGCATTTAAGGAATGAATTGGGGATCATTCTTGATCCCTCAATAACTAGAAATGTGCATAAAATGAAAGGGAGAATTCTCACGATTTATCATTTCTTTATCGGTGTCAACAAGTATCTCTGCAAGGGGGACTAGTACGCTATCTTATATCTAACAATTGATATCATTACCTCGGTGGGAGCAATTCCATGGAACTACAAAGTCACATGGATTGGAAGCATGAGCCTAGGAGGGATTCCTAAGGTAATAACATAATGTATCTAGCTTATTAACATATTCAACTTTATGCGGCATAGTTTTCTCTTAGTCATTGTTGTCAAAGGGGTAGAGAACCTGATGTCATAAGCTAACTAAGAAATATCAAAGGGTGAGATACACTTTGAAGATAGAAGAGGTGTACGATCAAACATTTAGCGAGATATTGAAATGTTGCAAGAGAAGCTAAGAAATCTTCAAGGAAGAGCTATACAAAAATTAAACATGATGTCCCTTCTAAGATGGTAAATGTCATCACCTCTCTTAAAAATCTAGAAAGGAAATAGCCTAAATATGGATTGATCTTTCCTTTTCAGAAAATATTTTCAAGTAATTTGGGGGGAAACATAACAAATGAATTTTTTTAGGCATATCGGATAAAGATTGACTTTAGGTTTTAAATATTTAAAGCAATTTATCTATGCCTTTTGGATATTTGTTTTGTGATTGCAATGTTTATTGCTTGGTTTTTGATCGCCTTCTAACTAGAACATATCAACTTGTTGTCTTTGTAAAATGCCACGAATTTTTAAATTCACATAACAAATGACTTTCACGTTTCTCATAAAATATTCATAAATAATTTTTTAAACTGGTTTTTTTCATTTTTAGTAAATAAATTTAGTAACTCTAAAGGAAAGTAGTAAATGAATTTTTATTTATTTTAGATAAATGTTTACTTTGGGTTTTAAAATTATAAAGAAATTTGTAAAATTATCGTGTGAATGGAATGTTTCATGCTCTGGTGCATGATGATTTTGTTCTTTCTTTTTCAATTTTGTTTTTCAGTGACTTTTCACTTACAATGCAACTGATTGTGAACATTCATGGATCAAGTTAGATAGTTGGAAGCTCAGGGTTTGACATCAAAACAGGCTGAGGCGATAATGGCTACCATCACAAAAGTATTGGATGATAGCCTTGAAAACGTAGTGCACTCTTTTGTTTCAAAAGTAGAAACGGAAAGAGTATGTTCATGTTAACTTAATATCTTTGGTTGTAAGTTTTATCATATAAGCCATTGTCCATGTGACCTTTTCTTTTGGATATCCTTCTCAAAAAATCATTGAGGATGTCCTTTTCAAAAAGATGAGAAAGTAGGTAAGAAAAATTCAAAATATAATAGATTACGATTGCAATTTTCTTTTGCAAATTTTTTGTAACCTCTGCTATATAGTCTCATGCTTTCAAAATACTAAATTTGTATGTGAATGCAGGGATGGCCTTCCATGAGCTTCTAGATATACCTCAAGGAAATCACTGTAAATATCATGATGATGTTTCGTGATGGTTGTGTAGTGCCCACTCCTCTTTGACATTGATATTACTATGATTGTGCTTACTTTAGATTGGAGCCATAAATATTTTTATTATATTTGATCTTTATACATTTCTAGATGGACATTTCTATATTTGATTAACTTATTTGATAGACAATATGGATGTTTTAGACTTATGACATGATGTGATTTACATGATGGATTACATGCATGGATTAACATATCAATATTTGATGATCTAGAGTTACTTCTTGTACTGACACATTGGATTTGATATATAGATTTTTCTAGACGATTTAGTTGGTTTTGTGATCTTATTGCTAATTGATGAATTGATATAATCAAAATATTTGGAATTGTGAACAATTGGTGAATTACTTGATTTTAGCGATGGTTTAGTTATGATATTTGATGATGTGAATTGATATGTATATGTATTTGTTTTATTATCTCGATGTCATTAATATGGCCATGAGGCCGAGAAAGGTATTGTTTGATTTTACAAGAAATTGTAACACAACAAAAAAGGGATAGGAGACCAACAATGAACAAATTTGGGGTACTAGAAACATGTCACCTTGGAAACTAATGTAATTGTATTTTTTTGTTGTTGTTAGATGGTTAGGAAGTCCCCATTGGGGGTGGCCTCTATTGTTTGTAAAATGAGTTGTATTTACAACTCATATATATAACGTTTGTGAGTAAAATAATATTGTTATAATATGTGGAGTTGTACTATTATACAAATCACGTATCTATTAGGATTATGGAGTGAATAAATGCTTGTTAGAGTTATTCTAGAGATAACAGAGAGATTTGAAGAATACTAAGTGATAAGACTTGACTCTAGATTATAGGATAAAACATTTGTATAAGAAGCTATATCTAGAGGAATACAATATCTCAAATTATTTGATGAATTAAGTGTTTTATATTATCTAAATTCAATTGGTTTATTATTTTAAACTGATACAAATATAAGATTTGGTATTAGAGCGGTGGCTCTTGGCGAGGTGCTCTATGGAGTTTTACATTCAAAGGATTCTAATTTTTTAAAATACTTACGGTAAATCACATTTTTATCCAAAACCCAAAATCTAAATTCTAGAAAATATTGTGGGTTTGTTTATTTATATTTTGAACATGATCTATAAAAACCTAGAAAAACCCGGTTTAAGTTAAGGATAAATAAATAAATCAAACAAGATAATAATTTTTAATATTGGAGTTTTTGTCTAAGTGCCATCTCATGCAATCGATATTGAAGAGACCATTCCAACCAAATTTATTCTCTTGGTCAATTATATAACTTATATTCATGTCAAACGAGTGTGAATTGTGAACTTTTCACTTTTGGAAGAAAAATTACAAGGTGTAAAACACCCACGCCTCTACCAGATATTAATACATATGAGCATTTGATATGTGTTATACACAACCTGAATTCTTATGTTTGATGTTCGGAGGATTGACATCTGCGGATATTTTCAAGTGCATTATGTTTCATGGCCATTCCATGCAATGTGTTGTCTAATTTTATGATTAATGCTTTGTTTTAGAGTCTTTAGAATGTTTTTTTGTCATTTTTTTAGAAAGTATTTTCCAAGTTTTAAATAGCTAAAGCTAAAGCTATTAATCCAATATTTAATTGGACTTCTAGTCATACTGTGTTATAAAAAAGGGGGTTTAGTTTGTTAGTTCGGTCTTATATATCTTTTTTTAAAGATATTTTCCATTTCATTGTTTTATATAGAGTGTTCATTCTAATATTTGTTTTTGAATGACATCAAATATTGAGTCATTTTAAATGTCAACAAATAGATGTTAAAATGTAAATAGTCATTTACTTTTAAATTATCATTTTTGTCATTGTAAAAGAGTCATCCATAAAATATTTTGTATCATTATATTTAAAAAGTAATCTTTAATTACTTTTTATTTGCTCGATTTTGTGTAAAAGTACTATTGTCTTGTTTGTCTTCATTTTTCCAAAGTCAACTCAATTATTTTTTATTTAAGTTGTTTTGTCTCGTTATAAAAAATCTAAAAAATAATAAAAAATTGCATTACGAATGCATTTTTGGTGGGAAGCAGACATTCAATTTTTTAAAATAATGAAATTTGAAAGTCAATTTGCATTTTGATGAGTTAGCAACAAAGATAAGATGGAGGATGGAGGAAATAGATGAAGGAGGTCAATCAGTGACCTCTCATTCGCCACAATCGATGGGGTCACATAATGGTGTTGTGGCAGTTTCTTTCAGTTGTGTGTTTACTTTCTACAAATAAGAACATATAGATCATACATGTTCAAGTATTGTAATAAGTGAGCTTATTTCTTTGTATTTCCCCTTGAGGTAAGATAGTGATGAGAACTAATAGAGTACTATAAAAACATGATGTATATGGTTATTGGTTAACCACATGTAAAACCATCCTTTGTTTGTAGGTTGTTGGTAAACCGAGTGTAAAACCATCATGATTGTTTGTAGGTTGTTGGTAAACCGAGTGTAAAACCATCATGGTCATCTTTAGCTTGATGGTTATCCGAGTGTAAAACCATCATTTGAGTTGGTTAGCAGTACAAGATAATGTTTTCCCCATGTTTGCACCAAGCGGGGAATGTTACAAAAATAGCTAAGTGCTCACTATGGGTTATTATTGTTTGTAAAATGAGTTTTATTTACACCTCGTATAGATATAATGTTTGTGAGTAAGATAATATTATTGTAATATGTGAAGTTGTACTATTATACAACTCACGTATCTATTAGGAGTATGGAGAGAATAAAGGCTTGTTAGAGTGATTCTAGAGATAAGAGAGAGATATGAGGAAGACTAAGTGATAAGACTTGACTCCTAGATTATAGGATCAAGTATTTGTATAAGAATTTATCTCTAGATGAATACAATATCTCGAATGATTTGATGAATTAAGTGTTTTATCTTATGTAAATCCAATTGATTTATTATTTTAAACTGATCCAAATATAAGAGCCTCAAATGTGACCTCGAGTAAATATGTTCTTTTCCTTTTTTTGTGATTATTTGTATTATTTTAGTATTGTGAGTCACCTTTATTATTGTTTGTTAAAGTGCTCCAATTAAGTTGATTAAAATTGATTAATTAGTGTAATTTGGGATGTGACTAAAGGGAGTATTTAATGTGGATATGAGGTTCTTAATTTGTGTTGGATTTGAAAGGATTTTATTACTTTTGAGTGTTGTGTACTCAACCTTGCATGTAAAATTCGGATTTGGGCTTAAGGGCCATTTTTGGAGGCTTGTGGGACAAGTTAAGCTTTTCCCACACCTCTTAATTTCACCTACTAACTACCCTTATGGGTTAAGGAGTCAAATATAAAACCCATTATGTGATTGTAACACAAAAAGGTGCTATTTACTGCACTTTCTTACATATATTTTTAATTTTTTTCTTGTAGAGGTAAGGCTTTTAGTTTGAGTGTGTAAGAGGGTTATCATCCCCTCAAACACCAATTTATTGTGCTTTGCGGATTGGGTTTGACCATGTGATGTGGAGTGGAGGATAAATGATGTGGCATCCTACATAGAGCCACATCACCTCTTTCTCCTCTCTTTTCTATTTATTAAAGTTTGTTTGATGATTTAGGGGTTACTTGTTTTATTTGGACTCTTCCATTTTTGGAGAAGCTTACTTTTAGAGCGCTGTTTGGAGCTTGGAATTAGATTTTGCTTGCTTTGGACTTGTAAAGGTTTGGATTTTGTGATTTTGATTGGCTACTCTTCCAATCACAAGGTAGGGACTACACCCATGTTTTCTTATTTCTATTTTGTTGTGCAAATGAATGTGAATGGATTATTTTTGCATGTTTCTAGTTTTGCGAAATAGAATGGTCTTTAGGTTGTGCGGGAGAAAATGGAAATGGGATATTTTGGAGGTAGGCATATCAGTATTATTGGGTATTTTAGGAGGGAGTTGGGTTGGGATGTCACACCTTGTTGATAACTGAAATTTTTGCTTATCTTGTTTATTTTATTGAGACATTCATAAGAGATAAGGGAGACATAAGAATTGTTTTTCTTGGAGGGAGGCATAAGAGTCTTGTCAGTATGCAATTAAGTATTTTGGAGGCTTTAAGGTAGGAACTCAAACCTTTGGGAGGCATAAGTAGATCCCCATGTTTCCTTTCTCTTTGTTTTCTTGAGTATTGAGCCTTTGTACTTGGGAACTTGCATGTTTGTTGTGATTTTGGTGTTTTGTTTATTCTATTGAATGTCTTGTTTGAATGGTTTTTTGGAAGCCATGTAAAGTTTTAGATGGTTGACTTATACCCCTTAGTGCTTCATTGTTGGTGCTCGGAGGCAAATGAGGAAGAAGGCGTCTCTTCTTCATTGGATTATTTGTTGGGTGGAGAGTGTTATCTACTCCCCTATTTTGTTGTTTTTCTTGGACATTGATGAAGATGAAGGAGCTCAAGTGAATATTTTTCATAGTTACACTTTGAAGAAAATGAACATAGATCTGTCTTTGTAAAATATTTTCCATCTTGTGTCCAGTTGAGTGGAGGGCTTGTAACTTACATTTTAAAGATTTTTAAACTTCTTGTAAATGTGTCGTGAAAGATTAATTTGTATAAAGTGTTATCACCGAATCACAGCACCCTCCGGTTTGCATAAGCATGTGTCCTTAAGCTCACGGTGTGACTGGGTAACATGGGTACTATCTCCAAGTTGTGGGACTTGCTACTTGAGATAAACCTCTAGAGAAATCTAGTTCTTGCCCCTAAACTACCTGCAACAATCTGTTATAATGCGGGAAAAGCTATCTTATCCTAATCTAAATTTCCTAGGGACCAGGTAGAGAGAGTGCATGAAAAAATCCTACACTAAAGTGGTGATACACTAGAAAAAGGGCATGAGAATAGCTGTCCAATGTGTGAAATATGGAAGCAAAGTACATACTAGAGAGGGTGATAACAGTTCTCCACAATCTAGGAACTGCACTCACAAAAATATTTCATACACACACAATGATAATGAATCCCTGCAAGAGCATAAAATAGACATAATATATTTTTCATTGAGATTGAAAGGGAAAGAAGAATGCAAACGAATATAGTAGGGGAAGATACATCCACAAACTTACATCTATTTATTCTTTGATATACATAGTTCAATCCATTACAAAATAAAGGCTTGGATAACCATACAAGGATTCCACTACAAGGTCTTACGGGACATTGGCTCCACAAAACCACTCGACAAATTTTGTGCTTCTTAAAACTATATCCCCTTACAATGAGTTCAACACTTTAATTTATAGAATTTTTGGAGAGAGAGAATTGTATTCCATAAATTATCCTTCCAACCACTTGCAAGATGTCATAAATGGAGTGAAATGATAGTATGTTACAAAGTAAAGGCTCCCCATATTGTCCCATGACTTGCACCAATGAAAAATGTCTATCCATGCCTCATTAAATGCATCTCCACACACTAATAGGATCACTATTCAAAACCTGCAACGTTTTCCTTAAACTCATCATAGATTTCTACATTTATTTACGTTTGTACATTGGGCTCAAAATCACGATTCCAACAAGACCAATTTTTGAAAATCCATTGAGAGTTGTAAAAGTTGTGATCTTCTAAGTGTGAGAAACTATTTTGGGTTTTCCATAGATTTCTTTCCTTTAATGGGAATGGGAATTAAATTTTTGTAGTTTGATATGTGGCGTAGAGGATGTCAAGAACTTTCCAATGATGTAAGGTTTTGTCAAATTTTGAGAATTGGATCAAAAGTTATGCCTATTTGAAAATTCACGCGAAAACGTTTTCGTTTTCCTTTGTTATGTGGAATTTTTTCTAGGTCGATTTCCATGGACTTTGCTTTGTGGACATTATCCTACAAAAATTCCATGGACTTTGTTCTTTGGCGATTTCGTGGAATTTTTGCAGAGACTTTTCTATGGAATTTGTTTTGCGGAGCTTTCCACGGACTTTGTTCTACAACATTTTCCACGGACTTCTTTTGCAGATTTTTCTGTTGAACTTTCCACATACTTTGTTCGTGTACTTTTACGTGGTACTTTCTATGTACTTTGTTTTGTGAAATGTTTTGTGGAACTTTCCGTGGACTTTTCTACATAAATTGTGCAAGTTATCAACATTACCTTGGGGGTGGATTTTGGATAACAATTTAGTGACTTAGCGGGGTTATCTATCTACGGATGAAGTTGTCAATGGCCTCGAAGTATCCATTGGGCACAAATTCTCATTGATAACCTTAAATCTGATACTGCAAATCTGGCGAGGACCAACATCGTGAGTCATTGAAAGACTACATTTGGACATGGAATTTCCTTCCGTTTTTGTACTCTCATCTTTAATAAGAGAATCTATAATTTTGTTTATGAGAATAGAAAATTTCTTGATGTGGAAGTTTTTCCTCACTTGACTCTCTACAAATCTAATATGTTGGAGTACAATGACAACACCTGAACCTGCCCTGATATTTATACCTTGCTAATTTAATCTCCTAATTTTGGATCTCTTGTCAAGTCTATTCTTGATCAATACTTGTTGTTTTTCCATGGCCGACATAACATGTTTTCTTGTCTCTTCTAATTCCATCAACTCTACATATCTGATATCCATGGGCTCAAACTCGGCTAGTTCAAACTTCTTCATGAGTTTCAAAGCTTACAACTTGAGTTATATAGGCAAGTACCCCTTCCTTTTTGTATACATGCTTGTGTGGAGAACTACTTGACAACCTCTAGAATGTAATTATATCAGCCCATAGAGATGATTTGAGCTTTGTATGAAATGTCCTCTAGTTTTCATCAAGATTTCTTCTTATTATTATTAACATGTTCTTGTTTGTAGAATTTTTTCAGCCATTACCCGAGGGTAATAATTAGTAGAAGTGTTGAGGTAAATACCATTTTTAATAGCCCATTCAAAGTGATTTTTCTACCAATAAATTCTAATGCATTGTATGATATGATGGTGGCGGGAACTCCAAACCTTGTGACTATTCCTTTATAGAAATCCAAGATGTTTGATTCATTTTCCTCATTGAGTGCCCTTTGCTTCGGTCAACTTGTCGAAATAGTCTATTTCCATAAGTATCCAGTTGTGGTCTTGACTTGAATTTTGATTCATAACTCCAATGAAGTCTAATTACCATTGCATGAATGGTTTGTCCATTAAAATTGGATGAAGAGGAAGGGATACTAACCTTTCTTTTCCTTTGAAGAACGCACACCTTTTCACATTTCTTTATCTATGAGAAGCAATCAACAAACATTGTGGGCGAATAGTAACTAGATTTCATGATTTCGAGGGCTATCACTCATGGAGCAATGTGACCTCCCACTTCTCCATCGTGGAACTCATGCAATACCTTCCCGATCGATTTGTTGGGACAAATCTCAATAACACCCCATTAACATCTTTCTTGAATAGGATGTAATCAATGAGAACATACGGAATGGATTGTAATCTAAAATGTCTTCTCTTAGCTTTGTTTCATTTTGGAGGGCACAAAATTGTTTGGAGATAATGCACCATGTCTTGATTCCAACTTGGAATGGGCTTATTGTTCGCTGGTTTTTCTTAATCATTCTGCGATAACAGGACAACCTCTTCTTCACCTTTTGACTCATCATGTTGTTTGGAAGCGAGCTGATCATATAAATATTTTCCACGAACTAGCTTGGTCACTTTGATTTCAACATAATATTACATTACCTGAGTGATCCAACCTTCTCTCTTCACATTAAAAACCTTGTTTAAGAGAGATTCTTTGACACCAACATGATACACTAGCGAGTTGAATCTTATTGTTTGAGACAAAGTGTCTGAACTTATTCAAACTCCTAATAATGACAAGAACGTGATTTTCTACAAAAGAATAACTTACTTCATAATCTTCCAAGTTTTGACTGAAGAATGATATGGGCTGTTATGAACCTTTTAATTCAGTTGTACCAAGATAGGTAAGACTCGCATCGATCCTTTAAAAGCATACAACATGAAGTCCTTTGAAAATTATGGTTTGATAAGAGTAAGAGCTTGTCATATTGCATGATTGATGTCCCCAAAACTCTCTTTTCCTTTTGTTGTCCATTTGAATGCAATATTCTTCTTCAACATCATTGTTAAAGGCTTCACAAGAGTGGAAGAATTAGGCACAAATCAGTAAACAAAGTTTATCCTTCCAAAGAAGCTTTGGAGAGATTTCTTATTTTGTGGTAATAGAATTTTTTTGATGGCTTCAACTATTTCAGGATAAATTGTCAACCCTTCTCTTGAAACAATGTGGCCCAAAAATTTTCCTTCATGTGCCAAGAATACACACTTTTTGATTCAACGACACTCTGAATCTTCTACATCTCTAAAATACTTGCCTTAGGTGAAAGAGGTGGTCTCATTGCATTTTTGAGAACACAATGATATCATCTAGATATACAAGCACTATTTTGTTGATTAGTCCTTTGAACGCCATATCCATAGCTCACCTTTGAAATGTTGCTCTAGAATTTGATGGTCTAAATGGAATTTTCATGGAGGAATACGTGCCCCATTTTGTAGTGAAGGCTATCTTGAATTGATCTTATTCCTTCACCATTATTTGGTTATAGCCTGAGTAGCCATCTAGCAATGAAAACCTTTCAGAACCAGCTACAACCTGCAAGATTTGCTCCATTGATGGAAGTGGGTAATGTTTTTAAGTGATGCTCTATTTAGATCACGAAATCTACATACAACCTGATTTATTTGTTCTTCTTCCTTACTAGCACCAAGTTTGCAACCAAGATTGAGTGCTTGATTGGAAAGATGATGTTAGCTTCAATCTTCTTATTCAACTCTTTTCTCATAAGTGGTTTAATGTGGGGATTCCCCTGGTCTTTGATTTTCCGACATGCTTAGATTTCGAGATATAATTCAATTGTATATTGAGCCAAATTTGGATTAAAACCTCTTAATCCTTATAATTCCATGCAAAGACATCCAGGAACTCTTGAAAAAGTTGAACAAATTCAAATTTCTCTTGTGGGGTACTTACTTTACCAATTTATGATGTCTTGTCTTCACCTACCGAAATGAGATTTGAATCTTCACCCTTCACTCGAATGTTTATTTTATCTTTTCAAAGCTGATCATTCGAGTTGAAGATCAAATCCAAAGTTACAAGACATTTTGGAAATTTATTAGTTCTCGGCTACACCACTTGGTCACCATACCGCTGCTCCAACTTGTCCTTGTTTCTAGCAGAGAACTCACTTCTTATTTTAGGAAATTAACAATTTGTTGATCATTCTTGAAGACTTGCTAACTTTTGTTGTTCTGCAGTACAACTAGTCTTAAAACCAATTTGATATGAGTTTAGGTTTTCTCCTTTGTTTATACTTCCTAGCACATAAAATGTTGCTTCAATGGACACAAGTTTTTTTGCTACCTCATATTTCTTCCTCGAGATGGATTCAATATTAAAATCTTAAAAATATTCAATTAGATACCATATTTTATTCTTGTAGTTCTTCAAAATATCATTCATGGAAACAGATTTTCCTTTGACTTGATTGAAAATCAGTTCACTTGTCCCTAAACACTCACAAGTTTTTAACACCTCTTTCTCGTTTCCAATGTTATCCATGAATCGGGGCTTCATACTAAGTCGTGTTGTTTGACCAAGAAAACTAAAATCAGAAAGCTGAGTAATAATTTGTACCTTGTAGTGAACCAAGCATGGCTCCTCCTCTAGCACCTTGCCTACTCCTTAAGCCATGAAATAATAATTTTCATACTTCATTATCATCTTTGTAATCTGGCTTGGTAATGCTAGGGAGAGGTTGATTCTCTTCGTGTAAATAATAGACTCCTAATTCATCTTCTTCCATTTCCTTGTATGGATCAAATGTATGTCTTTTATTTTACCATTCATCAAAGTCAAGTCTGGAATGCATCTAGATTTTTATCTCGCATCATAGGTGTAGACACCTATAATTACGCCCAAGCAATTTAAATACTTAAATTGCGCTAAATATCCCTTTCTCGTAAATCAACGACATATCGTCAAAAGCACTCATTTTTCCTCATATCATCATTAATTAATTACACTAAGCTAATTAATTAAGTTTCCTATCCAACAAATACCCTAATTAACGACCTTCCGTTAATAAATCACCCCTTCTACCTAGGCTAATTAATTATTATTAATTAATTAGCTTTCCCTTCCATTTAACCAATAAATCAATATTTAATTGATTTAATCCCCTTTAATAGCCTAAATTGTACTAATATTCCTCTAATTATCTTCTATAATCTTACATCTACCTATTAGTTAATCACCTTTGATTAATTAAAACACCCCCAACTCCCATGACTTGCTAAACATGTATTAAACTCTTCTAAAGTAAGGTTACCTTTAATAAAGCAACCTTATCCATTCCTAATCATGTTTTACCTTTATCCCACATTCATGAGAATGTGTTGAATCCTTTATCCTTTGGGCTATATAAAGATCCCTCCACCTACCTTTTTACTTACACCTAAACTCCTTAGAGAGAAAATGCAAAGCATATAGCAAAGAGACTAAGAGCTTGCACCTTGCCCTTTTGAGAGTTCATCATCTTGAAGAGTTAAGCCTCTTTCTTAAAGTGCTTGGGTCATATGGGAGGTGTCAAAAGGGTCTTGTAGCCCAACTTTGATTAGCCCCCATTCCTAGGTTCTTGGAACATTAAGGACAACTATTTTGATAGCCATGGAGCTTAATTAGGTCTATTCATTTATTTGTTGTTAGAGAATAAAGGAGTTTATATATTTAGCATTGTTAGTTTCAAAGTTTGTATTGATGAATGCTAGCATCTAACCCTTGTTTAATTCTTATCATGATGGTGTTTATGCTTTGTTTTAGCTAAATTGTAGAACTATTTTAGGTGGTAGTTCTTGCTTCATTTGATTTAGCATTAAGCAAAGTATACATGCACATAGTAGGTATTTGGATACTCCTCTTGATCAAATGTTGAACAATTCACATTGATTAGACCCGGTGTATGAGGCTCAATATGAAAGTTTGCAATAGGCTAAGATCTTATTGTATCCTTAGCTGCATACCATGTTTTGAATAACATGTGTGACTAATCAGCAAAAACATGGCCTCCAATTTTAGCGGTGAAGTCTCCGGACAAGCCTAATGTAAAGAGTGGTGGTAAGTCTATGACTGATACATCTTGTAATACCATTACATTAGGACATGCATGCAACATGAGGCTCAAATTTTTATCACTCCAACTATTGTTACTGTTGTCCCATCTAATTGCACCACACCCTTAGAGATGACTTCATATTGAAGGCCCAATTGATCAGCTATTTTTTGGCATATGAGCTACTTGCTGCTAAATCAACCATGAAATTATGTACAATATTGTTTCCAATGATTAAATAGATTTATAATGGAGGAGGTTTCATATTCCTACCTTGTTTGCCTCCTTGATTTCCTTATGGCTCAGTTGAATTTTTGAGAACCTTTTATTGATCCTTGGGTGACCAATTTGATCTTTGATGAGTTCTCCATAATAGCTTACAATAGGTATCTTTGTCTTAGGATAGCTAATGACTCCCACATTCATATTTTTACATTTGGTTTCTTCATCTATGTAATGATGTTGAATGGAGATGAGACATATCCCTGTTGTCCCTTATCCACGCACATTCTTCGCTTGCTCATGGGATGTTACAAACCAGCACTTGGGTTGGTCTAGAATGTGGCTTGGGTTGACATTGCACATAGAGAGTTGTACTTTGATTACCAATACCTTGTTGAGATGTAGACGATTGTGGATTATTTGAATTGGATGACTGTCCCTCTTCAATATTTCTCTTCTTGGATCATGTATTGGCTACTACACTTTGAGATGGGGCTTGATTTATACCACAAAAATCTTCATCATGTCAATTCACAAGTGTGGTCTTATTGAGAGGTGCCCTTGAATAACTTCCTGTTGCTGATTCCCTTCTTGGCCTTTGTCTCTTTTTCCGCACCCATTGTTGTCGCCATAAGATCTTGATTCAAAGCGTCATTGAAACACATTGACTAGTTATGAGGTTGATTTCATGAGAAGCACCAATCATATTCTTGAGCCATGTAATTTTTCACTAGTACCAAGGATCTATATGTGGATGCAAAATTAGAATTGTAAGGCTTAAATAGCCTACCAAGAGAAGGTTTGACTTGGTTACGATTTACAATTTGAATGGGTGGCCTATTAGGTTTATACAAAGGTCTATTTGGTTGGGCTTTAGGCTCGTATGGTCTAAAATTTTAAGATTTTTGCCTCTTAAGTGAAACCAGCTCATTACCCAAGTTTTATAGTTGCTTCATGAATTCTTGGAGCTCACTTGACATACTAGAATATGAGGTAAAAGCTTTAGTTAAACTTTGCTTTCTTAGAGAAAGAATGGGAGCTAATGTAGGTGTTTGAATAGTTCTTGGGTTTCCTATCTCTAGATTAAGAGGAATAGGTGGCATGGGTAAAAGTTTGTAGGCTTGGATTAAGTAAATTTCAGCTCTAATAGCAATGTTATATGTTGTGGGTAAAGTTATACGTCCCATGGAATGTATCATCATTGCAATATCATAATTTAAAGCTTTAAGGAAGTACAGGAAAGAACCTTCATCTCGTTGGTCTCATTGCAAATGAAATATTGTCCCACATCCATTGGAATCGAAGTTGAAATTGGTTATCTGTTCACTAGGAGCCCTCTTGATTGTTGTCGGTTGGTCTAATAAATAAAATTAATCTCTCGTTTCTCGTAATTGATTATGAAGAGCTATGCACAATGGTCCCAATTTTGAATAGACCTTGTTGTTATACTTATAAACCATTTCAAAGCTTTACCTTTAAAGGAGGATGCCAACAACTTAACAATAATGTCCATTTCAGAAATTTAATGAATTTCACAGACATTTTCAATGTCCTGGATGTGATCAAGTGGAATTGTTTGGTTCTCTCCAAAGTGAAATATGAATTGTTCTTTAATGCTATAACTCGAACTAGATTTTTTGCATTGAATGAAAGTGGGTTGTTTACAATGAAGTTTACATAGGGATTGGGTTGTGCCATCCTAATTAGTCGAGAGAACTCTATTTGATTAAACAAATGTTCTAGCAGATGGAGGTGTTGATAGTGTTCTATTTGGTAGAGATAGAGACCTTTGAGCTCTTATTTTCCTTCTTCCTCTTTCGGGGATAAATGTAGATAGAAAAATAGTCCCTCTTCTCTACTTCTTGACCTTGTTTGAATTCTTCTCATAAATCTGCCAAGTTTGTACTCTTTGAAATTAGTGGATTCTATATTTTAGGAGTCGCGGATGTGAAATTCAAAGCTTCTTATAAGCTAGGAACTTACAAAAAGTTCACATCAATAGTTATACAATTAAAATGAAAACTTCTTTTATCCCACCAAGCGTTCCATAACTCTTATAACCAAATCACAAACACCCTCTCGGTTTACACAAGTGTATGTGCTTAAGCTCATGGTGTGAATGGGTAACATGGGTACTATCTCCAAGTTGTGGGACTTCGTACTTGATATACACCACTTTGGATAAATTCGTTTCTTGCCCTAAATGACCTTCCACAATCTACTCTATTGCAGGAAAAAATATCTTACCCTAATCTAACTTTCCAACGGACTATGGAGATAGAGTGCATGAAAACAGAGCCTACACTAAAGCGGTGATACACCGAGAAAAAGGGAATGAGAATAAATTTCCAGTGTGTGAAAGATGGAAGCAAAGTACATACTAGAGAGGGTGATAAAATTTCTTCATAATCTAAAGAACTACACTCACAACTATATTTCATACACACACAATCATAATGAATCCCTGAGAGAAAAAAATAGACACAATATATTTTGCAATGAGGTTGAAAGGCCATGAAGCATGTAAATGAACACGAAGGGGAAGAGACATCTAAAAACTTGCATTTATTTCTTCAATGATATGCATTCAATCCATTATAAAATAAAGGTTTGGATCACCATGCAAGGAGTCCACAATAAATTCCTACAACACATTGGCTTCACAAAAAGCGTTTTGATAGAGTTTTGTACTTAAAAATATCTCCCCTTACAATGAGCTCAACACTTTAATTTATAGAATTTTGGGAGAGAGAGAATTGAAATCCCAAAATCTTCCTTCCAACCACTTGCAAGATGTCATAAATGGAGTGAAATGATGGTATGTTTGTTGCAAAGACTCTCCATATTGTGCCATGACTTGCAGTGTGAAAATTTCCCACATCTCTAACCACTTATAGGATCGTTGTTCAAAAATTAACACGTTTTCCTTAAAATCATCATTGATTCTTTATTAATTTCTATGTTTATTGAATTATGTGCACCGAGCTCGAAACATGATTCCAATGACACCGATTTTGCAAAAATTCATTGAGAATTACAAAATTTATAATCTTCTGAGTGTGAGCAGCTATTTTGGGTTTGCCAGAGATTTCTTGCCTTTTATGGGACTGGGAATTAAAGTTTTTAGTTGGATATGTTTCTTTCCTTTTCACACACCTACTCTTACTAAAATTTATGTGTATTTGAAAATTAACGTGAAAAAGTTGTCATTTTCCTTTGTTTTGCGGCTTTTGTTCCAAAGTACTTTCCACGAACTTTGTTCTATGACATTTTCTATGGATTTTGTTTTGTGACACTTTCCATGGACTTTGTTTTGTGGCATTTTCCATGGAATTGTTTCTATAGCACTTTCCACGGACTTTGTTTTGTGGTATTTTCTGTGGACTTTTCTACGGCACTTTCCACGGACTTTGTTCTGTGGAATTTTCTCTGCACTTTCTTTGGACTTTGTTCTCTAGACATTTCTATGGCACTTTCCACGGAGATTTCTACAGAAATTGTGCAAGTTATCAAAATTACCTTGGGGTGAATTTTGGATAGCATTAAGTTTTCAATATGTATGTATACCCTTCAACTTTTAAACTTTACCAAGAGTGTATTGAATGAAAGATTTATTTTAAATTGGTTAGTTCTTGTAAAAGGAAACTATCAAATCTTGCATTATTTATATGAAGCATGAACTTGAAATTCTTTTGAAATGGGAATGAAGCTCTCTTCAATCTAAGCTTATATTCAACTTTTAAAAAAAAAACCTTAAAATCTTAGTATGCTTCATTCTAAAAGATTGATGTTCTTTTTGAAAATAGACTTGTTTCCTTAAAATGGTTGTCATTTATTTATTGTGAAAGAAAGGAAATAGTTTCTTGATTTTATTGAAAAAGAAGGCATATTGAAAAAAGTAGTTGTCTAGAATTCTTAGAATGAGGAAAAAAATATCCTCCTTGCAAATTATATTAGGATGAATAATAAAATTTATTAGTTTTCCCAATTTTACTTTTATATGAATAAGTAGAATTTTTTTAGTTACCTTGACTTGTATTACCCAATGTTATATCACTTATTTTGATCATTTAATTAAATCAAAAGAATAAATATATACATATATATAGTTATAATTATATTTAATTATATAAATGTATATATATTAAATATATATTTATTAAAAAGAAATAGAATTGATTACATTGAATAATATTGATTTTAATATTAATAGTTATATATATATAATGTGTATATTAATAAAACAATATAAAAATTATAGTGATCAAATTTTAAATCCGAATGGTTTATGGCTTGCGCAACCTGTTTAAATTGTGTGGGTATTATAGTTCGGTGGGGAGGGGATCACCGACCCCACCTGCCACGCTATATTAATATGTGATGGGGTGGGGTCAACGACCTCCACCCTAATAAAATATAAACTCTGCAAACTATTATCAATGCGGACACTAAACATATGACTCATCCCTAATACAAATTACGGTCTGTGTTTTTCGAACCCACGAATATATAAATTTAATCACTGTATTTTATTTTTAAGCAGCAGGCATTTATTTAATTCATAATATAATATATACATATATAGGTCTATATATAACAATATACTCAACAGTTTTGGATTGTATAAAATATTTAATTAAATAAGGATATATATATGTGTGTCTATATAAGTATATATATGTATACACATTTTAAATAACTTATATATATATATATATATATATATATATATATATATATATATATATATATATATATATATATATATATATATATATCACCATTTAAACCAGATTTTAAAATGGGGCAAAAATGTCCATGCCTAACTAGGGAAAATGCAAATAAATTACACAATAGCAAATAACAATATAAACAATCCTAGAAGAGGGTTACAAATAGAACAAACAATAAAACAAATATGTGTACCCATCCTTGATCTTGAGTATATTTTCGTGGCTTCCAATCTCCTTCTTCTCCCAATCTGCAAAATGAAAATGAGAAAATAAATCAAAAGATAGGAAGAAGAGCATTTCATAAGGATGATTAGGGTTAGTTGAATACGTAGATCCAAGGGCTCTAAATGAATCCATCTAATGGTTGTGATTCAACCCTACAAAAGTTAGGTGACGATTTTGGTGGGAATATATTTTAAAATAAAATGTATGTGTAACTTGTCAATGGGGTCACTAAAGGTGTGTTAGGAGGTAAGATTAAAACGTGACCTTATTCTTTAGTTTGGTGACATTTATTAATTTCTTCACCTTTGAAATTAATTAAATTAAATTTACCCAATGAAAACTAGACAATGTTTATTATAGGAGTTAAAATATATTTGAACTAAATTATATGGTTAGGGTAAATGAGACTTTAACCTTAGGATATTAAGTCAATAAATGACATTAGAAATATAATACTAAATTAAATAAATATTGTAATAAGGGTATTTTAGCTAATGGCTTATAAGGGTTAATTAATGAAATTTAATAGGAACCCTGAAAGTGGATTTATGCATGAAATTTTGAATTAAAATAATAATAATTAATTGTTAATTAAATGAAGGAATTATTAACCAAGAAATAATTAAATCTAGTTGAAGGATATCATATTGCAACCTATTTAAACAAAAACATATATATATCGTAAATTTTCCCAACTAATCTTTGGGTTTTGTGAGGGAAAAATGCGGGCATTGCACTTGGTATAAGAGCCATGGGTTCAACTCTTAGACCCTTGGGCACCGGAAACAACCTATAACTAGATCACACAACATTACATGATATTTTAAAACATAGAAAACTTAGAAAAATGAAACAAAAACCTAGATTATGATAACCTATTTCCCATCTTGGTTTTTGTAGGAGGCGCGAACCAAACGAGAGGAATTTTTGTGTAGAGTTAGTGTTGTATATATCTCCCTCCCCGGGTAAATATAGACAAAGGTGCAGGTTGGGGGCGCACAGCACAAAGTGTCGACATGCGAAAATTCGCGCCCAAGGCGCAAGTTCAAAGGCAGACAACACAAAGTGTCGACATGGAAAATGTCATGCCCAAGGTGCGAGTTGGGGCACATGACAAAAAGTGTCGACATGGAAAAAGTTGCGCCCAATGCGCAGGTTGGGGGCACACAACACAAAGTTTCGACATGTGAAAATTCGCGCCCAAGCGCGCAGTTAGGGTGCACAAAGACAAAGTGTCGACATGCGAAAATTCACGCCAAGGCACAGGTTGGGGGCACACAACACAAAGTGTCGACATGAAATTTTCAGCGCCTATGGTGCACATAAGAGTATGTTGACATGAGGATGGATGCACCGAGGTGCATCTTTAGGAGGCGCAACATTTTGAGCGTTGACACCCGACAGAAAGCAAACCCTGGTGCAAATATTCAAATGGCCATAACTTTTCACAGGGAGCTCAGATTCACGCAAGGTTGGACTTTTCGGAAATCTTACGAGGTCCTCTATTCAATTACAACTGGATATCTTTAATTGGGTGAGAAAAATTTCTTCAAAAATGCAAAATACAATTCACCATTTTTGGGTTTGCTAGGGTTCTCACCTACCACCATAATGAGATGAATTAAATACAATCTGGAGGTGGTTGGGGTAGATTTGGAATTCCTCTCTCTTCCCTCTCTCATTCTTCCTATAAATTGTAAGGAGGGGATTCTTTCTAAAGGTTGGACATTCTTTTTGCCCCTTCCTTCTTCTCTTTGGTGAGATGAATTTGTGGAGTTCAAACCTCCCATCTAAAACTGTAATGCAACTTTGCCTCTTGGAATTTTGTAGTGTATTGTATCATCTTTGGAGAAAATAATGCATGTTTGTGG
The DNA here is from genome assembly GCA_018340775.1 of Taxus wallichiana var. yunnanensis. Taxonomy (NCBI): domain Eukaryota; kingdom Viridiplantae; phylum Streptophyta; class Pinopsida; order Cupressales; family Taxaceae; genus Taxus; species Taxus wallichiana. The sequence continues at coordinate 455,329,442 of CM031239.1, read as the reverse complement.
ATGATTCTCAACCCTCTCTATGTTCATTTGCATCCTCCTGATCTTTCACTACAAATTTTTTTATCTATGCATGATCTTGCATTGCATTTTAATGGTTTGTGTTTATTGGCAAGATAGGTGTTCTTCATTCCTCGGTGCATCACCTTTGTAGTTTAGGTTTTATTTTATGCATCTTCTTACCCTGTCTCCTTGGAAAGTTAGTTTAGGTTTTTGAGTAAACCCTCTGCATTTTTACATGTGCATCTGAACAGAGGAATAGGAACCGGCCTTCATCCGGAGAGCTTTTCCAATTCACGAGGTCCCACACTTGGGAAAAGTTCCATGTTATGCAATCGCACTGAGAGTCTCAACCCATCGAGTTGCAAAGATTCAGGGGTGCTGTGATTCGCCATCAGATTAGATATACCACCTTTGAAGCATGTGGTTTCCACTATACTATCGTAGATACTATAGACATTTTAGGATATCACTGCAACAATACGAGGTGGAGTAGTAGGGGCATGACCTAGCTAACATGATAGTGAACCATCACATGAGGTTGAGGACCTTTCGAGACAAAGTGTTGAGGATAGGGTGGATAAATCCCATGTGGAGTTAGCTAGAGTAGATTCACCTCAGAGGGGGCATGGAGATAGGGTTACAGGACACAAAGACATATCTAGGATCCCTAGGCAAAGGGATGGGCATGTATAGAGACCTAGGGGTCAATAGTCATCAGCTGTAGATCATATCGGGAGATCTTGAAGTTAGGATTGTCTCATTATGCTACCAATATAGGAGGTTTTCAGGTAAAGGCTTGGTTAGTGAGCTTGAGCGGATGCTTCAATATTTTCCCATGTATTAGCAACACTAAGACTCATATTGTGATTCACCTTGTTAGGGATGGAGCAGGTGTTTGGTGGAGGAATGAGGAGAAGAAGATCCATGTAGACTCGGAGACAATTACTTCAGAACTCTTTTAGGAGTAGTTTAGAAGTAGATACATATCTAAGTGGTTTTTCCATTAGAGAATAGATGAGTTTCATGACCTACACCAGGAATCCAGGATAGTAGCGAAGTATGAGAGTCAATTTATGGAATTACTTCAGTATGTCAACTACATGCAGGATGAGCATGTTAGGATTCACATGTTCTTATGGGGCCTTAACTTGGATTTGGGAGGTGCAGTATGTATTCATTGTCTACAAAATTTAGCTAAAGCTGTTGAGAAGGCTTACACTGTAGAGGAGACTAGGGGGAAGACACAACAAGCTAGGGATAGAGTGAGGAGCCATATTCAACAGAGGTAGGATATCAGGTCGAGGGGGTCATCTCCTCTTCCTTGTGGCATACATGGTTCAACAATGTCTTCTTTATAGCCACCACAACAGCCTAACTCGAAGAAAGCAACAACAATGTATTGATCCATTGTTGCAACCTCTATAGAGATTTGATACTCATAGGGGAAGGATTTATGGGCCTCCTCCTAGAGGACCCATCAAGACAAAGGGAGCACCTAGAACTCAATTAGTAGTATCTCGTCAAAGCAACAACCATAGAAATCCATGGTAGGATCCTCGGGATGCATGGCACATACCACTAGAGTACTGTTGGAGCCGCATCTCATTAGACCGAACTAGGTAGTTTATATGGATGTGGTGTACTTGGACACCATTAGAAAGAGTGACCACAAAACCCTAATAACAAGGGTAAGTAACCTATCACAGAGCTTATAGTTGGTGACATGGGACATAGCTATCACATCTATGTAGCAGTTGAGAACCATTAGGAAGAGAACTAGGACACAATGATAGAGACTATAGGTAACGTTGGTGGTATCCCTACCTCTATATTGTTTGATTATGGCTCGTCTAATTCTTGTATTACAGCATCATTAGTAAAGCGATGGAGGTTGGTGGTAGTTAGGAAGGGCCATAGTTTGGATGTTGAGATATTTTCTAGAGCCAAGCTCTCAGTAGAATCCTTAGTCAAGGAGTGTGTAATGGACCTAGGACCCTTCACCACTACCTTGGATCTTCGTATCCTTCTTTTGGGTTATTATGGAGTTATCTTGGGTATGGATTGGTTATCTTCCTGTAGAGATAGAGTTTCTTATTATAACAAGGTTATATCTTATGCGAGATGGTTTGGGAGTTATGGCGGTGATAGTTCAAGTTAGGAAACCCATCTCTATTTACATTATTTCCATTCTGCAGCTTAAGTGTTGTGTGCGGGGTGGGTTTTAGTTGTATGCTATTACAATTAGTGATAGGTTGGAATATGGGGCTAATGGACCTTCACTTGATGATCATCATATTCCGGGGGATTTTTCTGATGTTTTTCTAGGTGAGTTACTAGGGTTACCTCCCCCATGTGAGATTAACTTTCATATTAATTTATTTTTGAGAGCAGAGCCTATGTCACGCACTCCATATAGGATGACCACCCTTGAACTATATGAGCTCAAATTACAGCTATAGGGCCTTCTTGAGAAATTCCTAATCCATTATAGTGTATCTTCTTAAGGTGCATCGGTGATTTTGTGAAGAAGAAGGACAGATCCTTGGAGTTGTGAGTGGACTATAGGAAGGTGAACAAAGTAACAATCAAGAACCGTTACACCATTCCTCACATTGATGATTTATTTGATCGGAGATCAAGGGGGTCACAGTGTTTTCTAAGAAATATCTTGAGTCTAATTAACATCAACTAAGGATTGTAGAGGCAGATATCGAGAAGACAACTTTCCACATGAGATATGACCACTAAAAGTTCACAATGGTGCCATTTGGTCTGACGAATGCCCCTATAATGTTCATGAGTTTGATGAATGGGGTGTTCAGGATGTTTCTAGATTTATTTTTTCTCATGTTCCTTGAGAAAATTTTGATCTACTCATGTACATGTGAGGGCATGAGGAACACCTTCGTCAGGTTCTACAGTGTCTTTGTGAGGAGAAGCTATACGGGAACTTGGAGAAGTGTGTATTCTTGCAAACAGAGGTTTGATATTTGGGGCACATTATTTCTAGGGAAGGTATTGCCATTGAGCCTTCCAAGATTCGAGATATTATGGGTTGACCAAAACCTACTAGTATGATCAAGGTGTACGGTTTCATAGGATTCTGAGTTACTATAGAAGGTTTGTTTAAGTTTCTCTCATATCGCGGATCCTATTACTTCCCTTCAGTAGAAAGGGAAGAAGTTTGTTTAGTAAAACAGATGCGAGCAGGCTTTTAAGACATTGAAGGAATTCCTTAAGACAACACCCATTCTAGTAGTGCCAGATCCACAAGGAGATTTCTTCGTATTCATAGATGCTTCTTTGGCAACATTAGGTGGTGTATTAATGCGGGAAGGTCATGTAGTTTCCTTTGAGTCTCACAAAATAAAATATTATCAGCTCAATTATATGACTCATGACCTTGGGCTTGCATTAGTTGTGAACGCTTTGGTTCAATGGATACATTTCATTTTAGGGAGGAGGTTCATTCTTAGGACATATCGCTTGAGTGTCTGTCATCTCTTCATACAGATCTAATCTCAATGTTTGACAATGACGTTGGATGGAGTTTCCCTTTGAGCATGACATAGAGATAGAGCATGTGAAAGGGAAGGAGAATGTATTTTTAGATGCCTTTATTCATCAAAGACATTTTGTTATGTCTATAGTAGTTTGTATAGACTTGAGGACCACAATTTTACATCAGGTTCCAAATGACATCTTCGACCTTTCAGTTAGAGTAGAGATCACATCTCGAGAGACCCCTTAAGGGAAGTTTTTATGGATTTTAATTAGAGGAAAATGGTTTTCTTTGACACGAGATATTGGATCTATGTACCAAGAGATGGAGGACCTTTTTGAGGAACATCATGCACCCTATTCAACCCATCCAAGGGTGAAGAAGATTCATGCCACTTTGAGATAGTTGTACCATTGGAGAGGGCTACGGAGAGACACATTTTGTGTCTCATTGTTTAGAGTACTACAAGGTGAAAGCCAAGCATCAACATCCAAGTGGCCTTCTATATCCTCATGCCATACTAGAGTGGAAATGGGAAACCATTTCCATGGATTTCATTGAAGGGCTACCTACGTCGAGATAACACCACGATGCCATTATCGTCACAGTGGATAAATTGACGAAAGTGGATCATTTTTCTCTGGTGAATACCTATACAACTAGTGTAGTCACATGAGTATATTTAGATGAGATTTTCAGACTACACAACATTCTATGGAAGATCATTTGTGACCGCAATACCTTGTAAACTTCTCACTTTTGGACTATTATGTAGTATACTCTTGGGATGAAGATCAAATTCAGTATAGCATATCCCCGAGATAGATGGATAGATAGAGAGGATGAATACGATCTTAGAGGACATGTTTTGGATGTACATCATGGACCATCAGTCGAGGTGGGAGGAGTACCTCTACTTAGTGGAGTTTTCCTACAACAATAGTTTTTAGAGTTGGATTGGTATGGATCCATTTCAGGTACTGTATGGTAGGGAGTGTAGGAAACCACTGAGTTGGGATAGGTTGGAGGACAGGGTATCTCTTGGCCAAATTTATCATAGTATATGGAGTAGTAGGTTGTCATGATTTTTAAAAGATTACGGGAGGCTCAGGATAGACAGAAGAAGTATGTAGATCAGCAGAGGAAAAATCAAAGTTTTAAGAAGGGCACGAAGGTGTTTCTTCATGTTAGGCCTCATAATATCCCTATCTGTTATGGAAAAGGATCTAATATTTCTCCTAGGTTTTGGGTCTCTTTGAGATCTTGTATCGATCGTTCCTTTCACCTTTCATCTATCATTATTTCCCATCTTGTCTCGCATCTATGATGTATTTCATGTTTATGTCCTTAGGAGGTACATTCCAGATCCTTATAATGTATTGGATTGGATCGCATTGTAGATTCGAGGATCGTGTGTAGGTGATGACGAAGCCTATGCACAAGTTAGAGCACATGACCCTGGACCTTCAAGGTAGAGATATTAATTAGTTTCATGTCTAGTGGGATCGATATGATGAGATAATAGCTGCTACGCAAGACTCCACACCTTTGAGAGCACACTTCCAACACTTGTTCCGGTGACTTCCGGGAGGAATTGGAGCCTAAGGGGAGGTGGATGTAGTGCTCACTCCTCTTAGACATTGATATTACTATGATTCTTCTTACTTTTGATTGGAGCCATAGACATTGTCATCATATTTGATCTTTAGACATTGCTAGATAGACATTGCTATATTTCATTAGCCTATTTGATAGAGAGTATGGATGTGTTAAACTTATCACATGATGTGATTTACATGATGCATTATATGTATGGATTGACATATCAATATTTGATGATATAGAGCTCCTCTTTGTACTGACACATTGGATTTGATATATAGATTTTTCTAGATGATTTAGTTGGTTTATGATCTTATTGCTAATTGATGAATTGATAGAATCAAAATATTTGGAATTGTGAACAATTGGTGAATTACTTGATTTTAGCAATGGTTTAGTTATGATATTTGATGATGTGAATTGATATGTATGTGTGTGTGTTTTATTATCTCGATGTTGTTAATATGGCCACGAGGCTAGAAAGGTATTGTTTTTATTTTTGCAGGAAATTGTAACACAACAAACAAAACGGGATAGGATACCAACAGTGAAGGAATTTGGGTTATTGATAACAGGTCACCTTGGAGTTCTTATGTAATTGTATGTTATTTTTTTGTTAGATGGTTAGGAGTTCACCATAAGGGGTGGCCTCAAATGTGACCTTGGGTAAATATGTTGTTCCCCTTTTTGTTTTATTTATTTTGTGAGTATTTATATTTGTTATCCGATTTTTCCCCTCATGTGAAATTGAACAAAAAATACCTTGTGCATAGAGAAAATGGAGGGATTTATTCATTCATGGGATCTTGTATTTTAGGATTGGCCAAATAGGTGAAATATCTTTGAGAACATTGCAGAAGAGTTCGGGAAATGAGGAAGCTCCAAAGTATAAATTTCATTTTTCGGAGGTGGGATAATTTGGAGGAAGGATAAAGAAAAATTCAGGGACTCAGTGGAAAGAAGCATAGAAAAATAAAAACTCAAGGTCTAAAACACGAAGTCTGAATTTCAGACTTTGGAGGTTTGGAGTTTCATAGGTCTTAGTAGGGTCAAGCAATGAACAGCCCGAAAAAGGAATGCAAAGTTCGAATCCCCAATGTGTGAAATTCAGACTTCGGGCTTTCATAGTTTTAGAGGTTTCATGTGTCAGGAAGATATTCGAATTCCCAAACCCCCTAAGTCCAAAACACTGAACCCTCGAGATCCTAAAGGTCCAAAACCCGAAGTCTAAATTTTGGACTTTAGGGTTTTAGCATTTCAAAACCTTGAACCTCCAAAAAAAATCACAACTCAAATTCAAAACCCGAAGTATGAATTTAAGACTTGTGGTTTCAGACTTTCAAAGGTTTTGTTAAATCAAGTAGATGAATAGTAACTGACCTCTAAAATGGAAAATCCTACTTATGAAATCCTAAAAGTCTTAAATTTCATATTTCAGAGGTTACGATGCTTTTCAAAGTAAAAAAATAGATCCAACCACCCCCATTTATTACAGAATGGCACCCTTATCTTCAGATGGCCATAACTTTTGACTAGGAGGTATGAGATTCCTTTCTTTCCCAACAAGGAAAATTACATGGAGGTATGATTTTGCAGTTGTGCCCATCATTGTCATAGGTGATTTTAATGCATTTTAGGGTGGTTGAAGCAATATTTTTAATACTTCTCTCTCCCTTCTCTCATTCTTCCTATATATTGTAAGGAGGGGATCATTTTAGAAGGTTGGAAACCTTGTATATGCCTCTTTTTTATAAGAGATTTTGTGGAGATTCTAAACCTCCCTCTTGGACATTGTAATGCAAAATATGTACCTTTAGCCCTAAATGTGATGTATTATATCAACTTTGATAAAAATAAAATAATATTTGTGGATGTTTCAAACCCTCTTTTATGTTCTAGTGCATCTTTATGATCTTTCATTACATGCAAGGTTATTGCGTACTATTCTATTTACGTTGCAAGATTCTAGTTATGTTGTGTTTATTTTGTAGGTTATTTGAAATATTTCTTGGTGCATCACCTTCCCTTAGAGTAGGTTTTAATTTTTATGCATTTTATCTAACTATGTCTCCTTGAGAAATCATTAGATTAGTGTTAGATTTGCAACTCTCTACACTTTTGAGTAATTGGCACTAGGATAGGATAGGAAGTCAGCCTTCTCCGGTGGGTTATCCCAATTGCAAAGTCCCACACTTTGGGATAAATCCATGTTTGACGACTCACACTGACTACCTCAACCATTAACTTGCAAGCAATAAGGGGTTTTGTGACCTCATCATAAATGTATTATTTTATTATTATGAGTCGCCTTTATTAATGTTTGTTAATGTGATCCATTTAAGTTGATTAAACTTGAATAATTAATGTAATTTAGGATTTGACCAAAGAGATTATTTAATGTGGGTAGGTGGTTCTTTATTTTTGTTAGATTTGAAAGGATTTTATTACTTTTTAGTGTTGTGTACTAAACCTTACATGTCAATTTCATATTTGGTCTTAAGGGACATTTTTGGAGGCTTGTGGGACAACTTAAACTTTCCCCATACCTCTTAATTTCACCTACCAAATACCCTTATGGGTTAAGGGGTAAAAAATAGACCCCATTATCTGATTTCAAGAGAAAAAGGTGTTATTTATTGCACTTTCTTATATATATTTTTAATTTTATTGTTTAGAGGTGTGGGTTTGCGTTTAAGTGTGTAAGAGGGTTGTAATTCCCTCAACCACCAATTTATTGTGCTTTGGGGATTGGGTTTTACCATGGGATGCGGAGTGGAGGAGAAATCATCTAGCATCCTACATGGAGCCACATCACCTCTCTCTCCTCTCTTTTCTATTTATTCAATTTTGTTTCATGATTTGGGGTTAATTTTTTTATTTGGACTCTTCCATTTTTTAGAGGAGCTTGATTTTGGAGTGTGTGTTTGGAGCTTAAAGTCGGATTGTGCTTTCTTTGAAAGACGAAAGGCTTGGAGATTATGCTTGTGGATTGGATACTCTTGCAATGGAAATGTATGGACTACACCTATGTTTTCTTATTGCTTTTTGTTGTGTAAATGAATGTGAATCGATGATTGTTGCATGTTTGTGATTTTTGAAATAGAATGACCTTTAGGTTGTGTAGAGAGAAAATGCAAATGGGGATACTTTTGAGGGATGCATAAGAGTATTATTGGGTATTTTAGGAGGGATTTGGGTTGCGATGTCCCACATTGTTGATAAGTGAAATTTGTGCTTATCTTGGTTATTTTATTGATGGAGGCATAAGAGTTGGGGGAGGAATAAGATTTTTTTTGTTGGAGGGAGGCATAATGAGTCTTGTGAGTATGTGATTGAGTTTCTTGGAGGCTTTAAGGTGGTAATCCAAACCCTTAGGAGGCATAAGTAAATTCCCATGTTTCCTTTCTCTTTCTTGGCTTGAGTATTGAGCCTTTGTACTTGGGAGATCACATGTTTGTTTTGATTTTTGTGATGTGTTCATTATATTGAATGTCTTGTTTGAATGTTGTTGTGAAATCCATGTAAAGTTGGAAATGGTTGACTTATAGCCCTCATTTCTTTATTGTTGCGGCTCGGGGCTAATGAGGAATAAGGCTTCTCTTCCTCATTGGATTATTGGTTGGGTTGAGAGTGTTGCGTACTCATCGCTATTTTGTTGTTATGATTGGATATTGATGAACATGGTGGAGCTCAAGTGAATATTTTTTATAGTTGCTCTTTGAAGAAAATGAAGAGAGATCCCTCTTTGAAAAATATTTGCCATGTTGTCTCCATTTTCCATTTTTCATTTTAAATATTTTCAAATTCTTTATAAATATGTTGTGAAATAAAATGTATGTATATTGGAAAGTAGGCAAAGAAAAATTGTATTTGTCACTATGAAAATCCCCAACTTGTAAACTTTTCCAAGAGTGTGTTGAATGAAAAAATTGTATTTTAAATGGGTTAGTTCTTGTAAAAATGAAACTTTCAAATCTTGCATTATTCGGATGAAGTATGAACTTGAAATGGTTTTGAAATGGGAATGAATCTCTCTTCAATCTAAGCTTATATTCAACTTGAAAAAGAATTGCGTCAAAAGCCTAATATGTTTCATTCTAAAATATTGATGTTCTTGTTGAAAATACACTTGTTCGCTTGAAATATTTTTGATTTATTTATTGTGAAAGAAAGGAAATAGTTTCTTGATTTTATTGAAAAAGAAGGCATACTGAAAATATTGGAATTATAGTTTATTTTATTATTACGTTGTAAGAAAGAAAGTAGTGTTCTAGAATTGTTAGAAAGAGCAAAAAAACTCCTCATAAATTATTTTAGGATGAATAAGAAATTTTATTAGTTTTCCTAATTTTATTCTTATATGAATAAGTAGAAAATTTATAGTTATGTTGACTTGTATTACCCTATGCTATATGACATATTTTGATCATTTAAATAAATCAAAATAATAAATATATACATATATATTATTATAATAATATTTAATTATATAAATTTATATATATTATAAATACATATTTATTAAAAATCAATAGAATTAATTACATTGTATAACATTAATATATATATATATATATAAATAAAATAATTAAAAAAATCATATTGATCAAATTTTAAAGTTGAATGATTTTAAGGTTTGTGTGGCCTAATTAAAGTGTGTGGGTATTATAGTTTGGGAGGGGGTCGTCACGACCGAACCCCACCCCATATTAATTTGGGATAGGATGTGGGGTCGGTGGCATCCCCCTCTAATAACCAGCATTTGAAGGGCCAAAAGACATTATTTTGTAAGCATAAGTACCCCACTTGGTGGTAAAAGTTGTTTTGTATCTATCTTCATCTCAAACTAATATCTAATTGTATCCACTATAGTCATCTAGAAGAGATAGTCTATCTGAACTAGAAACTGTTCTCAAAATCTGATCCATATTTGGAAGTGGGTAGTGATCTATTAATGAAGCTTTATTAAGATCTCTAAAATCCGCGCATAATTTGATTTCTCCATTTTTCTTCCTAACAGGAACAAGATTGGCTACCCAACTTGAATGCTTAACTGGAAAGATAATACCTAATTCAATCAACTTAGATAACTCTTTCCTCATTAGAGGCTCTATTTTGGGATTTATAGGCCTCTATTTTTGCCTAACTGACTTGAAATTCAGTTGTAATTTAATAGTATGCTAGGCTAAACTAGGATCAAACCCTTTCAGGTCTTGGTATTTCCAAGTGAAAACATCTTTGAATTCCTTGCAAAGATTAATAAAAGAATGTTTTTCAGCTAAAGAACATACCTTTCCGAGAAACAAATTTTTCCCTTCATCGACTGAGATTTCTTCATAGTTATCAACATGTGTTGACATCTTAGTCTTGACCTTCCTTAATTGATCATCAATGCTGAAGATGTCTTCTAATGTGACAAGACCTCGAGGAAGTTTTTTTTTCTTTAACTGAACAATTTGGTCACCATATAAGTGATGTAATTTATCTTGATTTATTGCCTTTGAATTCAACTTATTGCGGCAAAAACCCACAGATTTGATCATCACTTTTAAAAATATGCCAATTGAAGTCATTATCAGGTATCAAAGGCCTAACAATTAGCTTTATATGAGGCTAATTTTTGTTGTTTTCAATCTGTTCCAGCATTTGGTGGCACCAATTGTTGCAAGTCTATCTACATGCTTAGTTTCTATTCTAGGAATGGATTGAATGTTAATAGCTTTGAAATCTTCCATTAAGTTTGAAACTCTATGTTTGTAAGACTTCATTAATGGATTCTTACAAACATTGAAATTTTTACTTGATTGATAACCAACTCAAAATCACCAAAAATCTGTAGCATGCTAATAGCTCTCTTTCTGGCCCAAAGTAAGCCATGAATTAATGCTTCATATTTAGCTATGTTACAAGTGCATGAAAATTGGATACTCAAAGCTGAGAAAAACCTTTAATTTTTTGGGGAAGTGAGCATCAAACCTCCTCCTTTTCCTTTCCTGTTTTTAGCTCTATCGAAATGAAGCTTTCAAATCCCTTCCATTGCATTTTCTTTTTTGGACAAAAAGGGAATTGGTGTATTTTCTTCATGAAAGCAATACCCACAAAATATATGTTCTTCAACTTCTTTGAAAGGATCATGAGCATGTTCTTCATGTGTATTTTCATCCATAAATAGGTTAGAAACACCATCTAGTGTTGAAACATGAGTAATATTATCAAAATCAAAGGTTGGTCTAAGGCTACATAATTAGCTACTACATTAGTTGCATGAGTCTCAATGTAAAATATGGCCAACGGTTCTGAATCGATAGTAACCTTAGTCCCATAATGAGTAGTGAAAAATAAGAAAGACCAATCTAAAGAGACAAAGCCTCTGTTTTTCCTTGAAGTATCTTGATAAATATATAGCAAAGTAAGGAGGTGAGTCTCTACAACAAGTAACATCTTATAGAATGGAAACATTTGGGCAAGCATGCAATGTTACCTATATAATTTGATGACACCAACCGTATTAGTTATAGTTCCATCCAGCTGTAAGACACTCTTTTCTATAGGTTCATACTACAAGCCCAATTTTTACGTAATTGCTTTTGGTATAAGCTGTGTTGCTTACACCTTTGTTGTCGACCATACGATTATGAACACGATGTTTCTCGATAATCAGTGATAGATAAAATGGTGGTCGCTTCTTGATGTCATGAGCATTTAATACTTTTGAACCATCCATTTAACTTCTTTGATTCGGTCCTGTTCCATTGTTCCAAGGAGCATGTCTACTTTCTGGACTTCCTTTTCTATTTATTTAGAAGAAATCAACAACTTAGCTAGTTCATAAGAAAGTAAATCTTGTTGTCCTGGAATATGTAGAGAATCCCACATTGAGATGTTAACATTATGCTTTTTCATTAGATCAACAATGTTAAAAGAAGCAACAATTTTAGAAAGCAGTATGCTGAGTTTTAGCAAAGGATTTAGCAAAAACTAATTCTCCTTCAGCTACTTTTGATATCTGAGGTATAAATAACCTACTTGGATTAGGCTGCAACTATTTTTGTTGTTCTTTACCAGTTGTAACACCTTTTGTTTTTTGAGGAACAAATGCACTGTTAGTTGGTTTTGGGCTTATAGTTGATGTTTTATAAGTGATAGCAGGTAGAACAGGCCTATTCTACTTTTTTTTCTCTCTGTAGCCTTTTCTTGAGCCCTAGTAGTAACTACAATGAAATCATCCTCACTGAAACTAGCTAAGTTCTATTTAGGTGCTTTCTAAACATAACTTTCTTACTTTCCGACCTCCATTTGAGGCATTAATAATGTTTCATATTCAGGTTATGCAACAAGACTAATGTTTAGAAAAGCATTTGGGTAATTTGCGGCTGAATGAGGTTAATTACAAGGTTGGCACCACTCTTCAATAGCCATATTAACTGGGACTAAAGAGTTAGATGAACTAGGTTCCTTTGGGTCAAACTATCTTTGATGATAAGGCTGCCTATAATTTTGATTATGTTAGTAAGGCTTCCTATTTTGCTGATTTTGCTGATAAGGAGTCTGATAAGGTCTATTAGGTAATGCAATCCTATTCTCAATTAAAGTAATCTTGTTACCCATAGACTTCAAAGATTTAAATATGTCGTCTAATGGGGCTACAACAACTGATTCTATAATTGTGATAGGTGAGAATATGTGCTAATTTTCCATCGGTATAAGACTATTTTTAGCTCGGATGGCGATATCATAGGCTATTGGGAGCATCTCTCCTTCCATAGATTGAATCATAGTTGAAATATAAATGTTTAATGCCCTAAGATAATAAATAAAAGCATGATCATCTTGAAGCTTGACACTTGCTAGAATTCTTTCCCAAGTTTTGACAAAATGGATGTTGAAACTAGACATAAATTCATTGGGATCTCTTTTAATGGTAGATAGCTATTCTATGAGAGATAAATGATCTGAATTATCTTTAACTTGTTTCAGAAATTCATCACCTAAGTCATCCGAGTTCTTATGCATCCAATATCTAGATTTCTATACCATTTCAAGGCTTTTCCTTTAATAGATGTAGCGAAAAGTCTCCAAGCTACATCCTCATTAGTGATATTATGAAATACACATAAGTTTGTGACATATTTAATGTGCTTTGTAGGTGTAACCTGATTTTCACTGATGAATGATGGTAGACTTTTCATGGCTGCATTAGGGATGTCATGGTAAACTTGGATTACTAATGGGATGCCATTAGTAAAGGTCACAAAATTCCTGGTGGTTGAATAGCCATTTGAAAGAATGGGATTTGAATAGAAAAATTGATACGTGGAGAAGGAATATTAGGAGGGTTATCAAAACTAGGTCTATTATAAGTTAAAGTATTACCAACTTTTCTCCTTCTTACAGAATTCAAAAGTAAAGAAACAAACTCGGGAGGAATTCCTCTTACCGATGATCTTGTAGTCACTTTGGGCATGGAACATGCTGCAATACTGGTCTGGAATCAGGTTCAGAGAGTCACCAAAAAGATCTTTAAATCTTTAGAAAGAATTGCTGCAACTTGCTTTCTTGAAACTAATTTTTATCTGCTGTAAATCTGTTATAAATCTGTTGTAGATATTTATAACTTGCATGTAGATATGATTCGTGGTGCCACCAGGCATGCCTAAAATTTTTATCTCTCGAAAGTGCACCCTATAGAGAGATGGCTGAAGGTGTTCTCAACTTGCAAAAATGGATCTCTCTCTATCATAGATACAATGGAAACACCTCAGGTCTATGGTTATACCTATTTTGAGGTGAGTCTCCGCTATCAAGACCGGTTCGTTATTGATGTATCCTAAACTAATTTTCTAGGGGTTAAGGGTAAAATAAGACTATAAAAATATTTAAACTGAGGTGATACACCAAATTTGTATGAGGTATTCGAGTGAGTATATGCACAATTGATATGGAAAGGATTTTTTATGCATAAGTCAAAAGTTTTCTGAAAATAATTAAGGGTCAACACTTTGATGTATTGAGGGATAGAATCACAAAAATACTACTAAGTTACACATACACATTAGTATCATGCAGAAACTAATGAATTTGCAATAGGGTAAGATAATTAATTAGGGAATTAAAACTCACAAGATTAATGGAAACATACACAAGATTGTAAATAATTGGAAAGGCGAAAAATACTTCACATTCAAAGGGAAAAGCTGGTAAAAATATTTCTTCACCACTCCACGTATCTAGACGTCCTCCTTTAACCGATATTTTTTTGCTTTTCCAAGGCACACAATATATAGAAAAATATTTCCCACCTTTCCTAAAATAGGCTAAAATTGTGCTCACCCATGCATCCTATTTTTATCCTTCATCTATTAATAAATAAAGGAATAAAAAAAAAAAACATGCAAATAAATAGATGCATTAATAGCCATCGGTTAAAATTTAGTCAATTGTATCGACCATTCTATTTTTAGGAAAAGCATGAGTGGATGATTTGCTAAAAATAAGCTTTTCTTGATGAGCAAGCTTTCTTTCTGTGCATGTAGATTTGTCTTCTTTTTGATATGTCCTTTTCTAAATTTTGCGAAGGCGTACAACTTTACTCTCTATGGGTGAGAAAAATTAATTAATTTCGACCGGGGTTGAATCGGTGAACTTAGGACTTGAATTAAGATGTAAAATATTCCGAATTAATTTTTTTTTTGGCAATTAAATTATTAAGCTCCATTCGAGCTAGCAAAGCTCTGTAAAATTGTTCTCGTAGCCGATATTAATAACTTCAAGCTTTTTGTGTGAGTTTTTTTAAAATTCTGCCATTGATGTAGAATTCGAGCTCGACTAAAGGTTCTCGAAGAACTCTATCTTTTATTACCTCGAAAAGATCATCCATGTAGGAAAAAATTGATCCAAAAATGGGCCTGGAAAATCCTTCTTTTCATGTTTCTGATAGAAATTACATTTTTGAATATTTGGCCTACCCATTTGCTTTTAATCTAGGCCTTACACATGTCGAATTTGGTCAAAGAAGGATTGTGGATTACTTAAGATACTTTACTTCGTTTTCTAAAAAGGCTTAAAATTTTAAAATGCCCTGATGGCCCGCTTCCCTGATTTTAACTTTTGATGCTTGCGCGGAGTTGTGGATGACTTAAACACTTTTTCCTTACTTCAAAAAGGGCTCAAAATCTAAAATCGACGATAGTCCACCTTTGACTTTATTGAGTATGTGGCCTTGTTTGGTCCTTAGCGGGGTCACGGGGCACTTTTAAACTTTGTTCCTTTACAAAAGGCTCAAATTCTCAAACTGTCTCGGTGATCCACTTTTGACTTACTTTAATATGATTGACTTTTGATGCTTCAACGGGGCTGTAAGGCATTTTTAAACTTTACTCCCTTTCCAAAAAAATTCAAAGGAAAAAATATTCCGACGATCCGCTTCTTTGCTTTGACTTTTTGATGTGGGCTCAATATTTGACTTTTTCCCTTTAGCGTGAGTGGGGCCACGGGTCATTTTACGACTTTACTCCTTTTTCCAAATTGTCTCAAAATAGAAAAAGGGCCCACCCCTTTGCATCCAATCAGATTTTGTCAAAGCTGCGGACCAATTTGACACTTTTTTTTAAATAATAAAAAGTGCTAAGTCAACAAAAATACCCACCATTTTCATGAGTCAAGTATACATTTACATTGATTTGGGTGATTTGATTTCCTCCATTTGATCCTTTACATGATGTAACTTCATTCATTGATCTTATGCATTTCGACTTGGATTAAATGTGGTCGATAAAAACTTTAACCATGGTGGTTTGCTTTGAATTTGGGTGATCAATTCGCACATTGATCTATGTAATTTTGATTTTAGATCATTTGATCACTAACACGGGTGAGTTTGGTTAAACTACAGACTGAGATGGTTGAGTTAAAACAAACTGAACCCCATTTATTTTTATTTTTCCTCGGTTCACAAGAAAAGTCTGGCAAAATTTTATTTATAGCCATTGTTGGAGTCCTAAAGCTCGGATCTTGAGCTTGGTCCAGATGTATATTTATCGAGTTCTCGCAGTTTGGTTGCCAAGGTTTCTATGTTGGCCTATTGAATCACTATTCTTGATGAACCTTCTTTTGAGGTGGGAATTTTGTGATGGCTCCTTCAATTCGATGATTCGGCTATTACCATTGGAACTTCATTTCCTAACTTGTAGAGGTAACTCTAGATTCATCCTTCTCTGAATGGCTCAGTAATATGAATATTCTACTTTGCTTGATGCTGATAAGCTTATATCATCATAGTTTTCATGGTTATTACTGTTAGCTTTCTTGAACTGATTGTGGAGGGTTTGCTAGATAATTTTCGTTCTGGGTATTCCATATTTTGCTTCGCTTTTATTGAAAGTTTATCGTATATATTGGAAATGTTGATCTCGTTGTGACCTAAATATAGATCGGTTGCGGGTATTTCATATTGTAGCTCCATTTTTCTTATCCAAGCTCTATAAAATTTCTATCTTCAGCCATTGACGAAAACATGAAGCTCTTTTCTTTACAGTTGATTATCTTATACCTAAACTCTATGATCCCCACTTTCTGATTTCTTTGAGCATTCGAGCTACAAATATTTATTATTTTTCTCTCGAAAATATACTCAGATTCTATTTTGATCCTCTGTAGAATCTTTACCATAATGGATGATTTGTATTTAGTAGTGCACTTTAATTGATGAAACTAGTGCTTTTGTTTCGTGTTTCCTTGGTGTATTCCTTGGAGTTTTATTACAATAAATTTTTAGATGGACTTTTAGCTATCCTTGATGAATGAATTATTTTTTCCAAAATATGTATATACCCATGTATTATTCAATTTGTGGCTTGAGATATTTCAACCCATATTTGGGTAGCCCTCCTTTAATATGACATTCAAACTTCTTTATTTCTTATTAATTTTGCATTCTGTTTAATACTACATTTCATTTTATTACACCTTTTATATGTATGCCGGAAAGTTTTAAAAAGTCCATTTCACATTGCGAAGCCCTATCAATATTTCCTCAAAATTATTTCTTCTTTAGTTGTAATCGGGAACATATACTTATGAATTATCTGCTTCATGTACCATAGGATGGAGATCATTTGAGAACTACAACCTTTATCCAATAGTGAAGACTGTGAAACATGATTTATTTTCTTCTTTACTTCAACCTGCACCTGCACACTTAAGGAAATAGTTAGAACATATTTAGGATTTTTGGCCTCTCTTATTTCCATAGTTTTATTTCCTCTTTCCTCCGTCATCCCGAGTGAGAAAATCATGTATACGATTTTGATCTTCAAGTAATCTATATATCCTATTATTAAAAGATCCATATGCACGAATTAAGGAAGTATAGGAATATGGATTGTACACTCTGAGCTCATAAACCGATAGTTTTCTCTTTTCTTATTTTTAGGTACGAGTGCTTCAAGTCTTTGAAGATGAAGATACATCAACCAAAGGAGAAGATCGAAGGTAATGATGGGTTCACTCATACTCCTTTATTTTCTCTTTCATACATGCGTACATCTTATTTGGTAGGTGTATTTTACTTTCTGTTACATCCCATAGCTTGTGTGGTAACATTTTAAATTCCTTATGAATGAAGCATTGAATTGTGAAAGTGAGTTGTATATTTATTTATGTATTTCTACTTTCGATATGGATTGTATGATGAACTAACAACTCAAGTAATATAATTGAATGTCTTAATCATGAAGGAAAGAACATTAAAGAATACATGTAATATTCAAGTAATGAAATCTGATTTCTTTGCAATCGAAACTATGATTTTGTTCCAAAACTTAACATTTCATCTATTCTACAATTGGATGTCTTCATCAAGACAACACAACTGTCCTTCGGGATTTGTGTTCTTTTCTTGAAGATAGTCATGAAATTGTAGACTAGGGGATCACTTCTATTTTGTGACAGCTCACATAGCTGCAAATTTCATGCAATCATTAATTAATTCAATAGTAACAATATTCTCTAAAAGAAAACTCCCCTATCTTAGGTATACTTCACCACTTCTTGCTATCCATCGTAACAACATTTCAAGTTTCCCATTTTTGCACACATGTAAAAATTTTCAACATTCTCGGCAATCCTACGAAAAGCTTCGGCTAGCTCTTAAACTAGTGCCTTGCTCTTGTCCATTGGGCATGGAGTCTAAAGCATGTAACAAAAATGTGACTCTCCTTAATGTCCAACCCTTCCAATACAAACTAAAACTAGGAAAGGATATGGTAAACCAGATCATGTGCACAAATGCACTTATTGAATTGAAAAACATTACAATGTGTAGGGACTGCACTTATTGAAGGGAAATCCTACTCCAAACATACACTCTAGGATTTTCAATAATAGTGTTTTAGAAACATACCATTCACAGAAATGGGAAGCTCCTCTCCATTCGGCCTCAAGAGCTGAAAAGCATTGTGTTATTTCCAATCTGAAATCATGTAAGGACCAATCCATATTGTATTGAACTCCATGTGTCTTCATGGCTTTACACGATCAGCATCCCACTTTAACACAATATGTCTTGCATTGAAGATTCTAAATTTGGATTTCTTATCAAAAGTTTTCTTCATCTGCTTCTGATTATTTTCCATGTTTGAATGAGCTTGATCTCTTAGATCCTGTAATTCCATTAATTTCGTATAACAAACTTTTAATGGTTCATTTTCAAGTAGTTGCATTTGATGCAAAAAAATCTAATGCGGGTAACTCAACTGAAATAGTAATTTTTACTTCTCTTCCTTAAACAAGATTTTATGGTGAATTGCCAACTAATATTTTAGGAGTCACTCTATCAACCCAAAGTTTTGAATTCAATATTAGATTCCAAGCTCTCTGGTTATCTTTGAGTGTTCTTCGATGATCATTAAAATATTCTTGTTAGTACTTTCAAGTGAACCCATTACCTTGTGGGTAATAGTTAGATGAAGAACTTAGATAAATTCCATGATTAATGGCCCATTTTGTTACCTTTGCACCAATAAATGCTAAAGCATTATCGATATGATAGTTCTTTGGAACACCAAATATGCAAACTATACTTTCATAAAAGGATAGTATTGAATTTTCATTAGTATCTTTCAAGGTTATTGTTATCACCGAATCACAACACCCTTATGTTTACACAAGTGCATATACTTGAACTCACGATGTTATTTGATAACATGGGTACTATATCCAAGTTGTGGGACTTGCTACTTGAGATAGACCTCCATAGAAAGCTAGTTCTTGCTCCTAAACTACTTGTCACAATCTAATCTAATTTAGGCACAAACTAACTTTCCTAATCTAAATTTCCAAGGGACCAAGGAGAGAGATTGCGTAAAAAAATGAAATCCTATACTACAACAATGATACACCAAAAAATCAAGGGTCGAGATAGTCTTCCAATGTGTGAAATATAGAAGTAAAATGCATACTAAAAGGGTTGATAATGAGCTTCTCCACAATCTAGAAAATGCATTCACAACAATATTTCATACATGCATAATAATAATGAGTCCTTGCAATAGCATAGAAATAGACACAATATTCTTGTAATGAAGGTTGGAAGGGCAAGAAAAGTGTAAACAAACACAACATGGGAAGATGCATCCACAAACTTGTATTTTATTGCTTCATGATATACATAGTTCAATCTATTACAAGATAAGAGCATGGATCACCATGCAAGGAGTCCAATACAAGCGCCTGTAGCACATTGGTTTCATAAAGCAATTTTGATAGAGTTTTTCTATAAAATAAAACTACCTCCCTTTACAATGAGCCTAACACTCTAATTTATAGAAAAATGAGAAGAGAGAGAGAAAGGGAAAATGGAAATCCCAAAATTTATCCCCCAACCACTTGTAAGAGGCATTAAATGGAGTGAAATGATTGTAAGTTACTTGTAAAAGACTTTCCATAATATCATTGGTGGTGCTTAGCAGAGAAAGATTGATGGCCATGCTTCTTAATTGCACTCCCAACTATGAAATAAAACACTGTCATGAACCCGACCACATTTTATAAAAAAATATATTTATTTCTCAACAAATCTCAAATTTATTGATTTTTGTGTGTTAGGATTGGAAACATGATTCCAACGGTACCAATTTTGTGTGATTTCGTTGAGAAATACAAAAGTTATGGCCTTCTGAGTGCGGACAACTATTTTGGGTCTGCCCAGAATTTTCTGTCATTTTACGGGAATGATAATTAATTGAATGGATCTGAAAATATTTTTTTATGCTGAAGACATCGTGTTCATTTCAGAAAGTCAAATTTTATGAAAATTGAAGCTCGGAGTCAAAAGTTATGGCCATTTAAAGTTTGGGAGGTCAAATGTTGACTTTTCTCTTCATTACGGCTATTTCGGCAAAATCTGGCCCACGTGTCGATCGTCCACGACACTTTCTTCCACAGCACCAAATTTGGGCTTCCTTGTCCCCGCACATCCGTTATTGACTAGGCCATGAGATGCATTGACCTCCGCATTCACCCCAACATATGGTTCCTTTTGTAGCCTTTTCGCGTTTGCACTTCCCACACGTACTTTTGTCCCAAATGCCCCAGACACATTTCTTTGCACTACCCGCAATGCATTTGATTGCAGGAAAATCAGATTTTCAGTCGCACGGACTGCCTAGGATAAAAAGTTCCAATTTTTCTTATTTTATTTACCTACGGTGATTTCCGCAATGCGTGCCTGCGTGTCCCTATTGAACTTGTGCGGTCTGGGACACAAAAAGCCAATTTAGCCGATTCCTTTGTATTTCAGATGTAAACCCAAAGACAATGAACCCTGGTACAATCTGCCTTTGGTACAATCCATAGCCTCCAAACCCGCTTGATGCATTAAAACATAGTTCATCATAGTTTTCATGGTTATTATTTTTAGCTTTCTTCGAACTGAATGTGGAGGGTTTGCTAGATGATTTCCATTCGGGTATTCCATATTTTGCTTTGATTTTCTTGAATGTTTATCTGTATATATTTGAAGTTTTGATCTCGTTGTGAGCTAAATCTAGATCTTCTATGGGTATTTGCATACTTTGTAGCTCCAATTTTCTCAGTGCAAGCTCTGCAAAATTTCTATATCTAGCCATTGATGAAAACATGAAGCTTTGTTATTTACCAAATTGATTCTCTTCTACATGATCTATTACTCTTTTGAAACTTTTCTCTTGTTTCCTTAGATATTTCTACCTAAACTCTTTGATCCCAACTTTAGATATTTCTTTGATCATTCAAGCTACTGATATTTATTATTTTTCTCAAAAAATATACTCATGTTCTACGTTGAACCTCTGTAGAATATTTACCATATGCATGAGTTGTCTTTAGTAGTGCACTTTAATTGATGAAAATGGTTCTTTTCTTTCGTGTTTCCTTGGTGTATTCCTTAGAGTTGTATTCCAATAAATATGTATACGGACTTTTAACTATCCTGCATGAATGAATTATTTTTTCCAAAATTTGTATATACCCATGTATTTTTCAATTTGTGGCTTGAGGTATTTCAACCCAGATTTGGGTATCCCTCATTTGATATGACATTCAGACTTCTTTATTTCTTTTTTATTATGTAATTTTTTAATATTGCATTTCTTTTTATTACAACTTTGATATGTATGCTAGAAAGTTTTAAAAAGTCCATTTCACATGGCAAAGCCCTATCAAAATTTCCTCAAAATTCCTTCTTCTTTAGTTATAATCGGGAACATATACTTATGAATTATATGCTTCATGTACCATAGGATGGAAATAATTTGAGAACTGCAACCTTTATCTAATAGTGAAGACTGTAAAACATGATTAATTTTCTTCTTTCCGCAACCGCACTGCGCACACTTTAAGGAAATAGTTAGAACATATTTAGGATTTTTGCCCTCTCTTATGTCCATAGTTTTATTTCCTCTTTCCTCCATCCGAGTGATAAAATCATGTATACTGAGGTTTGATCTTCAAGTAATCTATATCTCCTATTATTAAGAGATCCATATGCATGAATTAGGGAAGTATAGGAATATGGATTGTACACTGAGCTCATAAACTGATAGTTTTCTCTTTTCTTCTTTTCAGGTACAATACTTCTAGTGCTGAATATGAAGAGGGAATAAGATGAAAATGAAGATACGTCAACCAAAGGAGAAGACCTAAGGTAATGATAGGTTCACTCATACTCCTTTATTTTCTCTTTCATGCATGTGTACCTCTTATTTCAGTAGTTGTAATTTACTTTCTGTTATATCCCATAGCTTATGTGGGAACATTTTAAATTACTTATGAATGAAGCATTGAATTGTGAAATTGAGTTGTGTATTTATTTCTATATTTCTACTTTCTGATATGGATTGTATGATGAACTAAACAACTAGGTAATATAATTGAATATCTTAATCATGAAGGAAAGAACATTAAAGAATACCTATAACATCTAGTAATGAACTCTGATTTCTTTGCAATCTGCAACTATGTTTGTTGTTCCAGAACTTAGCATTTCATATATTCTACAATTGGATGTCTTCATCAAGACAACACAACTATCCTTCGAGGCTTTGTGTTCTTTTGTTGAAGATAGTCATGAAATTGTAGACTATGTGATCTATTATATTTTGTGATAGCACACATAGCTACAAATTCCATGCAATCATTAATTAATTCAATAGTAACAATATTCTCTGAAAAAAACTCCCTAGCTTAGGTATACTTCACCAATGCTATCCATCGTAACAAAGTTTCAAGTTGCCCATTTTTTCACAAGTGCAAAAATTTCAACAGCCTCCACTCTCCTTCTTCTCCAAAACCTTGAAAATGAAAATGAGAAAATAAGTGAAAAGAAAGGAATAAGAGCATTTCATAAGGATGATTAGGGTTAGTTGAATACCTAGATCCAAGGGTTCTAACGATTCCATCTAATGGTTGTGATTCAACCCTACAAATGTTAGCTCACGATTTTGGTGGGAATATGTCTTTAAATAAAATGTATGTGTAGCTTGGGAATGGGGCTGCTAAAGGTGTGTTAGGAGGTAAGATTAAAATCTGGCCTTATTGTTTAGTTTGGTGACTTTTATAAAGTCCTTGACCTTTGAAATTAATTAAATTAAATTTACGCAATGAGAACTAGACAATGTTTATTATAGGAGTTAATATATATTTGCACTAAATTATATGGTTAGGGTAAATGAGACCTTAACCTTAGGATATTAATTCAATAAATGACATTAGAAATATAGTACTAAATTAAATAAATATTGCAATAAGATTTTTTTTATCTAATGGCTTGTAAGGGTTAATTAATGAAATTTAACACAAACCCTAGAAGAGAATTTAAGCTCAAAATGTTGAATTAAAATAATAATAATTAATTTTTAATTAAAATGAAGGATTTATTAACTGAGAAATAATTAAATCTAGTTGAAGGTTATCCCGTTGCAACCCGTTTAATAAAAAAAATATATTATGTAAATTTTCCTAACTAATCTTTGGATTTTGTCTTAGATTTTTGTGGGAAAAATGTCGGTGTTATAGGTTGTCTATTTGGAAGGAAAATTATGGAGATTGGTGTAAATTTTATGGGCTATCTAGGAATTAGGTGTGCTCTCACACGATTGTTTATTCCTCCTCTTCTTCACTTTTCTCGTGAAGTATGGATTCCACCAATGCAAGGTCATGAATATCTTGTCTTTTTCTCAACATGCAAGTATATAAATACCCTATTCAACATTTTCATTTCTTATCTCCCACGTGGCTAATTGCAATGACATATGAATTGGGGTAAACTACTTGGGGATTTTTTCTAAATATTGCATTTGATTATGAAATTGTACTATAAATAATAGTATCCAATGATAATACTAAAATATATACTTTTAGCATTAGTCATTTGTAAATTCCAAGCATGTCTATATTAAAATATTTAATAATTTTCAATAGTTACAATTTAACGAATCTAGAGTTATGTAAATTAATAAATAATATTAATATATTTTATTAGAATTATTAGTACATTTGTGGATATTTTAAAGTACAACCTAACAAAGTAATAATGTATTTATAAGTCCTTGTAAAATTTAAATTAGGATTCTATTGGCATGCATGCAAAAACTTTTAGCAACATTTTATTCATTGACTTTGGATAGGAAGGATAGTGATTCAGACTTATGATGTGCTACATGATGTTCCTTCCAAAATATGTTCCTTCCGCATTTTAAAATAACATAGAACTATTTAGATGTATCAATCACCTTGCAAAATGTAACATAAACGGGAGCGAAATATAGAGAAGTTCAATAAATTTTTAAAATAATATGTAAAACTAAAGTGGGAGTGTTCCTAAAAAATACCAATCATCTATTATGAAATATTGTATGTACGGTATTTCCATCTATGAGTAGGAATTTATTGATCTCCTTTGCATCCCATTGGAAAAGGAGCATAAATTTGAACTAAAAAAACTTTTAAATGAACATCAATTGAATTTTTACAATATTAATCTACAATAGTTATGTACATCCTATACATTATGTTCTCATGTGGGTATTTTAATAATGTCTTAATTGGTTATTATAAATAGTCAAAAAAATATTTGATCTTGTAGCAAAGAGATGCTTTCTATAACACTATAGCAAAAGTCTCTCTACGATGTCACGTGTCTAAGATGTTAGCATTCTTCGCTAATTGAGAGATTGTAAGAAGGAAGAAAAACTTCTACATGATATTTAAATCGATATTAAATTAAAATTCTTTCATTTTCATTTTAAAAGTGTGTTTCAATCAATTTTATTAATTTTAATTGTTAACAATTCATAAACATATTAAAATCCTGCCATAACAGACTTTGGTTTCCATTGTGTTCAACATATTTGTATAATAACTATAAATGTAGCTAAATAAAATATTTTAATTGATGAATCTAAAAAATTAACATATATTTATCTCGAAAGTACAGTTTTTGATATAACATTATTTCATATACCTTTTTTGTGATATTGAATATTATAATCAATCTACATGAAGATCACTAATTACTTGATGAATTTTTTATAGAACGCTATTATAAAATTTTTATGATAAAAATTATATTCTAAGGATTTAAACTAAAGGGTTTCATCATATTCCAAAGATGATAGTAAATATAACCAATTTCTCGATAGATTTCACATTAGTACGCATTGTATTTAGGATACATATTAATGTATTTGGAAGTACTTATTAACCAAACAAAAATAAAAATGAACTACTAAAATGAAGATGTAATTTTACAAAGTATGCATATTACATGGTAATTTTTATATTGCTTATATATCTATTTGAATGCTTTCATATTGTTAGTAATTCCATACTTGTCATATAAAAGAAGGAATGAAATATGAGATTTATGTTTCACAATTGATTCAAATTGCTCGATATATATG
This sequence comes from Taxus wallichiana var. yunnanensis, assembly GCA_018340775.1. Taxonomy (NCBI): domain Eukaryota; kingdom Viridiplantae; phylum Streptophyta; class Pinopsida; order Cupressales; family Taxaceae; genus Taxus; species Taxus wallichiana. The sequence continues at coordinate 455,303,903 of CM031239.1, read as the reverse complement.
TTTTATGAATAAAATAGTAGAAAATAATAATATATTAAATTCTATTTAATATATTTCTTTATACTATAAAAATAGTTGTCACTAAATATTAACAACAATTAATTATTATGTTCTAGGTTTGCGTCATTTTCATGAATTTTTTTATCAAGTTTGAAATTTTAGTGAGTGACTATTCAATAATACATATATATATATATATATTTGTATGCTTTAATTAGTAAAAATATTTACTTCATATAAAGTTTTTAATGGTTTGATTCTCGTAATTTTTTAAAATTAAAAATATATATAAATAAATAAATTATAAATAATGTGGTATTTCCATCATATTTAATGTGGTATTTTAACACTATTATAAATTTATTTAATAATCTTCTTAAATTATGTCGAGAATAAACAATTTCAGCTAATTGACTTTTTCAAAGTTTTCTTAACAATCAAAAAGCATATTATATGTAAGAAGGTTAATTTGAACTCAATTTATCTTATTAGTATTATAGTATGCATAAAAAAATAATATAGGGCTTGGAGACAATTATAATTTTAAATTATTTTAGTTTAAATATGTTATAAATGTAAATTTAATAGATAATATTTACATTAAATTCTACACTACATTTTTGCTTTATATATTGTAGTATTTCAACACTCTATTTTTATTAGTTTTTTTAAAATATGTTATAGTAAATATATCATTTGGTAATGTAGCATGTCCACAATATCTTTATTTCTATTTTTATAAAATATATAAAAATTAGAACTTCTAGGTAATGCTACATTTTTACATTAAAAGTTTAATATGAGTCTTCTTAAATAATATAATATCATTGCATGTATGTTGTGTAATATTTCTAATTAAAGTTTTTTTTTAAACTATGTAATGCATAATTATCATAATATTTAGTGTTAATATTTATATTATTATAAATTTATATCAATATTCTTAAAGAATGATACAATGTAAATATATTTGTTGTAATGTGATATTTACATACTATATATTAGTCTTCTTAAATATCAAAAAAGTTAAATTGTTTAATGTGGCATTTCCACAATATTATTATTTAATATCAAACTTCTTAAAATATGTTACAAGTGGAAGTGTGGTGGGTAATATTTATAGTAAATTATAATATTATTTCCTAAATAATGTGCAATTTTTAGAATGAGGTTTTGAAGATGTGAATTTTCTACAAATTATTAACAATATAAATTTCGTATAGATAATCCATCATAATTAAAAGCCAATAAATATATCATCATAAGGATGCCATACTTATTCTAAAATTATGCCAAATTGTGGAAATTTTATAGAATAATTGTGGTAAAAGTATTTGTTTATCGTAGTGAATGCAAATTATACAATATCAATAGTGCCAAAACATCCAACAAGTAGTATCTCCAACAATCATCACAACTTTCCAACCCTTATACCTTTTTTATTTCCTCCTTTCCAAGGTTTTTCAATTAGTGCAAGATTCCTTGCAAAGAATACGAGGTGATTACCAATACAAATGGGAATGCCTCTTACTTCCCCGAGGAAAGGAATGATAAGAAAACAATGGATTCCACAAGAAGACATGAAAATTAGGGTCCCCTTCCCATTCCCAAAACCCACTCCAATTCCACTCCCCATTAGGGTGGACGAGGAAAGAAAATCAAGGTATAAATTTCAACACGGTAAAAACGCATGACAAATAAAATCCAAAAACCAACCCACAAATAAAAACCATTACACACCATAACATCCACACACAAGAAAAAGTTTTCTAAACCAAAATAAAATTAGATGTGAAAACTTCCTTACATTCCAAGCACAAGTCCAAAAAATCCTAGATCTTTGACTCCTCAAGCTCCCAAAGATGCCCTACAAAGTTCTCTTGATGCTTAAGAATTAACAGGAACTTGACAAGGTCATAACTTGAGCTTTGGGTATCCGTTTAAGTCCGTTTTTTTTTAAACCACATGTTTCGATGAGGAGATAATGCAACAGGAAACTGGCCCTACTAGTTGGGGCAAGTTTTGGCATGTTTTGGGGCCCTAAATATGCCATCTTGAGGCCGAAAATTAGGATTTAAGTTGTAGTTCATTTTTTTCCTATTTTTGGGCATTAGTTAATTTTAGTCTATTAGTTGCATTATGAGTTAGAAAGTTGGAAATTCCTCTAATTTAGGAATGTAGAAGATGCATGGAAATTTTGTGCTTGTATGAATAAGCATGTGAACTTACTAAGAATAGCAGGTTCTAGTAAACTACTAAAAATAGTAATTTCTGCCACCTAGAGTAGATTTAGTCAAGTTAGTTAGAGTTTGCTTGGAAACTTGAGTTGGGAGTTGTTTTCCTATTTAGGAAACATTGTAATTCATTATTCAATAATGAAGAAGGAGATTTATTTCTTTTGGAGTTCATGTTATTTGTAGAATATCAAGTTTGTTTAGAATTTGGCTACATTATCTGGTATCAGAGCTGGTTCGAAGTATTTTTTTAAAATGGCAGGAAGAGGAAGAGGAAGAGGAGGTGGTATTGCCCAGATGAATATAAATATGCAATATTTGAAGAGACAAGTTGTTACGCTTCTTTGTAATGATAACCTAGAGAGGAAATCAAGGTGGAGATGACACATAGGAAGAAGAAGTTTGTGAAGAGAGGAAACGCAAGCACCACCATTAGCTTTTGAAGAAAGGATGCTTGAGCATTAGAAAGAAAGAATGATGGGATAATATTTGATGTTTTAGAGTATGGTGGTAGTCTAAAACCAGAGGAGCTGATAGACTGGTTGAATAACATGGGAAATGTTTTTGAGTGGAAGGCTATGTTAGAAGAAAAGAAGGTAAAATTTGCATGCATAAAATTGAAAGTTCATGCTATGTTATGGTGGGATCACCTATAGAAAGAGCGGTCAAGAAAGGGGAAAGAAATAATTAGGATGTGGAGTAAGATGGAGAAGAAGCTGAAAGATAAATTTCTCCCTATGGATTATGCACAAACCCTTTACAGGAGGTTTCAGAATCTCAGACAGAACTTACAAACAATGCAAGAATACACAAATGAGTTCTACAAGTTGTCCATTCATGTAGAGCATGAAGAAACTAAGGAAAAAATGGCTGTAAGGTATGTAAATGGATTAAAATTTTCTATTCAAGATGAGATAAGTATGCATAGGATTAAAATCATGGAGGATGCCTATCAATTAGCCTTAAAGGCCGAGGAAAAAAAAATCATCAAAGTTTTAGAAGATCACCTGGAATGAATAGGGGGACCTCATCTTCCTTTCAGGGATGAGTTGGTTGTAACCAAGGTAGGGGAGAATCATCTCATGGATTGGAAAAGCAAGAGGATACAAGACAAGATTTCCATAATCAACAAAGAGGTAGAGGATTTTCTAGGGGTAGAGGATATGCTGGTGATAGAGGATGGGAGGCTCCACGAAGACCATTTGTTTATTACAGATGTGGTGAATAAAGGCATTGGGATTTTGAATGCCCGCATATTTATACACATGAAAAAGGCAAGGAGATGCTCCAAGAGTAAATCTTGTTGAAGCTGAACAAGTAGAAGATGAACATGACCTAGAAATTCCACCAAATGTTGGAGAAAATCTGATGATCAAGAGGATGATGATTGCTCCAAGAAAGGAGATCAAGGGGGATGCATGGCTACGTATAAATATTTTCAGAACAATATGCACTTTAGGAGGAAATTTATGTAATGTTATTATTGATGGTGGTAGTTGTGAGAACATGGTTTCAAATGAGATGGTCGATAAATTGGGTCTGCATTATGAGAAGAATCCTAACCCTTACCATATTGCATGGTTTAAGAAGGGTAATGAAGTTACTATTGATAAGAGATGTTTAATAAGCTTTTATATTAGGAACATTTATAAGGATGAGATTTGGTGTGATGTTATTCCTATGGATGCATGTCATATGCTACTAGGAAGACCATGGCAATTTGATAGAAAAGTTATTCATGATGGGGAAAGAATACTTATACTTTTGGAAGGATGACACAAAAATAGTTTTGCTACCTCTTAAGTAAAAGGGAAGGCTGAAAATATGCTTTCTGCAAAGGAATTTTTAAAGAAGGAAAAGGCAACTAGTTTTTGTTATGCACTAGTGCAAATAAGGATGAACCTATAAGTGCACAAATACCAATAGAAACAACAAAATTAATAGAAGAATTTTTAGATGTTATTCCTGATGAGCTACCAGATGGATTACTACCCAAAAGAGATATTCAACACCATATTGATTTGATTCCAGGGTCTTCACTCCCAAATCAAGTGGCTTATAGGATGAGCCCGAAATTACATGCAGAGTTGAATAGGAAAGTGGTAGAGCTCGTGCGAAAGGGGGTCATAAGGGAGAGCATGAGTCCATGTGCAACACCAACTTTATTAACACCAAAGAAGGATGGAACATGGAGAATGTGCATGAGATAGCAAAGCAATCAATAAAATTACAATCAAGTATAGGTTCCCAATACCTCACCTTAATGATATGATGGATGTGCTTGCTAGATCTAGGTATTTCACCAAGATTGATATTCAAAGTGGTTATCATCAGATTCGGATCAGAGAAGGAGATGAGTGGAAAACAACATTCAAGACTCGAAATGGATTATATGAGTGGTTGGTGATGTCATTCAGATTATCCAATGCACCTAGTACTTTTATGAGATTGATGAACACCGTCTTTACGGGAGTATAATGGTAAGTTTGTTGTGGTTTATGTTGATGATATCTTGATCTTTAGTAAAACTAAAGCAGAACATTTGAGGCATCTATGGTTGGTATTTGAAGTATTAAGGAAAGAGAAACTCTATGCAAATATGAATAAGTGCACATTTATGCAAGAGAGTTTGGTATTCTTGGGCTTTATTATTTCAGCAGATGGGGTACAAATGGACTCAGAAAAGATAAAAGAAATTATTGAATGGCCTACTCCATAAAGTATAATAGAGGTAAGAAGCTTTCATGGTCTAGCAACATTTTACAGAAAATTTATTAAAAATTTAGTAGTATTGTAGCACCTATAACAGATTGCACAAAAGGAAGGGAGTTTTTGTGGAAAAGGAGGTGAGGATAGTTTTCAATTCTTGAAGAAGGTGACAGAGGCACCTATTTTGGCACTACCAGATTTTGATAAAGTGTTTGAGGTTGATTGTGACACCTCACATGTGGGTATTGGTGTTGTTCTAAGTCAAGGTGGAAAGCCAGTAGCTTTCTTTATTGAGAAACTGAATAAGGTAACAAAGAACTACTCTACTTATGATGTGGAATTTTATGTAATTGTACAAGCATTAAGGAATTGGAGGCATTACTTAGTGCCTAAGGAGTTTGTGTTATTTATAGACCACATAGCCTTGAAGTATGTGAATACCCAAAAGAAGTTGAATAGTAGGCATGCAAAGTGGGTATCATTTTTGCAGGGTTATACTTTTTCTCTAAAACATAAATCCGAGAAAATAGAATTAAGTTCTGATTCATTGAGTAGGCGTGTAACTTTTTTACCACTATGGAAAATGAGGTGGTGGGTTTAGAAGCAATAAAGGGTTTTTAGTTTTCTGATTTTGATTTCAAGGATATTGTTGAAAGGTTAATTTGTCCATTGTCAGACAATATAGGAGATGTCTTGGATGAGTACATTTTACAAGATGGCTACCTATTCAAGGGATGCAAACTATGTATTCTAGTTGGGTTTATGAGAGAGAATATAGTGAAAGAGTTGCATAGTGGAGGATTGGCTGGGAATTTTGGTAAAGATAAGACGATAGCCTTGGTAGTAGAGAAATAATATTGGCCAAAGCTAAAAAGATATGTGGTAAGATATGTGGAGAGATGTCGAATTTGCCAAGTCTTGAAAGGCCATGCACAGAATACAGGGTTGTATATGTTGTTTCTTGTTCCTAAAGGGTCATGGACAGATCTGAGTATGGATTTTGTTTTGGGATTACCAAAAAACAATGAGGTAATGACTCAATTTTTGTGGTTGTTGATAGGTTTTCTAAGATGGTTCATTTTATTACCTACAAGAAAACAAGTGATGCAATAGGCATAGCAGATTTGTTTTTCAGAGAAGTTGTTTGTTTGCATGGTGTTCCAAAAATCATTACTTCAGATAGGGACACAAGGTTCTTAAGTCACTTCTAGCGGACTTTATGGAAGAAATTGGGAACTCAACTACATTTTAGTAGTTCCTATCATCCTCAGACTGATGGGAAAATAGAGGTGGTAAATTGAAGTTTGGGAAACCTGTTAAGGTGCATTATTGGGGAAAAGCTGAAATAATGGGACTTAGCATTACCACAAGCTAAGTTTGCATATAACAGTTCCATAAACAGATCCACAAGAAAGTCTCCATTTTCAATTATATATGGGATTAATCTAAATGGGGTGTTAGATTTGGTACAACTACCAGTTGATGGCAGAGTCAATGATGATGTAGAAGCATTTGCCAAACATATAGAAAAATTACAGGAAGAAGTGCGGAAGAAGCTGCAAAATAGTAATGATAAGTATAAGGAAATAATAGATGTGCATGGATACAGAAAGGTATTTCTAGTTGGTGAGTTAGTTATGATATATCTAGAAGGAAAGGTTTCCAAAAGGAACCTATAACAAGCTGAAGTACAAGAAGATTGGTCCCTGTAAAATCGTGAAAACAATAAACAATAATGCTTATGAGGTAGAATTGCAAGGGAATTTTGATATTTCTCCAATGTTTAATGTTTCAGATTTGTATTATTTTCATGGGGATGGTGTAGAAGGGGATGTTATTGATGAATTAGTAGATTGGAGGCAGTAGTTTCGGTGAAGAAGAAAGAAGAAGTGGATCAGATTCTAGATAAGAAAACAATGGACACGCGACATGGGAAATACACCAAATATTTGGTACATTGGAAAGGACTGGAACAAGAGGACAATACTTGGGTCATAGAGTGGGAGATTAAGAAGTTGGATACAGATAAATGGAAACAATTTGAAGAAGAAAACTTGTAGGAGATGTGTTTGTTTTCAAGCAGGGGAGAATGATGTGCCAGAATTAGCAAGAACTTGACAAGGTCATAACTTGAGCTCCAGGTGTCCATTTGAGTCCATTTTTTTGAAACCACATGTTTCGATGAGATGAACACAGCGAAAAATGGCCCTACTAGTTGGGGAAAGTTTTGACATGTTTTCAGTCCCTAAATCCGCCATCTTAAGGCTAAAAATTAGGATTTAAGTTGTAGTTTAGTATTTTCCTATTTTTGGGCATTAGTTAATTTTATTCTCTTAGTTGCATTATGATTTAGAAAATTAGAAATTCCTCTAATTTAGGAATGTAGAAGATGCAATTGCAATTTATGTGCCCATACGAATAAGCATGTGAACTTACTAAGAATAGTAGGTTCTAGTAAACTGCTAAAAATAGTAATTTCGGCCACTTAGAGTAGATTTAGTCAAAGTTAGTTAGAGTTTGCTTGGAAACTTGAGTTGGGAGTTGTTTTCCTATTTAGGAAACATTGTAATTCATTATTCAAAAATGAAGAAGGAGATTTATTTCTTTTTGATTTCATGTTATTTGTAGAATATCAATTTTTTTAGAATTTGGCTACATTATCTCCACAAAATATCCCCAAACATCAAAACACAAACACTATATAAGAAAACTCTCCGTCCCTAAAACCTATGGGTGGATGACATGTTGATGTGAATCTAGCTACAAGAGGTTGAAATACCTCACAAAACACACATAAAAAAATTTGTAAATAAAACCCAGGAGTTTCAAAATAGCTTACTTCTCATTCTGGAATCCACACTGATCTATTACATCATTACAATCCTCCTTTTATTTCATGTCTACTCTAAAAACCCTAAAATGCCAAGAAACCCTAAAATGCCAAAAATTACCTACTAGCAAAACAACTCAGATGGACCCCAAATTTTGTGTGCCAAATATGCCTTCATAAATTAGGGCTCACGCAAAATTTGGACTTATTCTAACAAGCACAACAAAAGTTATTAAAGTTCTAAGACCTAGACAAAAGCAAAAAAACATTACAAGCCAATTTTAGGCCACTAGATGAAGGAATCCGGGCCCAAAAACATGCCAAAATGGGCACAACCTTGCAAGAAAAGTTGACCCTAGCATAGTACTAATGTATATCTACCACCTTGTAAAATTTCAGGATGATCCAACGGTCAGATCAAAAGTTATGGTCTCTACAAGTTATGCTGTCGCATCATTCTCCCCTGGTTGAAAAAAATTCAGCTCATGTGAATTTTTTTGATGGAACTCATCTAATTTTGCACTGTCAATTTTCTTCAACTCCCACTCAAAAATCCAAGTATTTTCTTCTTCTTTGCAAACCTTCCCTTGTACAAATATATGTTGTAGCTCTCATGTCTAGTAGTGACTGTCTTTTGGTCCAAGACACGCATTACCCTCTCCTTTTTCTTCTCTAGCATCGGTTGCTTCCAGGTTTATTTCTTTCTCCTCTGCAACATGTTCATCGTGACTTAGGAACTTATATAAGTGAGAAACATTAAAAAATGGTGAGATAGAAAAGTTTTCAGGTAGCTCCACCCTGTAGGCATTATCACTCATTTTCTTTAGAATCCTACATGGCCCAATATTTTTATACTTGAGTTTATTATATGTCCCCTTTGTAAACCTCTAGATTCTAAGATGAACCATCACCATATCTCCTTCTTCAATACACTTACTCTCCTACTAACATCTTGTACTGTTTTATATTGTGCATTACTCACTTTCAGCTTTTCCCTCACTTCATCTTGCAACTGTAGAATGTGTTCTGCGAATGCTTCTGCATCATCACTAGTTTCATCTTCACCGGGTAGAACAATTAGGTCTAGGACCCCCTTGGGATTCCTACCATATACAATCTGGAAAGGAGACCTCCCTGTTGACCTATTTACCGAGCTGTTATAGGCAAACTCAGCTTGAGGTAAAGCTAAGTCCCATTGTTTTGGCTTTTCTCCAACTATACAACGTAGGAGATTTCCCAAGCTTCTGTTCACTACTTCTATCTACCCATCAATCTGGGGGTGATATGCACTACTGAACTATAGCTGTGTCCCCATTTTCTTCCACAAAGTCCTCCAAAAGTGACTCAAAAAATTTGTGTCCCGATCTGAAGTGATCGTTCTTGGAATTCCATGCAATCTAACCACTTCTGAAAAAAAAAAATCTACAATTCTGGAAGCATCATTAGTTTTTTTACAAGAAATGAAATGTGTCATTTTAAAGAATCTATCAACTACAACAAAGATAGAATCATTCCCTTGATGTGTGTTAGGAATCCCTAACACGAAATCCATACTCAGATCAACCCATGGCCCTGTAGGTATAGTTAATGGCATATATAACCAAAGATTCATGCATGGCCCTTAGCCATTTAACAAACTCTACATCTTTCTATAATCCTACTTATGTCCATCTTTACCTCCGGCTAATAATACTTTTCTATAGCAAGAGAAATTGTCTTACTAATACCAAAGTGTCCATCAACCCCCCACTATGCAATTCTCTTATAATATTTTCTCTCATTGAACTAATAGGGATGCATAATTGTTTCCCCCTAAAAAAATAACCATCTTGCATAAAATAATCAAAAGAATCACTACCTATTGTAGGCTCCTTAAGTTGTCTCACCACATCACCAAAATCTGGATCACCTTCATACAATTCGTTAACTACCTCAAACCCTAGTACTTAATTTTCCATTGTTGTCAAAAGGGATACACGCCTACTCAAGGCATCAGCAACTTGATTTTTCTTATTAGACTTATTCTTTAAAACAAAAGTATATTCTTGCAAAAATGAAACCCATTTTACATGCCTACTATTTAGTTTCTTCTGTGTGTTTACATACCTCAAGGCTTCATGGTCAGTGAAGAGCAAAAATTCCTTTGCTACCAAGTAATGTCTCCAGTTCCTTAATGCTTGAACAATAGCATAAAATTCCACATCATAAGTAGAATATTTCCTCCTTACATCATTTAGCTTTTCACTAAAGAATGCCACAGGTCGTCCTTCTTGACTCATCACAGCCCCAATCCCAACATGTGAGGCATCACAATCAACCTCAAAGACCTTGATAAAATATTGCAATACCAAATTAGGTTCTTCTGAAACTTTGTTCTTGAACAATTCAAAACTATCTGTTGTTTCCTTGGTCCATACAAACTCCCTCCCTTTTGTACACTCTGTTATGGGTGCAACAATGCTACTGAAATTCCTAATGAAATTTCTTTAAAAAGATGCCAATCCATGAAAACTACGAACATCATCACATTACTTAGAATTGGCCATTCCAAAATTTCCTTTACTCTTTCCTCATTCATCCTCACTCCATCCTCTACGATATGACAAATCCCAAAAAAACAAAACTCTTTTGAAGAAACCTACACTTATTTAAGTTTGCATGTAGACTCTCTTTATGTAATAAGTCTAACACCAATTTCGTATGCAATAATTTTTCTTCCACTGTCTTACTAAATTTCAGAATATCATCAAAATAGACAACAAAAACCTTACAATTATATTCTCGTAGTACTCTGTTCATCAACTTAATGAATGTCTTGGGTGCATTATATAACCCAAATGACATCACCATCCACTTGTATAATCCATCTTTCATTTTGAAAATAGTTTTCCATTCATCCCCTTCACGGATTCGTATTTGGTAGTACCCACTCCGTAGGTCAATCTTGTTAAAATATCGGGCTACCGCTAGCACATCCATCATATCATCTAATCATGGAATTGGGAACCGATACTTGATTGTGATCTTGTTTATGGCTCTATTGTCTACACACATTCTCCAGTCTCCATATTTCTTAGGAGTCAATAGCACTAGAGTTGCACAGGGACTCATGCTTTCTCTTACTAACCCTTTCTGTATTAAATCTATCACTTGTCTATTCAACTCTTCACTCTGTGTTGGACTCATCGATAGGCTAGCCTGGTTTAGAAGGGTCGATCCTGGGATCAAATCAATATGGTGTTGAATATCTCGCTTTGGAGGTAACCCATCTGGTAGCATGTTTGGTATGACATCTTTTTATTCTTTTAGTACCTTTTCTACAGCAACAGGTATATTAAAATCTTCTATCTCCACCTTCTTTGACATTAGTGCATAACACCATCCAGCTTCTTCCATTTCTGTAACAAACTCTTTTGTAGCCAATAATCCCTCACTCTTCTCTTCTTCCATGAAGGGTAACAAGACCACTGTTATCACCGAATCACAAAGACCCGGATGTTGATCGATTTCTTTTTGATCACTCTAAGCATCCGGTGTGATTGGATAACATGGGTACTATCTCCAAGTTGTGGGACTTGCTACTTGAGATAGACCTCCAGAGAAAGTCGGTTCTTGCCCTAAACTACTCCGCCACAATCTACTCTAATGCGGAGAAACTAGCTATTCTAACCTAAAATTCCAAGGGACCGAGAGAGAAAGAATGCATAAAATGAAAGCCTACACTAAAGCGGTGATACACCGAAAAGAGGGTGTGAGAGTAATCTCCAAATGTGTGAAATACAGAGGCAAAGTGCACACTAGAAGAGGTGATGACAGTTCACCATAATCAAAGCAAAATGCATTTACGGCAATATTCCAAGCACACATAATGATAATGAATTCCTGCAAGAACATAATAAATAGACACAATATACTTGTAGAAAGATTAAAGGGGCAAGAAGAATGCAAGGAAACACAATGCAGGGGAAGATATATCCACTGGCGATATTTTATTGCTTCATGTTATGCACAGTTCAATCTATTACAAGATAAGGGCCTGGATCACCATGCAAGGAGTCCACTACAAGGGCATGCAACACACTGGCTTCACAAAGCAATTTTGACAGATCTTTGTTACCCAAAAACTCTCCCCTCTTTACAATAAGCCCAACACTCCAATTTATAGAAAATGAGAAGGAAAAGAGAAAGGAAAATGGAAATCCCGAAATCTGTCCTTCAACCACCTGTAAGAGGAATTAAATTGAGTGGAATGGGTATACATTACTTGCAAAAGGTTCCCCATACTGTCCCATGTGCTGCAGCAGAGAAGGAATGATGACCATGCCTCTTAATTGCACTCCCAACTACCAAATAAAACACTGTTCTGAACCCGGACACGTTTCCTTGAAAAACTCAATCAATTTCTGATCAAATCTGGAATTTCTTGATTTCTGTGCATTGGGCTCGGAACCACAATTCCAACGGTACCAATTTTGTGTGATTTCGTTGAGAAATGCAAAAGTTATGGCCTTCTGAGTGCGGGCAGCTCTTTTGGGCCTGGCAGGCGTTTTCTGTCATTTGACGGGAATGAGCATTGATTGACTGGAGCCGAATATGTTTCTTTTATTTAAACATATCTACCCTCATTAAAAATAAGAAATCCAGTTTTTGTGGCGTAGAGGACGTCGTGCTCGTTCCAGAAAGTCCAATTTTATGAAAATCGGAGCCCGGAGTCAAAAGTTATGGCCGTTTGAAGTTTCCGGACCAAACGTTGACTTTTCTTCCCTGCCTTCGGCCATTTCAGCTTTTCGCGTCCCGGATGTCCCTTTGTCCCATTTGGCACAGTGCTGAAATTTCCCATTTCGGCCGATCCGGCCGGTTCGCGTACTTTTGGCCCGCGCGTCCCATTTGCTTTTGGACTGTCTGGGACAACTTCGCCCGGTTCGGCCGGTTCGCGCCTTTTGTCCCAACTGTCCCGGGACAAAAGTTCTCATTTCGGCCGATCCGGCCGGTTTGCGTACTTCGCGTACCTTCGGCCCAACTGTTTCGGGCCACCTTGACTCATTTCGGCCGATTTCTTTGGTTCGCGTACTTTTGGCCCGCGCGTCCCTTTTGCTTCAGGCCGCCTTGACTAATTTCGGCCGGTTCGGCGGTTCAGCATCTTTTGTCCCATCTGTCCCACTTGCATTTGGACTGTTTGTGCTCATTTCAGCTGGTTCGCGCATTTTCGTCCCAACTGTCCCAAGCTGCCTGGTCTAGGACTTAGCCATTTTTTGTGATTTTTCCTGGCCCGAGTCTGTTTTTTGCAATTTTCTTACCTTTCCTTAGAACTTGCTCTCTTCTACTTGGACAGGGGACTTAGAAAAATACGATGGGACCTTAGAAACATGACCTTTCACTCTGAATCAACATAATTGCTTGGGATTAAAGAATTTGATGCATGTTATCAAAATTACCTTGAGAGGTGAATTTTGGATAACAATTTCATTGACATGGGAATGGGAACTTTTCAAATAGCTTCTACCCTTTGAGGATCAATCATGACCCCTTCCTTGGATACAATATGCCCCAACAATTTTTCTTTCTAGACACTGAAGTAACACTTCTGAGGATTTAGTGAAATCCCATACTCTCTACATATTTTCAAAATGACCTAAGTGATCACTTCTAATTTTTAAAAATACATTCACATCATGCTTGTATACTGAAATAAAATCATTTATGTATCCATCAAAGGAAACATCCATGGCTCTCTAAAAAAATACCCTAGCGTTCATTAAACTGAAAGGCATTCTCACATAAACATGAGCACCCCATGGAGTGGTGAAGGAAGTCTTGATTCTTTCTGATGGCTTCACAACCACCTGGTTGTGTCCTAAAAACCCATCTAGTATGGAAAGCAATTCAGGTCCAGTGACGAACTTCAAACTTTTATCCATATTAGGGAATCGATAATTATCTTTAATCAAGGATTTATTCAAGTTCCTAAAATCTATGCAAAACCTTATATCTCCATATTTATTTATAAGCTGGAATGAAATTCGCCACCCGGGAAGAATATTTCGTTGGTTGTATGATCCCTCCATCCCTTAGGTTTTTTAATTATTCTTGCATTTTTAGGGAAAAGAGTGGATTAATCAGCCTCTCCTTCTGCCTAAATGGCTTGGCATTAAGTTCCAGTGGTATCTTATGTTTAAAAATATCCTCCCTATATGTTTTAAATTCGAGTAAGACCATGTCAAGAAATCTTGGTACTTTTTCAGCAATTCAATGTAGGATTGTTTCTCATCCTTACTCAAAATACTACCTATCCACATTCTCCTAGGATTTTCTTCACTTCCCTGATTATGCTCTTCCACATCTCTTGAAGAAAGGACATTCCTATGGATTACCCTATCTATATTATCAAAATTTGACTCCAAACCCACAAAACTGTCAGGGATTGTGTTTTTTTTCAATTAAATTATGTCTTTTCCAAAAAGGGTCTCTTCTCCATCACATACTATGATCATTGGTTCTTAGTCTATGCATTGATTAGTAAATTACCATTCATTATGTAAGAACCTTTGAACATAGGAATCATCAAGAAATACTTACCAATGATTTACATTATTAGGGATAGATGGTCATGACATTACTTCAATATCGTAATCACCGTAAGGACAGATAGTATAATTTTAAAATCTAGATCCAATCACTGACAACCTATCCACTATAGCATTCTGAGTTTTGTCATGATATAATATGTTCAAGGAATAAAAAATTTCAATAAAATCCTAAACCGCGTGCTTATACTATTTCATTCTCTGATTCTTCATAGCATACAATTTTCTAACTTGCTTTACCACAAGTTCTGAGTCTCCTCTAGAAATTATATCCCTTATACCATGTTTCTAAGAAATCCTATGACCTAAAAGTAGTGCCTAATAATGATTTATTTTATTCATACATTCGAACCTTAATTTGAAATAAAAATTAAAGGTTTCTTGGTTTGGGGATATCAATACAATCCTAGCTCCATTTCTGAAACAAGAACAAACACCGTCAAAAAAAAAATTCCAAGGGGTGTCAATTTTATCCAAGAACCTACTCTGATTAATGGCATGATCCTCAAAATATGTAAACCCCAAAAAATTATTAACATCTACATTTGCATACAACACTTCATAAGAAGCATTTTTATAATCTTCAATCAAGCATAGCATCTTCTTTTCCCCTTACAACTTGACAAGGTTCCCTCTCTTGGTATGCTTGCATATGACATATCCATCTCGCAAACTTTAACCCACACTAGCAACACACTTTATTCACAGTAATATGACCTATTTAATAGGGCAATCCATAATGACTATGTTCATCGCTAAAAACTTACCAGTTAAGCCGTAAATTGTACCACTAGGCCTTTTGCATATCCAATCTTGGTACTTTTCTTGAATCCATAGCAGTACATTTTACAAAATCTTATATTACCTTGATATTTAATTGATTCATTACTTCAATAGGCATCACAATATATGAAGTCTCTAGATCAAACATACAATTGTGCATGATTTTGTCTTTAATTATTAAATTGGTATAAAAAGATTAACCTCAAGCTAAGATTCAACAACGAACGTACCCAAATATACTTTGGGAGATTCACCCAAGTATTTTAATGCTTCTTGCACCTCTAACTTTACAATTTTAGGGGAAGATACACATTATTTATATCCTTTCTTGGGGCACTCCTTCATCCTTAAACCCTAAATAATCAAATGAACTTTTTTGTGCTCGGGGATTGTAAGAAATTGAACAATTTAGGTATAGTAAAGTTTATTTGACCCAATATTTAGGAAATATCATAGGGGATATATTTGGGGAATAATGTGTTATTAGGGATGGTAATTTCCCCTTCTTACACTATGAGACTCTTTCGACTTGGGCATGAATAGGGGTAAATGATTATTTGGAAACGGTTGGACCTTTTTAGGTGCATCCTTCATGTAAGGATCCTTTGAGATATTTGTGAAAAGTAGATTCTTTTGTTATGGTTGTGGACCTCCTCCTTTTAAAATTCTACTTCTGAGATTGTATTCCTTTTCTTAAGCTACTACCACGTTCATTAGAAGCTACCAATCCTCTTGAAAAGGAATTCCTCTTTCATACTTCTTATTCATTAAAGACCTTAAGTAATCAAAGTCATGATTAGGTAATTTGAAACCCTGAACTATATCAATCTAAACATCATTAACAAAAGGAAAAGGAGATACCCGGTGGATGCAGTCCCAAAAATATTCAACAGTACAAGTACTTATTAATTTAGTGGAGGAAACCCCATGCCATGAATCATTAGGAAACTCCATCATACAGACATCTCCAAAGCTAGGGTCATCATTAGGCTCATCACTCCCTTCACTTGGATCACATGGAGGATGAGATAATAAACATTCTTCACACTAATCAATGATGTTTGTTTCTTCAACCAAAGATACTCTTACTTACGGTCAACGGATCATAGAAAAGTTTAGTTTCTCTCTAAGGTCGTTGTTTACTTCCTAACCCCATATGTATGTTTCCTCTATCCTCATTTTCAAGCTCACCTCTTGGATGACCATGAAATCTATTCATCCCTTGAGGTTGATTATAACCTTGAGAAATATGTCCTATTCCGTTTTCCACCCTAGCATATTTGTATGAAATTTTTTTACCGCCCTCACCAAGTTTTTAACAACTTCGTCTAGGTCCATTATCTTTCTTGTTTGATGCTTCTTAGGATTGATCAATTTACCACCCTTTTGTCTTGAGAGGTTTTCTGTAGCCTTGATATTATTCTCAATTTGTACCTCCATTGTGAAGGCTTTCCTCATATTTGTAGCATCAAGTATCTCTTAGATAATATGTTTCCTTCCTATCAAAGGTATCACAATATTTAATCAAGCAATACTCATTGCTTGGTCTCAATATTATAGGCAGTCTTTTTCAAATTTTGTTGAACCTGGTGTTAAAATGAACAAGCTCATTAGGGTTTTTCTTAATATTCTTGAATTTAGATAGAAGAAATCTTGGATAATTTTTATCACCATGTTGTGCCTTAAAATTATTATTCAATGTGAGCCAAGACTTAATTGAATTATCAAAAAAATAATTATACCAATCCCATACATCTTATTCCAAAGTATGGATAAACATTTTCACATAGATATCCTCATGTTCGATCTCAAAATATTCCATGATCTTAATAAAAATCCTGAGATGTTGGTCACCACTAATAGCATTATTTCCTTGAAACTTTGGTAACCTATTTCCTAGATCGTTTAGTATTGCATTTGGATATCCCACCATCCCTTGAAAATTTATGGGTCAATATATATTTACAACAAAGGGGGTCTAGGTGGAGGTTGAGCCATATTAGTAATAGGAATACGAGACAACAATAGGGTTGACAATGTTGGTGGCGTTGTTAGCTTTTGTGATAATGGATTATGGTCCCCAAAGATAAATCCCTTAATAAATCCCTCTTGCAATGAACATTACTATAATGAAACAATGTAAAGGGGGTTGAAAAACACATTAATGATCGGATGAGGAGGTGTTGTCACTAGTAGGAGTGTGTAAGTTACCTTTAGGGATGGGTGTTTTATAATCATAAGACGTGCTAGACTAATATTTATCTAATGGTTGATCTAAATCAGGAGTAGGGATTTATTTTCTTTTTGTCTTTGACGACCACGTAATAGTTTTCAGATATTTCTTCTTATTTTTCCTAATTGGAAACAATTTTTGAGTCGAGATCTGATTTGGAGAAAGACCTTCTTCCTTCTAGTTATATAAAATTTTCAAAAAATTATGAGAAACAAAGGCTTAAG
The DNA here is from genome assembly GCA_018340775.1 of Taxus wallichiana var. yunnanensis. Taxonomy (NCBI): domain Eukaryota; kingdom Viridiplantae; phylum Streptophyta; class Pinopsida; order Cupressales; family Taxaceae; genus Taxus; species Taxus wallichiana. The sequence continues at coordinate 455,286,306 of CM031239.1, read as the reverse complement.
GTATTGGTATTTACCAAATTTATCTAGATGAATGAATTCCTCGGTAATATCTTGTATCTTAGATGTATAAACCACTTGAAAAAAATGGCTACTAGAATCTGGACACTTATCCAAACAAATCTTAGCAAATTTAATCATCCTTTATCAATATTTACTCATAGATGAGAATGATTTAATGGAAATTACATTTAAAAAAGAAAATGTCAAGTGATTGAATTTTAATTTAGCTCATTTTTTGCAAATCCAAATAAAGGATTGAAGATAGATCATATATTTGCATTCAGATATACATTACACATTACCTAAGGTCGATATTTATCAAGTATTTACATGAATTTTCCCAAGAAACAAGCGATAGAGTGGTGTTGTTACCCAAATAGGTCCTCCCTTTATGGCCAAGCAACATCAACAGAATGAGAAGGATGATGGATCTAGATTTGTGTCATTTTTAGCCGAGGAAGGATCTCATCATCACTTTGCCACTCAAGCTTTGAGGAGTCAGGTAACACCATGGTCAAGGTATGACCTACCCTCTGAATTTAGGCTCTGCCTTTAGTCAAGGTGAGAGGACCCATTATATAGCTTGTATTTGTGAGTGGGATGGATGTATCCGCAATATTTGGCACTTTTTGTGAAGTAATTGAAAAAAAAGCTTTGGGAAGACATGGTCAATTCAAAAAGGCTAACTCTCATGAGTTGTCACTTCTAGATGATGTAGATGCCTTCTGAACAAAGCTTAGACTTCTAAAGACAATATGAAACCAACTTGCTCTCGGCATATTTTTGTCTTTAATGAGGAAAATGTTCGTATTTCTGGTGGGATTTGGTGGTTTTAGGTGTATTTGATTGGGAAAATAAGAAGGATAATGTTGATTATAATAAATATTTTGCAACTCTTAAGAAATGCTAGAAAATATGCCAAACAAGATGATGAAAACATTTCAAGTAATCAATAATGAACCTTTAACTAGAAGATATGCATCCATGGAAGCCCAAAGATACACGGTTTCATACATTATTTGATAATTTAAACATAAAATCTCATGATAAAGACTCAATTAAACATTATGAATCCCGATCTATCACACCTAACATACACTCATAGACTACCGGACAATCCGTATCACCAAAATGGAATCAAAGTGAATTTAAAAATTTTTATTGCAAAGTGAGATGAAAGCTCTTCTCACAAACACAATTTTAATTACCACATCGCTACTAGGAGGATAAAATATTTTGTGATTTAGAGGAATTCTTAACATAAAATTGTAATAGGAACACGAATAGCTAGTTAAAACCCCTCAACTCAAATAAGACACAATAATGCTCATGATTATCATGATTAACTTAAGGCTCATAAAATTCATCACCAAGGGAAAGTTTCATTTACAATCTCAATAGTTGTGAATGGTTGTATAATTGCAACCATCTTAACATGATTTGATTTGAAGGCTCAAGAAATTAACAGGCTTCTAAAACAAGTTCTTTGAAACAAAATGGTTTCTCTCAATTCTTTCCTTTCTCTTCTAGAATTTAAGAAAATTTTAAACTCCCCTTTATGTAAGAGTATTCTGATTACATTTATACAATTTCACTCACTCCCTCATTCTAATTTTTCTCCCCAAAAACATGAATCTTTAAATAAAATATTATTTTCTATTTTTTTAGGTAGGAAAAGTTGTGAGCCATTCATGTTTCTTACTTTCATCATATATGATTGGGGCACCATGCTAGTACCTTTTGACATTTTTTAAAAATAATTTCTCTCTTCTTGGCATGCAGGAAAATCCTATTTAATAATCCCTAGGTGGATCCATATAGCTTGATGTGACAAGAAACCCTTTACACCTTTGAGAATATGCCGGAGTAATCTATACATGCATTCGTCCCTCTTGGACCGGGTTTCTCCACATGGATTATATCACATCAATCAAATGCCTTCTATCACACAATGCCAATTTCTCTCAATTTTATTCTACTCATGTGAGCTGAGAAAAATATTCTTTCATCTGATGGAAATGATTTCACTCAACTCAACATGTCTGCACCATCCTCATTATAAACTCAATTCTACTTTCTCACCAATATGCATTCATTTTCCTATCTTGAAAGTGAAGAATTTTTACATAGATTTTATCAAAGCACAATGGTGAATGTGGTTGGAAAATAGTTAGAAAGAGATTTCTTTAGAATATTTAAACCAATTTTTCAACCTACGTAACCCGGATGAAGTCTTTGTCAAGGATTTATTTGATATCATAGTCTCAAGGGATACTAGAGGGCCCCTAACCTATCAACAAGTTTGGCTTGCACTCGTCATGAGATTGATTAGGATTAATCTTGTCTTCTCAGCCTTTCAATCCATGTACTTCCATATTTTTAGTGGGGGCATCAGAAATTTCTAGAAGAATTGAATAAATACTTGGATCGACAAGAAAACTTACGTGTCGGGAAGACTAATTACCAGTGTCTATTTTTATTTAATGAAGAATTTGTGATGAAGGATATTCCCAAGGAGTCATATGTGATGTATGGCAAGTCTTTCATTGATATTTTGTCTTCCATTTCTCAAAAAAAGGATGAATTGGAGAAGAGAATCATTTCTCTAAAAAAGGTCAGGAAGGACCTATGCCATCACAGCCATCCACCATACGAGCATAAACATCATGAAAGGAAATGGGGAACCAAGCTCCTAACCTCAATTATAATTTTGGATGGAGAAGAAGACATGTATTTATCAAAAGGAGATAAAACTTGAGAAAATCATGGATGGTCCCAAAATGACCCTTGGGTAATTGATGGACATGTGGATGTGCTTGGATTTATTAGGGTCCATTCTGTTTTTCCAAACGTCATAGGGCTCAAATGAATTCATGTTGAGGAAAAACAAGCTTTTGAACAAGATTCATCCAAAAGATTTCAAAAAGGAGTAAAAGACAACTGAGCATTGTTTCTCTTCTTGTGTCCTTACTTCTAAATATGTATATAACCTTCTATATCATGGGATGGTCCCCCTATATAATACCATTTTATTTATGTCTAAAAATACTTCTTGATCTTCCATTATATGAGTTTGTATGGTGTTTGAAATTTTGAATTTTTCATATTCAAAACATCCCGCACCGGTCCATATTTGTTTTGCTTCATTTGGGGCTTTGATTGCAACTCTGTAATTACTATGGTTTTATTAATTATGCCCATGATATTTTTTAACCCATCACTTTACTTTCTTCATGTAAGGAGTATCGATACTAATTTTAGACATGCCCTAAATTTTTATTCCTCGGGACCCAAAACCACATTAAACTTCACCAAACTCCAAGTCCTCTACCTCTTCATTTGGATCACTCACTTTGGTGGTAGCTACTTCGCATGACATGTGGAGACCCTGTGCATCCTTGGATATTGTCTCCTTATCTCATTTTATGAATTTATTCCTAGTAGACACATGGAATCATGTGATCCCTTCCTCTTTTCTTTGACTTTTCAACATGCCTAAGCTACCTTTCCATGCTATTAGCCACCTAGTGGATCCTCGCTCCTTGAGAATATTTAATTCTTTGTGCCTTTCCAATGATGCAACGAAGGGACATGTGGACACTTTTCACACTTGGTTTATCTCCTTAAGTAAATTAGAGTCCCGCGAGTGTAAAAGAATATCGAAGGATAGACGGGGCCATTTTTCATAGGATTTATAGGGGCAACATAACTATTACATTCCTTGACTGAAAAATAGGATTCACGCCCTAAACACATGACTCACTTTTGTTTCCAACATGATCCTATCTTTGAAAATACATTTGAAAACATAGGAAAACTAACCATAGTAAAGCTTTCAAATGCATACACCAGATTCAAGGGTGAGATCAATTCAAACACCAAAAATTGTGATTCATTGTATATTATTGTAATTTATGTATGTTAATGGAAATAAATTTTATGTATTTCCATGTTACGGTAAATACTTATTATTTAAATTAGGTAATATGGATTAGATGCTAGATTTAGGGGTATTTTGGGGAATTATGCATTTAACTATAGGTGTTCTTTTGGTTCAAATTTACATATGGTAAAAGGGGGTTGGATATATATGTTAAGTGATATTATAGAGGATAGTTTATCATTTTTAATTATTGAAAGGTTTATTAATGAAGTTTTGTAATATTTTAAATATGCTAGTGTTTAAGGAGAATGTTCATCTAAACATGGGTGTTATTTGATTCCAAGACATGCACTATAAAAATTTGGATAAATGTGTTAAACAAAATTGAAATTAATAGCTTATATTCCAATTATAGTGTGAAATTGATGATTAAATAATTGGTGTGTTGTGTTTCTTATTTTAAAACTTAATAAAGAGATCTAAATGAAACCGTTCACCCTATTTTAAACTTCGTGTATAACTACCCTTCTCATGTGATTCTTTGTAGCATATAAAACTATAACCTTAGGATGAACTTATAAAATCCTTATGTTTGATAACACGTTCTATATTAACTAACTAAGGTCAAAATTTTAAATTTATTGTCATACCTTGTATGTTTAGCAAGATCGTCATGAACCCAATGGTTAGGAATGACATGGTCAAACATTATCTAGAGTATGTCATTCCCTTCCAGGATAAGTAATCATGTGTGTAGTAAGGATAATGTGTTCACTTAAAGTAGTACTCTTTGGAACCAATATTAAATGTAGTGTAAAATCCTCTTGGACTCACATATATGTCGAGTGGTGAAGATCTCCAAATAACCTATGAAGTCACCTTTAAGAGTTGGGATAAGAAATGAACTTGATACCCAACCCCATTTATCATTTGGGTTATATGGTGAAATACTAAGAGTTAATTTTGAAACTTAGAAAAAATTTAATTTATGATTTGTTGGTAAAAATGTAACCATAAGGTGATGAGCCTTGACAAAGGTGAAATTTAGGTCATTTGCATATTATGTTTAAACCATCTTGAGGTGAGAAATGAAACCCACGTTGTGTAAACTCTAATGTGAACCTTAAACCTAAAAATGATGAACTATTCAATCTTCCTCTCCCACTTGTCCTGTTATGTAATGGATGTATGATGTGAAACTATGGGATCATATTTTTAGAGATAAATTTCCTAAGATAGGGACTCATATTCTCATGAGGATAAAAATTCCCTATTTATAAATAGTCTACACAATTAATTACAAAAAGTATATGAACACAGTTACGAAGAAATAAAATCCCTTAAGTTAGACATACAAAAGATACTCAGAAACCTAATCTAAAAACAAGATTATAAGTATGTATGTTGTCATGTTAGAGCCTTTGATTCCTTAGCTAATTGTTAGAGTATAATTATAATAAACTTATAATTTTTTTTTTGGCCTTGGGAAGTTAAGCTGTGGGATGTTATTACAGAGGAAAGTGAAACATGATCTTATAAGGTGATTAAACCCTCTTTCTATGGATAAAGAACCTATTTCCTATAATACTTATGGTGTACTAAGTCAATTATCAAATTATTAATGAATGAAAGATGATAAGGCCAAAATATGTCTCATTAATGCATAATTAATGATCTTATTTTACTCTCCCTTTTATATTGTTGCATTTTTTGATTTCTTTTATCTAATGTAACTTATAAGCCTTGGGAATGTTATAACAGAGGAAAGTGAAACATGATCTTCCTTATAAGGTGATTAAACCCTCTTTCTATGGATAAAGAACCATTGTCTTAAGTATTATCAAATTATTGAATGAAAGATGATAAGGCCAAAATATGTCTCATTAATGCATAAGTTGATCTTATTTTACTCTCCCTTTTAAATGCATTTGTATTTCTTTTATCTAATATAAGTTGGATCTAATTTCCATATTTTGTTGAATATAGTTCTAATTTTTAAAATATTTGTAATTCTAACAAAGTGTGTGAAAATTAAGTTTTTGTAATAAAATAGGTCATAATTCAGGGAGAAGTATTGGCGATAAATATGTTTTTGGGAGCCTTGGTTTCAAGTTGATTAGTTGGAACTTCTAGACATATTTCTAGAACTCTATCACAGTTTATGAGCTCTATCACTTAGTTCCATAACCCCAACACTTAGTTCCAAAACTCCTGCGTATTAGCTCTAGAAATTTCACGGTTAGATTAAGTGCAATCCTCTTTAGTTTGAAACTTCTCTAAAGTTCTAGAACCAATGGGAATCTATTATTTTGATGACATCCGGTGATAAAGAAATCAATAAAGCCTTTCAATCAGAGAAAATTAGAATATTTCCAATTCTTCCTAATCGAAGATCGGGGATAACTTATGAGACAATTATATGTCCGACAAGTTTCAAGATTCAACATCTATTTTGGGCATAATTCGGTTCCATTTGAATCGGTATAACATCGATGGTTGTAAATGCATCGTAAAAAGAAATACATATATAAATACCTATAGATAGATTAGAAAGAATATAGAATATACATATAGACACAGAGATAAAGATATAGAAATATTCAACACGTTTTTGTAAGATAGAATATTTCAGCAATAAAATAGCCGCTTTTTTTTTTTAGAGAATATCAGTTTTCAAATCTTGATTCAAGGTGGATCAAGGGCCCACTCCTCTAAGAACCAAGATTCTCATTTCATTGGTATTTATATTTCTAAAGCAAATAGTGTAGATCTATTAATTTTGTAAATGTCTTTGATTCTTCAAATTACACTCTATTCCATACTTATTTCTGCATGTTTTATAGACTAGATTTTCATTTCCATGCAAGATTTTCACAAAAATTTTAACCGCTTGTTTATTTCCAAAAAAAGTGTGTTTTATTCTATATTGTGTGTTTATTTCCAGCAATCTATTTATTCCTATACATGTGTTTATTTCCAACAATAAGTGTTTATTTTAGCATGTTTCTTACAACATAGAGATAATAAGGCTTTGGCCATGGAATCCTAAAGACACTACAAAAACCCCCATAAAATAAAATAACAAATACCTACAGTCAATTACTAGATCACTAATATTTCTTGTTGCATATAGCTTCGGACACCACCCCTGGTTTGAATATGACATCAACAAAGAGTTGATTAAATGAAGGGAATAACAACACCCATCATTTTTGGCATCGTTGCTAGGGACCCAATAGTTAGAATTGTCTAATTAGGTGTCAACAAGAGAAAAAATCATATATCTAGTAATTGAAGAATCTTCCCTACGTCATCATAAAATTTATGAGTAGACCAAGAGACTCCAAGGGTCAATTCCTCCCAAAAATATCTGAACAAAAATCATCATCAACATCTTGATCAAATAACAAAGTTGACCAAGAATTAGAAGCATCATTATCCCTTGTTAGACAAGAAGTAGAATTGCCACCTTTGGAATTATTAGATCAATCACCAGAAGGAAGTATAACCTTTAGAAAGAATATTATATCCCAAGACCCATTTAGAGAAAATTTGGTTCACAATTTAGTAGTCAACCTCCTACTCTTGACTTTTCACCTTCCCCAAAATAGATCACATACCATATTGATTGGGAGAAAATTCTAGAAGGTACTACAGAAATGGCACGAGAAGCTGAAAGAGAACTTGATAGGACCTTTACTTATCTAATTCAGTTGGATGATGATGATACACCCATGAAGAATATTTCACCTACACATTTACCCACATTTAGAGGAATGTCATCTGAAGATCCTGACCAATTTCTATTTGAATTTAAAGTACTATGTCAAACTTATGATTACAAAACAAATAATCAGAAACTCAAGTTGTTTCCATCTACCCTGAAGGATGCAATAATGAGGTGGTTTATGGGATTAACATCTAATTCTATTACCACTTGGGCACAAATGGAAGTTTTATTCCTAGACAAGTATCAAGACTACTGTAGAGGGAGGAATAGGAAGGAAGAATTTTTCAAAATCAAGTAGGAGGAGGATGAGAATATGGAATATTATTTAGATAGATTCCTCTTTGTGAGTAAAAGATGTGGATTTGTACTACAAGAGGAGTTAAGAAAAACCATTTTTCTTAAAGGTCTAGATGATGAATCTAGGGAGGCCCTTGATTTGATGGGAGGTGGAAACATTGATCAATTAAGAATGAATGATATTAAAGACATTTGTAGAAGTTATTCAAGAACAAGGGGTGGACCTAGAAAAGGAAAAATAGTTAAAATTTTGAACCTAGATATGAACAAACTGATGGATGAATTGGAAAAATTTAAAATAGACATTTTAGTTCAATTAACCTCCACCATGGATGGATTATAAGCTAAAGCAAATGCTAAAACTGAACCATTAGCTATGTATTGTCCTAGATGTAGGAAGAAGCATGCAATAAGAGATTTTCCCTAGATAAAATAGAAATGTGTCTTATTTGTGAATCTAGGGACCATGAGAGTAATGCATGTTCTCTTCTTCCATTTATTAAAAATCAGCTTAAACAAACTAGCACTCCATCCACATCAAAAGAAGTAAATTTTTTCTAGAGACAACCTAGCCAAGGGAAGTTCATTCTGAGGTTAGTTCCTAACCCCTAGATGATGCCATGGGAAGCTTAGAAAGTACCACAAATTTGGGGGAAACCACCTTGGGTCCCTCAACCAACATGGAATCCTCAAGATTGGTTAGGACAATCTTGGTATGCCCAAGGACACCAACAACCATGGTTTGGTCAAGGTAACTTGAATTCTTGGTCATAACCTAGATGGATCCCTAATAATTATGCTCAAGGAATATATATCCCAATCAAAATTGACAAGCCATAATGGGTTCCCCAACAAAAAATTCACCAAACAAAAATGTGGTACAAACACAAATTCCAGACGATTGCTAATCCCAAACAAACAAACAACTCTCTTGTGTATGGGACAAAAAAAAAACCAGTGGATCTAAAGGCCATGGATTGTAAAGATATTCACACAGATCTGGAAAATTAATTGGAAGCCCACTTGTTATAATTACTGAAATGATAGAAGAAACTGAAATCCCTAGTGTACGGTTGTTCCCAAGAAAGATGAAAAAAAACAGTCAGGTAGCAACTCTGGTAAAAATTCATTCCCAGAGAGATTTCAAGAAGTTATAGGGACCAAGGAATTGAAGTTTGTGCAGGATTTGAGGAAATTAAATATTGAAATACCATTGTTACAAGCAATCAAGGACATTTTGGAGTTGAACAAGTTGATCAAGATGTTATGTTTAAAAAGACCTGGAAGAAAGAAGCAATACCCCAGGACTATTAAAGTAGATGGGAAACTTGCTGATTTATTAGCAAGAAAACTCTTACTTCCCAAATATGGGGATCTGGTAGCCCTGTTATTTTTGTCTCTATAGGGAATAAAGATATACATAATGTTTTGGTTGATTTGGGAGAAACTATAAATGTGATGATAGTGGACACTTTGAAAATATTACCATTAACAGTATCCAACCAACCAACACCATATTGCAAATGGAAGAACAGTCGTAGAAAACCAGAAGGAGTTATTGAAGATGTGGTGGTTATGGTGGAGTCATGGGAATATCCAATGGACTTCCTTATATTACATCCAAAAGGTAAAACACTTGGTTATCCCATTATTTTGGGTAGACCATGGTTAGCTACAATTGCTTCCTTAATCGATTGCAGATTATGTGATATGACTATCTCAAATGGTAAGAGTTCTAAGAAAATTTCTTTATACCCCTCTACACGACCTTTTATTGATAATCAAGATAAATTTTGGGTTGATGATCTTGACACTAATAAACAAAATCTATCTTCTTTGGCTATGATAATTTACAGGATCACATATGGGAGATGGAAGATATGATTAATCAACCATTGAATGAACACTAGATGTCCTCAGAACAATCTCGCTTAGTTCTGAAACCTATGGAATTAGTTCGAACCTACGGATTTTGTTCTGGAACCATCACATTTAGTTCTGAAACATTTAGACTTATCTCCAAAAAAACATCAACAACGATCCCATGCAAATGAAAATAATTTCACTCTAGAGGAATGATATTTTTCTTGGGGAGGAGCAAAAATAGCCATGAAATTAATAGTTTCAGTTTTAAAGATATCAATAAATGGTGGGGAATTTTATTAAAATGATAGTGATGAGTAGTTTGACCGACAACAAGATAAGTATCATAACTCTTCCTATTGTCCTTTGTCCAAGTATTCTTTCTCAAGGGGATTTTGGAGATGTTGCTACATATCATATGTTATTACCACATCCATGTCCAATAAACACCTTAATAGTACTCTTTCAACAAATCATTTCATCACACATCAGAACCAAACATCTTGAGATTCAACCGGGTAAAATTTTGAACATTAATAGTTGGTTGAAGAATGGTGAAGAAGCTAAATTGTTTGATGTTCTGAAGGATCATACTAGATATTTTCTTAGGACTATAAATACATGAAAGGAATCCATCCAAGTATTTTCACCCATCACATCTATACTAAAAAATTAAACCAGTTAGGAAACCTCAGAGGAGGATTAATCCAGCCTTAAGGGACATCGTCAAACAAGAAATTGAAAAACTATTACAAGTAGGTTTTATCTACCCTATCTTAGATAGTTAGTGGGTGTCTCCTCTTGTAATTGTTCCTAAAAAGAATGGAAAATGGATATTTTGTGTTGATTATAGGGAGCTAAACAAAGCCACACTAAGAGATTATTTTCCCTTACCATTCATAGATCAAGTTTTGGACAACCTTACAGGTAAACAATATTTTTCCTTCCTGGATGGCTTTAGTGGATATAATCAAATCAGATTTATTACTTGAGGATCAGGATAAAACTAATTTTACTCATCCATGGGGTACATTTTTCTATAGGATATTTGCATTTGGACTATGTAATGCTCCAGCAAGCTTCCAAAGAGTTGTATTAGTAATTTTTACAGACCTAATGAATGATTGTGTAGAGGTATACATGGATGACTTTACTATACATGGAAACACATTTGATGATGCTTTGAATAATTTAGACATAGTACTAACAAGATGTGAGGAACACCATTTGTCTCTTACCCATGAGAAATGTTTAATGATGGTTGATGAGGGGATTGTATTAGGACACCACATTTCAAAAAGAGGAATTCAATTTAACCAAGACAAAATTAGGATTATTTCAGACTTGCCTGTTCCTCAAACCCCCACATATATCAAGTCATTTTTAGGGCATGCTAGATACTATAGGTGTTTTATTAAGGATTTTAGTAAAATTATTTCCCTCATGTTTAGTTTACTTACCAAGGATTGTGAATTTTGTCGGGATGAAAAGTGTCAACATGCTTTTGAGGAAATTAAAGAAAAAAAAGCCCTACCCCAATATTGAGAGGACCTAATTGGGAGAAACCTTTTCACATCCAAACAGATGCCTCAAATAACTCAATAGGTGCAATTTTGGGATAGAAAGATGAAGAAGGGAAAATGTATGCTATTTATTACCTTAGTAAAAATATTAGTCCCACTGAGAGAAATTACACTACCACTGAAAAAGAATTTCTTGTTGTGATCTATACAATTAATAAATTCAAACATTATATCATAGCGTAAAAATATTTGTACATACAGATCATTCAACAATTAGGTACTTAATGAACAAACTAGTGGTTGGAGGTAGGATAATTATATGGTTATTACTTTTATAAGAATTTGATATTACAAAATTAGATAATCTAGGAAAATCTAATGTGGTAGTGGATTTCTTGTCAAGACGTACCACTACAGGGGAGAAAGATCCGATTAAGGACAACTTTCCAGATGAACAATTGTTTTATATTTTAGCTGATACATCATCGTTTTTGATATGGAAAATTATCTTGCAACATGGAAGTTTCCTCTTTCTTTCACCAATAAACAAATGAAGACCTTGATCAAAACCAAGTGCACAATTTAAATGGTCAAATGGAATGTTGTTTAAATGTGGTCCTGATTTGGTTTTATGCAAGTGTGTGAGAGAAGATGAAATTTTTGACATAATGAGGGCATGTCATGATGAACCAAGTGGGGACACTTTTTGTTAAAATAAAACTCACAAGATACTTTGTCGACTATTATTGGCCATCTCTGTATAAAGATGTGAAAATATATATCAAGCGGTGTGATCCATTTCAAAGGATGGGACAACCAACCTTTACCAGTGAAATGCCTCTACAACCTCAAGTAGTTATTGAACCATTTGAAAGGTGGGGGATGATTTTTTTTGGTCCCTTTAGTCCTCCTTCACAAGGAAAGGAGCACATTCTTGTGTGTATTGATTATGTGACAAAGTGGGAAGAGGTGCAAGCTTTAACAAATGTCACTAAAGAAACAAATGTTGAATTCCTTTTACATAAAATTATGACTATGTTTGGGGCACCAAGGAGTATATTTTTCATATCGGGGGCCACATTTCATGTCTAATATGATCAAGGCCTTCACAATGTACTGTCATCATATCAATCATAGGAAGTCATCTCCTAATACCCATAATCAAATGGATAAGCAAAAGTAATAAAACAGAGAATTGGAAAACATCCTTACCAAAATAGTTGAATCAGAGAGAAGAGATTGGGTAAAGAGACTACCTAAGGTTGTTTGGGCATTTAATACAACTTGGAAGACTAATACAGGGTTTTCACAATATGAGTTAGTCTATGGGAAAAATCCCTCCTTACCTATTGAATTTGAACTACAAACATTAAGGACAACAGCTAAAGTGTGTATTGAGTTGGATGCAACACAAAAGGAAATAATTCAACTCAATGAATTGGATGAGTTGAGAATGGAATCAATTCAACAGATGAGATAGTCTAATATCAAAGGAAGTAGTGGCATGACACACATATCAAGAAAAGTAAATTCAAGGTAGGAGATTGGGCACTATTGTTTGATTCCAAGTACCAATAATTCAAGGGAAAGTTCATAACCAAATGGTTGGGACCCTATAAGATTGAGAAGATATTTAACAATGGCTCTATTTAGCTACTTTCCGTTAATGGCAGTAGAAGGACACTTTTGGTCAATGGACATAGGCTAAAACTTTATAGGTAACCTCCTACTAGGGATGAATTCTTGAAGCAGATTGGAGCAAGCAAATAATTTTATCATATGGAAGAACCCAGTTCTTCCAAAATGATAAAATAATCAGATGCTTGGATCCAAAATAAAGGGAATAGAATGAAAACAAAAAAATGGCATTCTCTTCCCCAAAAAATTAAGAAAAATAATAATAATAAAATATATAAAGGGAAAGAATAAAAACAAGTGAATCGATTCTCTTCCCCAAAAAAATCTCTTAAAGATCAATTGAAAACCAACAATGGCAATTGATCTCCTCAATAAATGGATAACACAAAATAAAATGAATTTGTTTGAATTTCGACTATCTTTTTTAACCTTTTTTCCTTTTTCACTTTTAGGAATGATGATTCATTAAGATGGAAGGATTACATCAGCAAAGGATGGTAATTATGTCTTGAAATTATTAAAATATAAATTAAAAGTTCACATGTGTGATTAGACTTGGTTTTAAATGATCGGTATGATGAATCATTTATTGTGGATTAAGATTAAAAGCAAGTAATCATGAGATTTAAGTTGATAGAATAAGAAAGTGGCAGCACATTTATAATTACCTATCATGTGTGTGGAATAAACAAAGTTGAGAAGTAGTTGCAGAAGAATTTCAAGAGGAAGCAGAAGAATTGAATTTGAATTCCACAGCTAAACCCATCAATTTAAACGCTAATAAATATAGTAGTTCTACATCTAAATATAGTAGTTTTGTAGCTAACTCTGAATTTGAAGAAAGAATAATTCAAATCATCCTCTTTCTATGGGGATTAAAAAGAAGTCAAAGCCAGAGGATGATACCTAACTTCTTGCAGATGAAGAAGTGGCAGCCATTTTTGGATGAGAAGTGGCTAGAGTTCCTAAAGAATTTCTCGAGGTACAATGATGAATTGGTAAGGGAATTTGTTGTGAATTTAGAAGAATCCAGAACTAAAGTTAGAAGCATTATAATTCCTTTTACTATCAATACAATGAGTAATGTGTCTAGAATACCAATTGTGCAAGTCCCAAATCTTGTCAAGGGAACCCTTAAGGATCTAGTGGAAACCTTGATACAAGAGGGGGAATCTAAGCCCCAATATATCTATAACACCAAGAAAATCATAAAGGGGGTCAAAAGGACCACCTTGCACAAACCCTTTGATAGGGTAGCATTTTACATAGTTAAGTATTTAACTTGCGATGATGGTCGATTTGGGACTATGGGAAGATAATTCCTTAAGATGTTAATATATCTTAGGTATGGGAATTCAAAACTAGAATATATAGTAAATCTTCTAGGATTCCCTTTTTACTCCATCCAGACAATGGCTCAGAGGTATTACTTTGGGGAGTTGGAACAATCAGACATCATAGGTTAATCCATTTGGTATCCCATCACCATTTTATTTCAAAGAAAAATGGAGAAGAAATATGGGAGAATATTCTTAACAAGTTTAAGTGAAATTCTTATATTATCAGGAGGGGAATACCAACCCCTTTTTCTCCTACAAGTAATTTGTAGATTGATGACCCTACAAAGGTGAAGAAAGAAATAGGTTGGGGTAATGTACCAAAGAGAAGGAGATCTGAAATAAGGAGTAAAGCTACAGAATCTACTATGCTTGTCAAAGAAAATTCATCCTCTGCAAAGTGCCAAGAGAACTAATATCTGTCTCAGACAATGATAGTTCACCTAAGCTAGATCATGAAGTAAAAGTTAGAATAATATCTAGGAGGAAACCCATTTCTAGACATTTTGAAGCTCCCCAAAGAAGAAGAGTTCATAAAATATCTAGGGAAATTCTAGAAGAAATGGAAGAATAGGATGGGTTGGAAAAATAAGTTGTTGATATTTTGGGCAGCATGTTCATGACTCCTCTTAGACCAAGCCAAACTGAGATGGAGAAGGGAGAAGAAATATTTGAGGAACATGATTTTTAAGAGTTTGGAGAACCAAAGAAGACAATCACATGAAGAAGAATTGACATCCTGAAAATGGAAAACAAAATCCCCTTTTGTAGAAGAAGAATGTTCATTTCCCAATGAAATTTCGGAAAAGGAGGAAAACAACATTTAAAATAAACTCTATTTTTGTCTAGAGTAGAACTCATCATCGTGAGAGCAAAAGATGAGGAATTAAACTTCCTCAAACTCAATTTGGAATGGAGGGAAATGCTCATTGAGAAACTAACAAATCAACTCACAAATAGGACTGAAGAAGTGACAATATTCAAACAACTGATGATGGAAAAAGAGGAAGAATGTCAATTTTCTCGTAATACCAAATGTTATGTCAACAAAGATCAAGATAGATCGAACTCGACTTATTGGCTAGTCAAATAATTGTGGGATGATACCTTCAGAAACTTAATGAATTCAAAACATCAAATGAGGACGTAAGAAACAATATGGAAGAAGAAAAATTCTACAAAGAGGAAGAAGACAAATTTAAATGTCTTGTAAAAATAAAAATGGTTTGCATGATGAGTGAAAAATTACTTACATGCAGGAGACCTTCTCTTGCATACAATATCTTTTTAGAAGAAAAATTTATTCACTGGAAGCTGTCAAGAATTGCATGTGGCCTTCCACATGAAATAAAAGCTGAATATGAGTTCATGATAGCCTATTCCTCAGCTAGTGCAGAGCAGAAAAATATTCTTTACAAATTCTATCTCTGCAATCTTATGTTGGAAAAGAACACATGATTTATGATCAATTTATATGTAGGGGAAAGCCAGCTGAATGCATTTGTTTCTGTTCTTCAAAATCAGGTTGCATGGAAAGAGAGAGATTCTGAGCATCTATTAAAAGCTATTTTATCTGGTCTTTACATGAGGGATCACTATGGTAAACCATCTTCCTTCACTATACATTTCAGATCCCATGATTTTGATAGTTGGTTCAATTCACACTACTTGGCCAGCTTTATAGAAACGTATTGATGCCTTTACCTCTTATGAGGAGGATAAATTTGAGGAGATTTATGATGGATGTTTTAAAAGATGGGAGTTTCTCATACTTGCATTGAGAAGAAGACAAGTAATATCTCCCACAAACTTAATATAGACCTTAGAAAGAGTTAAAGCCTTGTCCACACTAATCGCTCAGTCAATGAAAATGTAGGGGCATATGGATGGGAATGAGAACAATGCCTCACATTATTCTCACTCTCATGTATCCATGGAAAAATAGAGAGTACTATGATCCCACTCAATTTGAGGAATAACAGAGGAAAGTAGAAGCAGGATCATCGTATAGTATTTTTGAACTAAAACACTAGGATATTCAGTTTTAGCCATTTGACCGAGAAATTAATTGGAATGCAGAATACACAACCCAATATTTGAAGAGTAATGTTTGTAATGGGACTTACAAACAATTAAGTATGGGGGAGATGATAAGGCCAAAATATGTCTCGTTAATGCACAATTACTGATCTTATTTTACTCTCCTTTTTATCAAGTTTAACTACATTTTGTGACTTTTGTTTGATCTAATGTAAGTTAGGATGTAATTGTTTATATTTTGTTGAATATTAGTTCTGAAGTTTAAAAGCTCTGTCATTCCTAACAAACTATGTGGAAATTCATTTTTGTAATAAAAAGGGCATAATCAGTCAAAGAATGGATTATGAAGTGATGAACATGTTTTGGGAACCTTTCCTTCAATATGGATTAGTTTTGAAACTTCAAGACTTAGTTCCGAACTCTATCACACAATTTATGAGCTCTATCACGTAGTTCCGGAACTTTCGGACTTAGTTCAAGAACCCCACCACTTAGTTCCAGAATTCCTACATATTAGCTCAAGAAATTTCACTGATTAGATCAAGAGCAGTCCCCTTTAGTTCTGAAAATTCTCCAAAGTTCTGAAACCAATGGGAATCGATTATTTTGACAACATCTAATGATAAAGAAATCAATGAAGCCTTTCAATTAGGAGCAGATCAGAAGATTTCCGATTCTTCCTACTCGAAGATCCAGGGATAACTTATCAGAAAACTATACGTCCAGCAAGGTTCTAGATTCAACATCTATTTTGGGCATAATTTAGTTCCATCTGAATCAGTAGAACAATGATGGTTGTAAATTCATCTCTGAAAAAGAAATACATATATAAATACTTATAGATAGATTTGAAAGAATATATAATATACTTAAAGACACATAGATATAGAGATATATAAATATTCAACATGTATTAATGTTGTCTATGTGGGTTAATGCTTGTACAAAGATATCATTTGTTGTGTGTTGTTCTAAATTATATCCTATAGTGTCTTGTGTACTACAATATAAGTCAAAAAATTATTTTGGTATTTTTCTTTGTTGTTTTTGTGTGTAAAATGTGGGCATTGCACTAAATTGGTCCCTCAAGCCTCCAAAAATGTCTCTAAAGTCAATTTAGGGATTTGAGGGATGGGTTGAGTGTAAATAATCCAATAATTAGAATCCAACTCAAATAAAAAGATCACAAGGATGATCTACCCCAATTAAATGCCCCTTGGTCACATCCCAAATTAGTTTAATTAACAAGATTAATCAACTTAAATTAGAGCACATTAATTGACAATAATAAACTAAAATACATTAAAATAATAAATCACATACTTCACAAATAATTAAAAAAGGAAAAGGGAAAACACACATATCCCATAGTCACATTTTGAGGTCATCCCCCTTGGGGACCTTCTAACAACTTAACAATGAACAACAATATAGTTGAACATAAAGATGGCATGGTGACCTTTTTATGACCATCTTATATTCCACAATGGTTAGTCTCCTAACTCCGTTCTTGTTGTTGTGATATAATTTCATGCAACCAATCAAACAATACCCTTCAAACCTCAAGGCCTCATCAATAACATCAACCAAAAAACACATACATATACATCATATAGCATAGGTAAACATCAGCTGAGGATTACGGAGGTAGGCATTTATAAGACCACCTTTCATATGAGATATGGCCACTACGAGTTCATAGTGGTGCCTTTTGGTTTGATTGTCCCAGATTATTTTGAGCTTAATGAATGGGGTGTTTAGGATGTTTTTGATCACTTCATGCGCGTCTTCATTGATGAAATTTTGTTTTACTCATGTACGTGTGAGGAGCATGAGGGGCACCTTCTCCAAGTTTTTCAAAGTGCCTTCATGAGCAAAGTGGCTTTACGGGAACCTGGAGAAGTGTGTGTTCTTTCAGACAGAGGTGCAATATTTTGGTCACATCATTTTTGGGAAAGGTATCATAGTCGATCCTTATAAGATTTGAGCTATTATGGATTGGCCAGCACCCACTAGTGTGACAGAGATGCGCAGCTTCATGGGTTTAGTATGTTATTATAGGAGATTTGTTCAAGACTTCTCTCGAGTTACGCACCCCATCACTTCCCTTAAGCAGAAAGGGGAAGAATTTTTTTTGGTTAGACAGATGTGAGCAAGCCTTTAAGACACTGAAGGAATGCCTCACGCGTTCTTATTCTTCTAGTGCCGATCTATAGGGTGAGTTTTTCATATGAATAGATGCTTCTTTGGCAGGAGTTGAAGGTGTGTTGATGCAAGAGGGATGAGTTTTTGCTTTTGAGTCTCACAAACTCAAGGATTATGAACTCAATTATCCGACTCATGATCTTGAGATTATGACAGTTGTGCACACCTTAGTTCGATGGAGACACTTCCTTCTTGGCCGAAGATTCACACACAGGAATGATCACTTGATTCTTTGTCACCTCTTCATGCAACCCAATCTCAATGCTCGTTAGGGTCGTTGGATGGAGTTCTATATGTGAGTATGCTTTGGAGATAGAACATGTGAAGGGGAAGGAGAATGTGCTTGTAGATGCTCTTAGTAGGAGGAGACATGTGGTTATGCCCACCTAAGTGAGCATAGATTTGCGGAGTACGATTTTATAACACCTTCCTCGTGATGTTTCTAAGGCGGCTAGAGAAGAGATTGAGTCTTAGAGACCCCTTGAGGGGAACTTTGATGGGTTCTCATTGGAGGAAGATGGAATTCTCAGGAACAAAGGCTAGATTTATGTTCCTAGAGATGGAGGCTTGAGATAGGACATCTATACAGAGGCACATTGTGCACCCTATTCAGCCCGATCCAAGGTGAAGAATATGCATGCCACCTTGAGACAATTGTATAACTAGAGGGGAGTTCGTAGAGACGTGGCTCGGTGTGTCACATTGTTTAGATTGTCAGAAGTGAAGGTTGAGCATTAGCATCCACCTAGCCTTCTCATTCCACATGCTATACCGGAATGGAAATGGGACACCATTTCCATGGACTTCATTGTTGGGCTACCAATGTCGAGATACCACCACGACGCTATCATGTTCATGGTGGATAAATCTGACGCAAGTGGCTCTTTTTTATCCGGTAAAGGCCACCTATAATACTAGTGTAGTAGCATGAGTATATCTATATGAGATTTTCAGATTGCACGAGATTCGTAGAAGATCATTTGTGACTCGTGATCCTCGTATACTTCCATGTTTTGTATTACCATGTAGCATGCCCTTGGGACGAAGATCAATTTCAGCACGTGTATCATCCCGAGACAAATGGACAGATCGAGTGTAAATCAGATCTTAGAGGACATGCTTAGGATGTATGTTATGGATCACCAGTCGAGATGGGATGTGTTTTTGTACTTGGTGGAGTTTTCCTACAATAATAGTTTTCAGACTTCGATAGGCATGGATCCTTTCTAGGCACTATATGGTAGAGAGTGTAGGACACCTCTTAGTTTGGACATGTTAGAGGACAGGGTTTCTCTTGGGCCAACTTTATCACAAGACATGGAGCAGCATGTGGTTATGATTAGACAGAGACTATAGGAGGCACATGATAGATAGAAGAAGTATGTAGATTAGCAGAGGACCGACTGTAGTTTTGATGTGGGGATGAAGGTTTTCCTTCATGTCAGGACACATAAGAGTCCTATTTGTTATGGAAAAGGTTATAAGTTAGCTCCTAGATTCGTAGGCTCATTTGAGATTTTGTAGTGCATCGGCCCTTTGGCCTACCTTCTAGCATTGCCACCTAGCTTGTATTTCATCTATGGTGTGTTTCATGTTTCAGTACAAAGGAGATATATTACATAACCTTCTCATGTGCTAGATTGGACCTCATTATAGGTGTAGAATCAGGGGTAGGTGATGGTGGAGCCCATTCATATTATAGAGCACAGGACCTTGGGCCTTCGAGGCAGAGAGATTGAACAAGTTCAAGTGAAGTGGGACAAATATGATGAGATTGCGGCTACATGGGAGGATGTTACTTTGCTACGAGTTTAATTTTGACACATATTCTAGTGACTTACAAGATGAATTCAAGTCTAAGGGGAGGGGGATGTAGTGCCCACTTCCCTCTAAAACCCTTTTGTTGTTGATTATGATACTATCGACTATACGTATGAACATTATTGTAGCTTTTGATTTGGCATGATGTTAAACGTTAGAGATCATAGACTATTGTGGATTTCGATTCATATATGATTCATGTGGATTATTGGAGACATTTTATATTGATGTTGATATTTTAATCGACATGGTTATACATATATATATATATCTGTGTGTGTTTCGGACATGTGATATTTTGTCATATTGAGTAGACCTAGAAAATTTAACTAATCTTGTGATCATATGGTTATGGATGAAATTGTAAATGATATTGTTTCTTTCTTGGATGATGTTTTGATTCATATATATAGATGATTTGGAGTTACATTTTGTATTTATTTTGGATGTTTTGTTACGGCCATGAGGTCAAGGATGTATTTGTGTTTTGTAGATAAAGATGTCACAACAAACATCGGGGATCGAGACCAACAACATTGGAATTCTAAATGAATTCAACAAGGGTCACCATGGAAATGTGTAATTGTTATTTGTGTATGTTTTTATTGTTGTTAGGGGCTCCCATGGGGGACACCTTCAAATGTGACCAAGGGGTTATGTGAATTCTTTTTTTAGTTTTTTTGTTTAAATTTTAGTATGTGATTTTTTAG
Organism: Taxus wallichiana var. yunnanensis; assembly: GCA_018340775.1. Classification (NCBI taxonomy): domain Eukaryota; kingdom Viridiplantae; phylum Streptophyta; class Pinopsida; order Cupressales; family Taxaceae; genus Taxus; species Taxus wallichiana. The sequence continues at coordinate 455,265,259 of CM031239.1, read as the reverse complement.
TGTTGTATTCTCCCTTTATTATTTATTTATCGTGGCTAGATTAGTGAGTAATCATGTTGTTAAATAAATTAAAATGGATCCAAAGAATGCATTTATTATATCTGATGGCTCTTGGATTATGTGTTGTAAGTAATGTGTAAGTAACTTGGAGTGTGAAACACTCAACCTTCCTTTGAAATTCAGATATGTCTTTAGGGGATGATTTTGGAGGCTTGTGGGACAAGTTAAACTTGCCCCACACCTCTTAAATTGTTACACCAACCATAACTATGGGTTGGGGAGTCAAAATTAGGCCTCATTATGTATTTTGGGAAGGCAAGTTGTAATTTTTATTGTACCTTATTGCATGAAATTAATTTTGGTCCTTGGGATATGGACTTGGATTTTGTGTGTAAGTAAAATGTTATTTATTCACCCACCTTTTTAATTGTGCTTTGGAGTTTGAAGTTGAATTGTTAGGTGGAGTTGAGGATGAGTTATGTGGTATCCTACATGGAGCCACCTCATACTCATCTCTCCCTTTTCTATTTATTCAAATTCTTTTATTGTTTTGGGGGTTACTTCAGGTAGTTACTTCATGTTGGTCTGGTGCTCTTGCAATTAGAGAGAGTTAGAGGATTTTGAATGCTTGTGGATTTGTTGGTGCTTTGGGACTGTTTGGATTTGAAGAATCTTGTTGTTGAACTTGTGGATCAAGCTCTATCATGGAGAGGTAGGAGCTTGACTCTTGTAAAAAGGTTTTCTTTTTGTATTGTGCTTATGTGAATGTTTTTAAGTGTTGGTATGTTTGCTTTGGGCTGGTTGGGTAGATTGCCTAGGTATGGTGTAGGAGAAGACTATGAGGATCTCTTGTGGGGAGGCATAATATTTTTGGCGAGGTATAAGTTTTATTGTGGAGGGAGTTTAGGATTGGGTTACACCTTGTAAAATAAATAGCTTGCATTTGTTTACTCATTATGGGGTGAAATGAGAGTTTAGGGAGGCATAAGATAATGAGAGGTATAAGGGGTACTTGGGGAGGCATAAGGGCATGTAGGGTTTTAAAATATATATATATATATATATATATATATATTGGCTAGTTTATTTTAAGGTGGACACCCATTTCCCCATTTGGAGGTATAAGCATCTTCCCCATAAGTCTTGCTCCTTTAGCTTGTGCATGATGAAGCTCGAGTATTGTTTATTATTTTTCCTATAGCTGCAAACTGCAAAGATGTTTTTGACCGTGTTCTATTTGTGAAAATTGTTTTTTTGTTGTGGAATCCAGTTTGTTTCCATGAGTTGAAATACATTTCTTATTGCTTTTGGTTGGGGATTGGAGGCCAATGAGGAGGATGGATTCTCCTCTTCATTGGAATTATTATTAGGGTGGAGAGTGTTTCCTTTTTTGTTTTGATCCAAAGATATATGGTGGATCTTCTAGTTATTGTTCTGGAGCTGAGGATTAAGACAAATTTCGCAGTCCCCTTGGGATTTTCTTGTTGTAAAAATTTCCCACTTCATGTGGACTGCATTCTAATTTAATTTGTGGTTGAAATTTTCTCTATTTTGGAAATGGAATCTACTTTGGAATGTGAAAGATGTATATTTTGTAAGTTGTATTTGATGAATGAAAAGGAAGTTGTAAAAGAATTATTGGAGTTCAATAGAAGTTGTTTTAATTACCAAAATCGTATGGATTTCATTTGAAATCTATGTTTGAAATATATTGTGAAATCTCAGTTTGAAAATTGAAAATTAAATATGTATGAAGAAATATTACATTTCTCTGTTTCATTCGAAATGCATGATTTGAAAGTAGAACTACATTTTGGTTCTTCACGCATTGATTGAAGTAAAGTTAAATTTTGTAAATTAGATTTGAATGAATTTAAATATTTAGAGGATGATAATGAAAAGTAGATCCATTTGAGTTTAAGTATGATTTCTATTTTTGATTCACTGTAAAACTGCAAATATTTATCAGAAAAATTTACAGAGTACTCTACAACTTGAAAGACAAATTGAAATAATAATGTAAGCTAAGGAAGATCAAAATGCTTTTCAAATAGTTGAATTGCTCAAGAAAATTTATCAGACTTCAATTAATCAGACTTAGACAAAAACTCAGATGTTTTGCAAAGAAAAGGGGGAAACTTGTTTTGAAACTCAATCCATCAATTAAACCATGCAAAACCCGACATAATATTTTCAAGTACAATCCTCCATGTCTGTTTGGAAAGTCAAGAAGAAATAATGGAGGATCGAATCAATTCTCGCAAGTTCAAAAGGTTTATTTCACGTTTTAATGGAAGGAAAGACGTTTTGTCAAATTCACCCACTTAAATTTGTTGAAAATGAATTTTTATGTTTCCTATGCAAAGAGGAGTTTGAGCCCTTTCCTAAAAGTCCTCATTTGCACAAATTTGAGCTTCCAATCAAAATTTATGGCCTTCTGACGTTTTTACTTCACTTTGTTTCTAAATAAAAAGGGAAATTTTTTCTAAATCGGACTCGCGGGCTCAAAAATTTCTTAGGTCACTTTTTGCAAAAATTAAAAAAGTCACAAATTACTCCATGGCCCCATAGCCCCGACAATTTACATTTGGTAAAAAGCTTCCGCGGGTTCGCGGGCCCGTACTTTCAACTTTACCTTTTGAAAAAAAAGTGGCACAAAATCTTAAGTCTTCCCATCGGTCCACTTCCCCACCTATCACCGTTGGTCGAATATGTGGCTTCATAAGGCATCGGCGGAGGAGTAGATGGTTTTAGACCCTTATTGCTTTTGAAAAAAATTGGCAAAAATTCCTAAGTTTCCCGTCGGCCCACCTTCCCGCAAATCACTACTAGACTGACACGTGGCTTCACTAGGTGTCGGCGAAGGCGGGGGTTGTTTTTAACCTTCGTGATTTTTAACGCAAATTCCAATATTTCTAAGTTTTCCCAACCTGCCCTCTCCCCCTCTTGAAACTTTGGGCATGACACGTGTCGTCCCCCCGGTGTCAGTAGAGGTGCGGCTCATTTTAAACCTTTTTGCCCTCTTAACAAACAGAGTTAAAATCCAAATTACCTTTAATGACCTACCTTCCCACATGGGGCTTAAAAACATGCCACGTTTCCATTGCACCTTTGGGAAAATTTTCTTCCCAGACCGCAGCCCGCCTTTGGGAAAAGTTTCCTCCACAGGCCGCCGACTGTAACTTAAAAAATATGAGGAGTTAGGAGGACTTCTTTATATCATTGGAAAGGGGAAGAAATTTCCTATCTAATGGAAATATTTTCAAGAAACCTTAAGTGCGTTAAATATGTGAAAAATCAGGTTGAAGTGAAAAGATGAGTCTGAGAGTGGGTAAGTGGGAAATTACCCCTTTTTAACTTAAATGTTTAACTCTAGAGCATGGGTTGACCTTTTTGAAGGGTCACATTAAGGGATAAGAGAATGTATTTGTAACCCATATAAATAAGGACCCTTGGTTATTGTTTAGACCTAGTAAAATTAAATACCTTGGGCATTTAATTGTTTTGGCCCCTTTGACCCTCTAAAATTAATTAAGGAACATTTAAATATAGTGTTAATTTAATTATTTATTAAATTAACACCTAAGAGAAATTTAGCTATATTTGGATGAATTATACTCATTAAATTTATAATGTGGATCTAATATTTGTTACAATGGGAAAATTTCATTTATTAAATTATAATTGACTTTGAATCCTTATTGTGACAACACTAAGCCTGGTAGTGGAGACGCTTTTCAAAAAAAAAAATCCATAATTTTTCTATCTAAACCTAGGTTATTCTTGGGTCTCGAGTGGTCATTTTAAGGGCGTTACATCTTATATGTTGACCATTGAAATTTCATTTTCAATTGCAAGTTTCAAGAAATTTAAGTAAACCTATTTCATGTATGTGTATATACTTGTGTGAGCGTGTGTGTATTTGAACTTATGATATATGTATATTTATATATGTGATTTTCTTTGATATATAAATGAGGTTCCAACCTAAGATTATGAAGTTTATGTGTATGTGTGCATGCATGTGCACGTGCATGCGTGTGTATGGTTTTTTTTTGTGTGTGTGTGTGTGCATGCGTACGTGTGTGTGATAATTGTAGTAATGTGCATATAAGATCATATTTTAAATTTTTGAATTCTATTCATACATATATGTACCTTAATGACACAATTAGCATATACATGTACATATTTGTAGAAACAAATATTGCACATTAGATAATATTTAGCTCAGTCTCATAATACTATTTAGAAGGTTCTCAAGTGCAAAAAGTAATAATTAATCCCACCTTTTAGCCATATTTTTATTATCTTTTATTTTTTCTTTCTCACGTATTTCCCAATACCGTTAAGCCCATTTCATGACATTTCCGACATTCTATCCTAAAATCAAGGTGCCCTCACCTATATGGGATGCCCTAACGCTCCTGGTCCCATTCTCAGGCACCCTCGTCCATGCATAACGCCTTTCACTTCTTTTTGGTCACTTCTAGTTGTTGCTCATCCTTATCCTCTTCTTTATTAGCCTTGTCGGGATTAATTATTAAATTAAGCTTGAAAAAATATAAATATAAAGTTATAAGACCATAATAAGGGTCCTAGGTCATTAAATCTAATCACTACTATCATTACATCTAGCATTGCATCCACTACATCACTTGCATCCACATACCTTTGCAATGCATTTGAGCTAGGAGATCTGCATCACACACATTTCATAGGGCGGTTCCATTTTATTCCATGCACACATGCTACTTACATTTCTATAGCTACTATTTCTCACTACTTCACAAAGTGTGCCTAGCATGAGTGCACCTAGGGCATACCATGCACACACACACACACATAAGAACTACATTTGGGTCTGAAATGTATTGTAACGCTCAGTGATAAGTCCACTAGCTTGGTGGTTGAGGTTAGTCTAACCCATTCATATCCATATTTAATTTTTCTATGGTTAGATACTTCTCCCTGCATTACAGGTCATTCTCGTGTTCATCCGATGAATCCAATGCATAAAACGAGAAGTACTCATAGACATTTAACGACCATACCAGATTGAGGTTTTAATCATTTAGATTCTTCGCAAGTGTCTAGATTACGAGACCATGGAACCCCGGGACACCCTAGTACACTCCTGTGTGTTTGTGTCATCTCGATATCCAGATCTTGTTAGAGTAGGTATTTACCTTAGCTCATGTTCACCTAGGTACTTTATTTACCTTTATTGTATTTATCATCACCCACTTATGTGTGTGGATATTTCTTTTATCTTATTTAGATATTAGGAGATATTATCTAGTTGTTAGGTATAGTTCTTTCCTTGATCTATGGTATTGACTAGTTCTTTCCTTGATCTACGGTATTGACTAGATCCTTGATGTCTAGTTCTCTCCTAAATCTATGGTCTTGACTAGTTCTTTGATGACTAGTTATTTCCTTGATTTATGGCTTGATCTACGACCTTGACTAGTTCTTAGATTGTTATTCCTTTCCTATTTAAGCAAGGCCCATTCTCAATGTATTGCATTGAGTTTCGTTATAATATATGATATTACTGCTCATTTGTTTGCAAAGGTTTTATGTAAAGCTATTCTGGTGAATTGCTTTCATCTTATTAATCGTGGTGTTTGATTAACATCTATGTTTTTGGCTTGGTATGATCTAGTTATCGTTCCTTTCAAATCGACCTTTGTGGAGTCCCTTATTATCCATCCGCACTTCCATATTCCATTTCCCGATATACGAAAACCCGTGAATATCACATTTAATCAACTTATTCTTTTCCTACTCTTCTCTTGTACATTAGGTTTTATTTCACTTATAATTATTTGTTTACATTTATTTCATATTGTTTTAGTTCATTCACATCATTTTAGTCCTCAGATATTGATAAACATTAATACCCTAGATATCCCAATAGGCCATCTAGAAACCTTTATTTTTGTTGATCAATATTTATGTATTATATATAGACACAAATATACAAACCAAAATAATAAAGGGTAAGTTGTAAAAGTGAGTAGTTCATTTATTATAGAAGTTTCAATAATTTAGAGAAAATCATCTGAAATTTTAATTTCTTACAATATTCATTTAAAATGATAAGGGTTGGATAGAACATGATTACAAAATATGTACTATGAAGGGTTTCCTTTTAGGTGTAGAAATTTATTTTCTCTTAGCCATTTAGCTTTAGATTGTCACTTAGTGATGAAACATGTCAAAGGAAGAAGCTCATGGCGGAATAATTTTAATCCTATATATATAATTGTGAATGATCCATTAGATTGTGATTCAAATTCTGAATCTAAGAACCAGGATGATCTAGAAAAGGAGGCAGTGCATGATGTTAGAAATAATGAAGAAGATGCCTTATTGGAATCCCAAAATCTTAAAGAAAAGTTTGAAGTTGTGATTCACATCTATAATAACGAAAAATGTAAATCCAAATATGGAAAAGGATTGGACTGTTTTGAGTAGGAAAAATAAAGGTACTATCTCTCCTCTTAATATGAAGTTAAGATCCAAAGGAAAGGGGATCTAAATGTTCAAATAGTTGTTCATTTTTTGTTTTTGTTATTCATTTCTTGTTGTTATTTTTTTGTCTCCTTGTGTAGCTAGAAGAGGTAGCTTCATATGTTCCTCATTTTCTTATCTTTTTCTCCAACCATTGTATGGGGTAGGGTCTCCTTAGCCCTTCTTTACCGTTAATAAAAAAAAATATAAGGGTTGGGATATTTTCACCACACTAAAATTACTACTAAAGTCTTTTGTTTAAAAATTTAGAGGCCTAATAATAATGGCAAGTTAACACGGAAAACTAATTCTATCCACTTTTTATAGATTGACAATATGTTGTGGTGATATCGGTCTCAATGGAAAAACAACTTTGAAGTGGATTACATTGACTATTGGAAAATTGAGCAAGGTATAGATATTACCGAAAGAGAGAAATAGAATTATACGTTATGATTCATCCTATTTTACAATTGTTATAATCTATCTCGCTGCAATTCTGGTATTGATTATAGTGAAACCATTATAATCAATGTTTTGTGTTCACATTGATTTGTCTAGATCTATTTAACGTCATTGCAAGACATCTTCTACACTATCTATTTCTTACAACTATCTATATAATTTGTAGCACTTTAAACCTCTACTTCTTCTAAATATATATAAATGATAAATAATGTAAACCTCTATTTGTTCTAAATATAAATTTTTTTATTTAAAATATAAGACCTAAATTATTCATGTACCCAATTAAATGTTTATCAAATTATATCTATTTTAATATGATCACCATATATTGTGATAAGAATTAATACATTATTAATGTAAAAATACTTACAATTGTAAGTTTGACTTAGATTAGATGTATGGTGATTAGATGTATGGTGTATATGACATCTTATATGAAGATTGTACTTCAACATTTATTAATTTGAATCGAATTTAAAATGAAATAAATCTTTTCCTAATATTATCTAGCAATAATTTTCGAAAAAAATTAAAATTTATATTGATGTAGTTTTAAAAAAAATAATTGATCAGTAAAAACATATCAAGCTTTTGAAGTAGCCAACACAAATTAGGCTTATGCTTAGTTAATGGATTTATTTGAATGTGTAGAGGAACAATTCAATTAGTAAATACAATTAGTCTTCCACACTAAACATAAATCTTGAAGAAGATTATATTAAATTCAAATATATTTGTGTGATCACAAATTTGAGCTAATGGTGGTAAGGTCGCTATGAAATTTGCACACCTTGGGAGCTACTTGGATCACCGGGAAGTGTGCCATGCAATATGAGCTACATGCCACCTGATCTGCGCCATCGCGCCACCTCGGCTTTCACCTCCCCGAGGACACCTCTTGTTAACACGCATCGAACGAGCTGCTCGTGTAGCAATCGCTCTGCCTCCCCTCGGAACAACGCCACCATGTCTTCCGCTAGACTAGCCTGGATTCTGCCCCTGAGGGGGAAAGGCATTGCTTGCACTCAGCAATGCGGTTCTCCACCACCGGCGATGAACACACTTGTAGGATCTTGACCACCTGGGTGGGCTATTATGGTGCCTCTTCAGATGCAATTTCCTAAGCAGGAAGGCTATAAGGAAGTGGAGTCATCGTTGGCTGAGCCTTCTAGCAGAGCCTTCATCCCTCCCCAAGATGATCCTCCCCCTCTTCCTGGTGTAGTGGCGGCGTGTGCTTAATGTTTTATGTTTGATTAGTTATTTCTGATTTCCCTTTGGGCGTGCTCTTGTAAATCCCTCGTGGCATTTTGTGTTTACCCATGTAGCATACTATGGTTTCCTTCGTGGTGTTTTGTGAGACCATGAGTTGTCCAGTCGCCCCCTACTATGTAACTTTCCTTTAAATTCATATAAAGGTCTCTTCCAATAATAAAATGGTAGTTTTAGTTATTTTCAAGGTTTTGTAATTCATGACCTCACACAACTAAGAACCATTAAATTGTTGAGCACCAATAGTGTAACAACGAATTAATTATAGTCACATTCGATTACATGTACTATGCAACTCATTGACCATTACGATGCAGGTTCATAAAAACGACATGTGAAGATGGAAGAGAATGAAAACAACCCCAAAAATCGTTTTCTACTAATCTACCCCACAAAATATAATTAGTGACGAAAATTACAATGAAGATTTAAACTAATTATAACTTTACAAATTACAACCAAATAATGACAAAAATCTGCTAGTTGTAATTCTGGTCCCCACACAATTGACAGCCGCTGAATTGTAAGGAGGAGGACTTATTTTGATTTCAATTGCAAGTTCTTACAAACTTAAGTAGACCTGTATGTGATAAATATGATGTCCATATGCATGGAAGGGAAAAGCCGATCTATTATACACATTTAATGGTGTCGATATCTTTAATAAAGGAAGAGCCTATCTATCTATTAGAGAAATTTAACCGGTAGTGAATGAAAAATTTAAACCCACCAACATTTAATGGAAGAAAACGATGGGAGAATTTGAAACAACCCACAGAATCATTTTCATGGTGTTTTCCTGGAAGTTTCCGCAATTTAACTTGGGCTTTCCTATGTTTAATAGAAGAAAATGATTATATTGTGAGTTGAAGGCAATGGCGTCTAGCCCAAGTATGGAAAATCAAGAAGGATTTTTAATGCCAGCCGCCATAAACATAAGCTTTTACTGGTTACTGATGGACTTCCACGTTACACATGCAGTGAATGCAAAGAATACGGAGCCAACGTTGGATACTAGTGCAAATCATGCCCAAACATCACCTTACACAGAGCCTGTGCCGAGCTTCCCAATGTGTACGACAAACATCCGTTTTACGACAAACGGCCATTTAATTTTCGGAAAAAGACGCGTCTTCCACATAACTGCAGTGCCTGCGGGGAGCCACTGGAAGGGTTTTTGTTCTCGTCTGCTAGTGAAGGTGTGAGGCTTCACCCGCTCTGCATAGACCTCCCAAGGACTCTTAATTATGGTGGACACAAAGACCATCCCCTTCAGCTTCTCATGACGGGGGAGTTATTGCAGTCGTTGCAATGAGGATAAACATCTCTGGAGTTACCGCTGTGAAGAGATCGTGTGCAAGCTCAGAGTGGACTTAAACTGTGTCAAAGTAGATCTTAACGGTATTTCCGAACATGGTTTTTTGAGTGCCGCTCCCCGCAGTCGCAGAAAAGAATGTATGGGAGCCCTCGGAAACGTTGCGGTGTTTAGTTTCAGAACATCTGGAAAATTGGCAATCAGAATTGTCAGATGCTTTTGTTTTTAAGTTGCATGAAGATATATATATGGAGGCATTTTAGACTTGTACTAAGCTTTTCATCTTTGGTCTTGGAAGCTTTATTATGCCTTACTCTGGCTTTTGTTGTTATGAATTTCAGGGAATTTTAAAAAGCAACTTGATTTTAGTATGGTACAAGGTGGTGTAAGACTGTATTCTTTTTTTCCCTTAGCTAAGTTAAATATTTCTACTATATGTAATTGCAGAAATGTATTGAAAACAATTCTAATATAAAAAAATGATTCAAATTATTTTCGTCGCTCGTTATTAATTTCCGCATTTTTAATGGACGGTTTTACAATATAATAAAATATAATATAATTTTCATATTCCTGTTTTCCACGGATGAGTTGCTAAATATTTTTAGCTTCGCACATGAATATACTTTTATTGCAACTCATCATCATATTTATTGATCACTTTCAGAACATCTGGAAAATTGCCTCTCAGATTTGTCAGTGGCTTATTATTTTATGTTGTTAATTTGGATGAAGATGACAGGCCAAACACAAACATTTCCCGGAGCCAACCGTAATAATTAGATTAAGCATTTTAGAACAATTTTATTATGTTTTACATCTTTGGAATCTCGTTTTTAGTTTGGCAGAAGGGTTGCTCGGATTTTATTATGACCCAAAGGTGTAAGAATCTATTCTCTATTTCCCTTAGCTATGTTAAATATTTCTATTCTATGTAATTGCAGAAATGTAATGAAACAATTCGATATAAACAATATTGAAATTCTACATTTCTAATGGAGGGTTTTAAAATAGAATTTAATTTTCATATTCGTTTATATAACGAATGGGATAATAAATGGTATTTCCCATGCGTATGGTAAATCTTCGTTCATTATCCACATGAATATACTTTTATTGATCAAACAATAACGAAATGAAAACCAGGATACTTGTGGGTCGACAATAAAAGTCTCAAGATTTTGTTATCTACTTAAAACATTACCTCCGGATATTTCGTACCTAAAACTTTAAAGGGGTTAAGGTTATCTACTTAAGTATTTGATTACAAGGGGATATCGTAATTTTGTTGTTATTATTACGATGATATAGTCATCACTCGCAGTTGATTTAAGATGATTTATGCAATGAAAAATATATTAACATATTATTTGACATGACAACTCTGAAATTATTGAACTGTTATCTTGCACTTGATTCTTATTAAAAAATTTAAATACAATAATGTGCTTAAATTTTATTAATTTATTTCATGGAGAAAAATTATCAACTTAAATTTTAAGAATGGTATTCATTTCAATTATTGCATAGGGGACTCATAACCTTTAAGTTAACTATGTGAAGACTGTAATTAATCTACCTACATAAGAACCTTTCGATAGGTGTCTTATCTCTCATAGATGATCCATCACCTGCCTCTAATGTTAATGGGGAGTGTGCTTGATTTCCCCTGTCCTATTTTACATAGTCTGAACTTTTCTGTTTTACCATTTTTTGCATTTGTATGATGATTGGGTCCCTCTGGCTGATTTTTTATGCTTGCCGCTTAAGGCATTCATTTGGTAGCCATGTAGTTTTTCTACGTGTCTTTGGGCGGTGATTTTAGCCTTTTTCATTGTAACTATTTTGTATTGAGTTGTTACCACGTTGATGCGTTCAACTAAAACGACAACAGCCCAGTGTAGCATTAATAACTTTCCAACGACTTTAAAGACCTGGAATACAAATTATGCACTTTATCGAAAATATTTGTGGACCTGAAAGAGACACGCTAGAGGCTACAATTTGTATGTCGTGTCAAATACTAAGATTGAAATCTGTAATGCTTAGATTGGGTGGCATCCCTCCCTTGATGTTGCTGTATTACCGAGTCGCTGAGATTGATGTGCAAGACAATGAAACGTTTGAGGAAAGTCCGTTGTACTTAGAAACTAATTTTCCTGGTACTCGGGATTATGAAACATGAAACTCAGTCCACCTTACTCTATCATCGCCAAGTCTACTGAATTCTTTTATAACAAGAAAACAACTAAAGAAGAAACTGGGATGAAATTGCCTTCCAGGTTGAAGTGATATTATCATTGTAACAATTTCCTTGTTTCAAAAATTATTAGTACATAATTGTATGTACTATTTAAAATATTGAATTCAACATCTTATTTTATGAATTCAACATTTCATTGTATTTAATAAATTATTATTAATTTAATGTAAATTATAATAAATTTCAGATAAATAATTATAATTATATATATTTTTAAAAAGTGTACATTAATTTAAAATTTTGTATTGATCATTATTTTTAATATAAAAATCATGCTTTTAAAAACAAAGTATAATTGTGTAGTGGTGGCTTGATATTAAACCAAAGTGATAGTTAATAAAATAAATATGCACTCATTTTTCACTTTTTTTTCTTAATAAAATTGTGGGAAGAATTGAAAATTGAAGGATACAATACCCATTTTGTTTTAGTCTTGACTCCTAGAAAACACTTAGAAAAATTGTCTCATGCCAATAAAAAAACTTTTCATTTACCAATAAACATGTCCCTAAACAACACCTATCAATGACTCCCCCTTGCACCACCTAAAACTGCAAGTGCTAAAATTTGAATTTGACGTAATATACCTATATTTGAAGTAAAAGAGGTTGTTCTTCAACAATGCCTTGATATTTTTCCCGTAAGATTTCTCTAACAACATAAATTCAATGTGATGCCCCTCTCTCAGCCATGGAGCTTCATGAACCCTTGTAATTCATGGAAAACGAAAAAAAATGGAGATGATGGTTTTCCTTGCGAATTATAAAAAGATAAGCGACAATTAATGGGACCAAATGTTCTATAGGATTCCAAAGAATATTTCAACAACCATACTCTTGGAGCTTTTATTAACAAGGAAATGATAAAGTTCATAACTAACGGTGGTAACCATAAACACATTTCAAGTTAACACCTAATGACCTTGTTGAGTGTTTCATATAAATTCATCAACCGGCTTTTACCCTTCACATTTGTCACTATCTTCGGATGATCTCTTATCAAACAAGAGAAAACTATCTTTATCAAATGTTTTTACATATTGGATAATCTCATTGTTTTTGGGAAGGTGTGGAAAGGGCTCAAGCGCCAGTAGTAGTAATGTGATTTCTCACAAATTAGATTTTGGAAAATCAGAAATCATATCGATTGTTCTTACATTCTTGCTATATTAAATGCTCGGGATTCAAAGTGAGTTCCTTATTGTGGTAGTGCAACCTCTCTTCTCTTATTCCTTGTCTTGCTTAAACATCAATGACTACAAATATGATTCTTTTGGCCTATTGTGATCCAAATGGATGGAATATTTTCTTTCTCCTTCTAATTTGTTTATGCTTGTAGTAGATTTTTTTCTTCTAACACAAAAATAAAATCAAGTTCACATTAGAGGAATTTATTTATTGGACTAGTATACCTTAATAATGACTTCAACTCCCATAAATATTGAAGGATCCTTTACTTTTTGGATTTTTTGAAATCCTTTGAGCATGTCAAGCCCTTTCTTGGATTGGTTGTCAATGGATTAATATTTGAGTTTTCATTTAATGAAAACAACATATGGTGGGCACCCATTGTGATAAGGAATGATGTACATGTTAGTGATATGGCGGGTATCAAATCTCTCATATTCTATTGCAAATGGATTTCAACAATTTGGGATTCGTTCTCATTCATAAATTGGTCTCCTTGGTTGGAGCTCAACAACAATTCAAATTGAGTGATTCATATTTCCCATTTTTGTTTAAAATTTATGAACTTATGCCGGATGTCATGCTTTATAAACAATGTCTACAACCCCGAGTTACATGGCGCAGGAATGGGAGGGAACCTTCGGACAACATTTAAATAGTAAAATTTGGGTTGCTTTACGATGTGATGAGTCCATTTTCTACTTATATTTGAAACTTAGTGCATGTTGGGATTTGATTTTTCTCCCAAAATGTGGCTTTTTCATCTCAATAGGGTTTAAAATTCCATATTTGACTCTAAAAATTGTCACTTTCTATGGTGTTTTTATACCTTGGCCTTTGTGTACAGGGGGAGATAGGTGTCTCGACACCATTTGTCCTATGTGTTCTTGACCTAATATTCTCAAGCATATTTTTTGGTCATGTTTCCATGAATAATCTTGATGGTCTTGGATGCATTATTTGTTTCAACCATTTCATCTTGAACTATTCACTAGGAAGTTATATTTTTGGTGATAGATCCCGGTTGGCCTACATACATATAAACTTCAGCGTGGAATTATTTTGGAGCTACAATTATATTTAAGTTGTAGAAACATAGAAATGTTGCTAAATTTCAAAATGTAGATAATTTTTGGCAATTTTTCACTAATATTAAAGTGGTTGTGATTTGTTCTATGCATTTTTATATCCAAGCCTAGGAAAAAAATAGACACTTAAATTCAAATATTTACAATATTTACTTGACCACCACGGGAGTAAACCACATGCCATGGGTTGGGTTCTAGAAATCCTTTGAGTATGGTTTTGTTGCCAATCGATGGTAGGAGTAGATGGTTTCATTCACATAGTCATCATTCTTCCTCAATCTTAGTAGGTGGGTTGTAGTCCACCACCTCCTTAGGGAAAGACGATAGTTGGTGTGTCATGTTGGAAACCCTCGCTCAAGGTGGTCATTATGGTTGGCTTTTTGCTAGCACCAAGTTGGGGCACTATGTTCCCTCTTACTATACAAGATAATATGCAGAACCCTAATGGGTGGACCATGATTTATCTACCTGTAGATGATTCTTTTGGTGGGGGTTGCATCCTCCTTGGGGAAAGACAATAGTGTGTATGTCATGTTCGAAACCTCCCGTCAAGGCGGGGTCATTAAATTTGGCTCTCTACCAAGACTAGGGTCGAGGTATACAAGATAATACGCCAACCCCGATGGGTACACCATGATTAATCTACTTGTAGACGAGCCTTTTGGTGGGGGTAGTATCCCCATAGATGATCCATCACCTCCCTAATATTGTTGGAGAGTGTGCTCGATTTCCCTAGTTCTATTTTATTTTATCGCAATTTTTTTGTTTTTCCTTTTAGCATTGTTCGATATTGTGTATAGTGCCCACATCCCTTCGAAACTTTTGATATTGATCCCGATATCGCTAGCTATATTATGTAAATTATTATAGTTTTGATTTAGGATGGTGTTAGATGTTAGATCATGGATTATTATTGACTTTGATTCATACATGATGCATGTGGATTATTAAAGACATTCATATGGATATTGGCATGTTTTTGACATGGTTATATTTATGGATGTTGTTCGGACATGTGATATTTTGATATGTTGAGTAGACCTAGAAAATTGAATTAAATGTGATGATCATATAGTTGTTGATGAGATTGCAAATGATATTGTTGATTTTCTGGATGTTGTTGTGATTCATATATATATTGATGATTTTGGAATTATAATTATATATATTTTGGATGTTCTGATATGGCCACGAGGCCGAAGGAGGTATTTTTGTTTTGCAGGTTTTAAAAAAATATCACAACACACATCGGGGGATTGGAGACCAACCACATTGGAATTCTAGATGAATTCAACAAGGACACCATGGCAACTTGTTTTGTTGTGTGTGTTTGATTGTTGCTAGGGATTCCCATGGGGGATCACCTTCAAATGTGACCAAAGGGATTTATGTTTTTCTTTTAATTGGTCCTTTGTTAATGTTGTATGTGTTTTTTTAAGTGATGAGCTTTCCCTTTTCATTATTGAATTAAATTGTGTGTCAATATTGTGAGTAATCATATTGTTAAAATTAAGTAATCAAATGGGTCATAAGATTGCATTTATTAAGTGTTGTAAGTGATGTGTAAGTTGATTTTTGGAGTATGAAACACTCCACCTTCTTTGAAATTCGAATTTGTCCTTGGAGGCTGATTTTGGAGGCTTGTGGGACAAGTTAAACTTGTCCCATACCTCTTAAAATTACATACCAACCTTACCTATGGTTGGAGAGTCTAAATCTAGCCTTTATTATGAATTTTTGTAAGTCAAGTTGTAAGTTGTAATTGCACTTTCTTACATATTTTTAATTTCAGTCCTTATGGAGTGTGGGCTTGTGTTGGAGTGTGTAAGTAAACTATCATATTATTCACCCACCTATTTAATATGCATTGGAGAATGAAGTTGAATTTTGTGTTGGGGTTGAGGATGTGTGAAGTGGCATCCTACATGGATCCACCTCATCCTCTTCTCTTCCCTCTTCTATAAAATTTGAATTCCTTACCTTGTTTTGGGGGCTTCACTTTTATCACTTCATTTTTGGTGACTTGCTTTGGGTTTTTTTTTTTGGGAGCTCTTGCAAATTGGGAGAAAGTTGGAGATGGTTGCATACTTGTTGATTGTTGATCTCTTGGATTGTTTTGCATTGGAGAGCTTGTTGTTTTGAACTTGGAACAAACTCCATCATGGAGAGGTAAGAGCTTAGCTCTTGGAAATGTTATCCTTTCATTTTTATGCTTATGTGAATGGTAGAATGTTTGAATGTGTTGTTTTATTTGTTGGTTGTTTGGGTAGATGGCCTAGGAATGGTGTAGGAGAAGACTATGGGGTATTTTGTGGGAGGCATAAGTGTTTTGTGGAGGTATAAGTGTGGAGGGAGTTGGGATTTGGGTTCCACCTTACAAAGAAATAGATTACATTTATTTACTTGTTATGGGGTGCCATAAGAGGTTGGGAGGCATAAGGAAATGGGAGGAATAAGGGGTACTTGGGGGAGGCATAAGGGCATGTCAGGGATTTGATATGATGTGTATATTTGGTATTTTGTTCTCAGGTGGTGATACCCATTTCCCCTCGGGAGGCATAAGCAAGAATCCCCATAGTTTCTTGCTCCTTTGGCTTGCACGGTGAAGCCTCGGTATTATTTTCATTTTCTTTCTATGGTTATAAACTGCAATTTTGTTTTGGATTGTGTTTTGAATGAGAAATCTGTCTTTATGTTGTGGAAGCCTGTTGTTTCCATGTGTTGAAACCACACCTTCTATTGTAATGTGGTTGGGGCTCGGGGGCCAATGAAGAAGGATGACATCTCCTTTTCATTGGATGTCTTGGTTGGGTGGAGAGTGTTGTCTTTCCCCTATTTTGTTGTGATCAAATTGAAATAAAGAAAATGGAGGATATTCATGTTGTTGTTCTGGAGCGAAAAAAAAAAGACAAGTTTGACAGTCCTTGTTGAGATTATTTCTTATTGTAACCTTTTCCCACTTTGAAGTGGATGATCTTGTATATTATTGTGTTGGAAAGACTACTCTATTTTAGCTATGAAAGTTGAAATTGATTATGGAAGAATATATCTTGTATTCAGTCCTATGAACAGAAAAGAAAGATATGCATTTGGTATGTTGTATTTTGAAAATAAATAGGAAAGAAGTTGTAAGAGATTTCCTTTGAATTAATAGAAGTGTTTTCCTTGTTCATATGATATTGTTTTCATTGGAAATCTGTGTTTGAAATGTGGTATGAAATCTCTGTTGGAAAATTGAAAAAAAGGAAACACGTATGAAGAAAACATATTACTCTACTTCATTTGAAATGTTGATTTTGGAAAGTGGTACTGCATTCTCTTTTCACGTTGTTGGATTGAAGGAAATATAACATTGTAATATCAGTTTAGAATGTATTCACATTTTATAGTTTGATGAATGTAAATGGATCAATTCGAGTTAGAAGTTGTAGACCTCTGTTAGATAATTTTCAAACTGGCAAATATTCTTTTTATCAAAAATGTACAGAACAACCCTGCAACCTTGGAAAATGAAATGAAATGTTAAATTGAACTTGTATGATCCAAAATGATCCTAAATAGACTTTACAACTTAAGAAAATTATAAAACTTTTCAAAATCGGGGATAGTCAGAATTTACAGTCATTTTGCTATCAATTTTGGGAATTTCAAATTGATAATCAATCAAACAATGTAACCCTTGAAATCCATCCTCAATTCTCCCATGTGAAATTCTCTAGGTCAAGTATGGCATCTTTGTGAAAGAAAGAATGTTATATTTGAACAAAATTTATAAGTTAAAAGTCCAGTTCACATTTTAGAAGCTGCAAATCGTTTTCTTATAATTGACCCTTCAAATTTTATCAAAATTAAAATTTTAAGCTTCTTGTACAAAGAGTACTTTGAGATATTTCCAAAAAGTCCTTGTTTTCCAAAACTCGAGTTCCCAGTCAAAAGTTATGACCTTCTGAAGTTTTTACTTCATCTCGGGCTCAAAATTTAAATTTAGCTAAGGGGAAAATTTTGTTAATTGAACCCGCGGGCCCGAATTTGACTTAGAGCACTTTAGAAAAAGTCACAAAATTCCCCATGGTTCGCAAGCGCACATATTCCCATTTGGCAGAAAAAGTTCTAAGTCCGAAAAGTAAATTTGGAAAAGTTTTCTCCGCGGCCCCATCGGCCCGTAGCCAATGGATGGCTGCCACGTGGCTCTATGATGCCATGGTGGATGTGCGATTAATTTAAAATTTGTGCTTCAAAATTCAAACCTTCCTAATGATCCTCGTCAGCCCACCGACCCACAACTTATAAGGAGATGACTGTGGCCCCTCGGGGCGTCGGTGGAGGTGCGGGAGTAAACTTCACGTTTCACCCAAAGGGAAAAAGTGCTAAATTCTCCCCAGACCCACACGCCCGCTTAGGAAAAATTTTCCCCTTAGGCCCAAAGCATATCATTTGTTAGCATGTGGCATCTCGGTGCATCGGTGGAGGAGCAAGTGACATGTTCCTTTTCGCCCTTTTTAAATTAAGTCAAAAATCTTGTTTTACCTCCGGCGACCCGCCTTCCCATCTAGGCATGGATTTTGGACACGTGTCCTTAGCGGACCCAGATTCAAAATTTTCCTTTTGGGTGTGATGCCCGCCATGGGCATGCAGGTGCGTGGAGGTAAAATGCACTTTTCACCCAAGAGCGCTAAGGGAAAAATTTCTTCCCTAGGTCCACAGGCCCGCCTTTGGGAAAATTTTCCTCCCAAGGCTCGCCGACCCATAACTTGGGAAATATGAGGAGTTAGGAAGACTTCTTTATATCACCGGAAAGGGGAGGAAATTTACTATCTAATGGGAGGCTTTTTAGGAATTTTTGAGTTCATTAATTATGAGAAAAATTAGGTTGAATATTTTAAGAGAGTTCTAGGAGTGGGTAAGTGAGAAATTGCCCTTTTAATTTTAAATGATTATTCTAACCTAAGCTTTGACCTCGAGAACTTTAATAGTTGTTGTAATGGGAAAACTATAAACTATTGATTTTAATTGACCTTGAAACTTATTTGTGTCAACTTTGGTATTGTAGGAGGGTTGTAGACATGTTTAAACAAAAAAAATTATTCCATAATTTTTTCCTCACTAATCCTAGTTTTTTATTTCTTGGGTCTCAAGTGGATTGTTTTAGCAGGCGTTACATTGTGGATCCCACCACTTGTTTTTTAAACTTGCTAATTACGTCATTATATGGGTAGTCATGATGTATTAACTATTATATTGAGTAGTTAATACGTTGATATGTTCCAATAAAAACAACAAATGCCTAGTCAAGCATTAAGAAGTTTCCAACTATTTTAAATACCTGGAGTACAAAGTCTGAATATTAATGATAATATTTGTGGACCTTGAGGAGACACTATTTACAGACTACAAAGGATGCCACAAATTGCATACATTTTCAAATAGTAATATTGAAACTTGTATGGCTGATATTTCCGACATCCCTCCCTTGATTATCTAGTCATTAAGATTCATTTGCAAGACAATGAAACATAAGAGGAAATTCCATTGTATTTAACAAACAATTTAAGTTGGGTTCATGATTATGAAACATGTAATTCACAAAGTGCACCTTCATTTATCATAGCCAAGTCTATCACATACTTTTCTAAGAGGAAAAAAATAAAACGGATAACAACAATTTATAATTATGCTAGAGGCATGGCTTATCTAGAGTAGACCCTTCACGATGACGCTCTAGAGCTTGAGATTCTTCCTCCTTATCCTACTTTTCATCATCCTCCTATTTCACCGCTTCCTCCTACTTCAAAGCAACTTCCTCTTGTTTCAACCGCTTCCTCCTACTTCAAAACTTCCTTTTGTTTCAAGTACTTGTCACCTCATGGTCACCTATCATGTTGTCTCCTTGGCATTGATTATCCTAGAAAGTAGATCTCGGCGTTGTTTTCCCTCCACCGCATGCATTTCTACCAGGTGTGGACATATCTACCCATTTTTGGTTTGCGAATGATACATCACCCATTCCTTGAGGAATTTGGCCACATTCAACACCATGGTGCATGGACAAAGCACTTCACGATGTCTAAGATCATTATTTGTTTATCGATCCTTATGTAGTTGATAGTAATCCATAGAAGGAATCATCCCACCATGCCACCACCGAGAAAGATTTTGGTGTCAAAAGCTCGTGTCTATATGCATTTTGAGGGTGCTTACATTTGAAGACTTCTTGACTTATGATTGTGACATCTTTCTCCATAGTTCCATTGAATACACAATGCCGAGATTCGGGATCTGTATTAATGCATTAATGCCTTTGTCTCTAATTAAATCCCTTGGCAAACAAAACCACATCCATACTTGTAGATAGATTTTCATAAAACTTGAAATCCTCATTTGAGGATAGTCTCGGGCTGATTTATTTGTCTAATATACATAATTAGATCCCTATCCAATAGAGACAGTCAAAAATTTTTTCGCATACCCCTTAAACGACTCTTGTTCTTTCCCCAAGGGTAATTGGCATCTTCGCAGCTCGACCATGTAAGTAATCAGTTCGATTGAACTGTGTAATAATATGATGAATGTCCTCTATATAAAGTGCCTCTTCTCTAGGCAAGGGTGATGATATGTTTTCTTTTGATTCTATCTGCATCTGTAATTCATTTGGTTTGAAGGGTTTCTCTTGGTTTTCCAGTAAAACAAAGGGCAAGACATTTTTCTCAAAACCATGAATAACAATGGTAGCAGTAGCAACAATGGTGAGGAGAAATTAGAAAAGAGCAATGACACTACGAGAACTTGAAATGATGCTTTCTTGGCTCTGGGATTGTGGGAACAATTTTCCTAGGGCCTAAAATAAACTAATTTGTATTCTTCTCTTGATGGTGGTGCAGATTAATGGTGTGTAGCTTTACCTGCTTCAAATTTTCCCCTACCACCACTTGTCATCTTTCCACCCTACCACCTATCCTAGCATGCAGTACCCACATTTTTGGTGCTTGAGACAAATACGTAGGGTTGGGAAAGAGTTTTTTTAATTTTTAACAGGAATTACAAAGATTATTTATGGCGGACATCCACATCATATCATTTCCCTTTGCAACCTACCGAGCCAATGCCGCTTCAGATTTGGTGAGACACACATTGTTTATTTCAAATTTTTTTTGAAGTTTCTGAAGAAAAATAGTCTTTTGGGTCCAAAATAAATTATTAGGTCTTTGATGGGATTTGTTTAGATTTTGAAATTGAGGTAAAAAATTCAAGCCTTAACCATTTTGTAAGCCAACTTTATATCCTTTAGATCTTAAGTTTAGAATGGATGAGATAAGAGGAGCCACTACCTTCCACTAATGCCTGTGTGACCAAAGCCTGTGGATTGAATATTCTGCTTGTTTCTGCTATTGGTTTAATCAGGAAACAATTTCCACATATGCGGCCCAATGCTATCCTTTTAAATTCATTTTCATCTGGTTCAGAGAGCCACTTTTAGATGTCATGGACTCAATTTGTGCTCTAAAACATATCTTAATTTTTCTTTCAAATTACAAACACACTGCACAAATTTGGGGTCTTTTCTTTCCCTTTTTTTTCCACTGACTTAGTCCCAGTTGTAGGAACCTTCAGGATAGATGGGGAGAACTGATTTTTACAAAAACCTTCCTCTTTCCTAATAGAATCATCAAAAGTTCCCTTAGAATTTCCTGTAGTGAAATGGTTTGTTATTCTTTCATCCCAAATAAGAATACACCTTTTTTGGGCATAGTGTTTACATTTCAACTGGGAAAACAAACCTACCCCACAAACAACTAGAGAAACAAAAATTTCATTACCACTGAATCCACCTCAGAGAAGATAGAGGCCACAATCTCTATGATATAGAAGTAGCTCAGAAAAAATACTAACCTCGGAATAGAGGTTTTAAATGCAAAAAAATAGGGAATAGAAGCAGAGAATCATTAAATAACATTAAGGTGGAAATGTGAACAACCTCATCCTTGACTATAAGGAAATTTTATTCTCATGTTTTCTTTTGCAATTCATTCACACAATTTATGTTCTTTCACCTTCTTGTTTCCTTTCCGAAACCTTTTCCAAAGTATTACCCGATGTTGTTACTATACAATATTATTTGTGTATCATGTTTGTTTTGGTGGAGTAGGAGATAATCAAGTGCATCTATGTATATTTTACTTCAATTGGATTTTCCATATTAGTTACAACTTATCTAGATGTGATTGGTTTTTTTTTTTGTAACAACCTCAATACATACAGATTTGTTTTCTTGATGCATTGCTATGATGCCTCATGTGGCAAAAACAAATAATTTCATTCCAAGGGGCATGTCCTTGGATAAAATCTTCTCGTACTCATACTAATCTATTTGAGTTTTGTTCATCTGGTGCTATGAAAGCAAAAAATTAAAAGCTACAAGCTTCTATAATGTTCTCTTCATTGCCTCGTTGCAGAAAAGTTTGCAAATTCCCCTACTAAATTGGATCTTTTTAAGTATTTTTTTATTTGTATTGTGTGTATGTGGGGTATTCTTGTCCCACACATTTGATCTATATCATGTATTTTTCATTGGCTGCGGTACAAGCTATAATGTTGCTTTGGCAGCTAGAGAGATTGTGGAAGAACTTTCATGTTAGGTTACATGTAATTATGAAATTGGATAATAAATAGTAAAGGTTATTGAGGATCCTAATTGATAAAGTAACATCTTGTCCGAATACGCAATCATCATTTACTGGTAGAGAGCCTCATAATAGTGACCCCTGATATTGGTTTCTACTATTTCAACTCAATTAAAAGATTACTTTAGTGTCTAGCATGTGTAAAATTAAAAAGACATAAAAAGCCATGATCTACTCGATATGTAATTGGGAGGAAGCTAAAGTGTGAATTTTCCACTATAATTTCAAGCAAGAAAGTGATGCAAATAATACAGAAAATGATAAATTGTAATATGTCAATAAATTCCTGCACCGATTTTTCTTTTAACAAAAACAAATTTCCATGTAGGGACTTGTAATATCACCATGTACACTAAAATTGACCAAGAAATATAGCATCAAAACCTTACCTAAAGGGTACATCTCTGTTATCTGATATAGTTCATATAAGGCAACTGTGAAAGTTTTTTTGTCTCTAATTTCCTTGAGAATTGTTGCAAGCTCTTGCGAAAGAGAAATGAAAAAGGTGTATATACCATGTACGTTCCTACCGATGTAGAGGCCCAAATTTATACCTTTCTTTCTTCCTCTCCTCTTTGTATTTATTTATCCATTCTTCCAGGTAGTGGCCCAACATATTGACTTTACAAGCTCTAACCAGGCCTTACTCAACAATCTTCATGTCTATTATAAACACCGCATTCTATTTGCGTGAGACCATGCTGCTCCTGCCATAGGTGCGCCACTCCTCGTGGATTTGACCTACTCTAATGGTTCA
The DNA here is from genome assembly GCA_018340775.1 of Taxus wallichiana var. yunnanensis. Taxonomy (NCBI): domain Eukaryota; kingdom Viridiplantae; phylum Streptophyta; class Pinopsida; order Cupressales; family Taxaceae; genus Taxus; species Taxus wallichiana. The sequence continues at coordinate 455,241,715 of CM031239.1, read as the reverse complement.
CCAAACTGTTTGAAAAATAGCAGAGATAAGTGTGGTCTCCTAGACTGCAGGCATTACACGATATGCAGAAAATAAATTTATTTATTATTCTATTTAATATCTCAACACATGGCATTAAAGATTTGGTTCTATTCCACATTGCTGACCAATTCATCATGCATTATCCAACATAACCTTGCATATTAAATTCTTGTTTTAGTATAGTTAGTAAATAGAAGATTTGGTACCAGTCATTCTAATACCATCAACTGTTATTTCCTTCTGCAACATAATTCCAACTTGACAAAGACAGATTATTGCCTACTCCTACCATGGTCATCACAATCACCACTATTCAAACCTTAGCCTTGTAGTTGTAATATACTTGCATGAGAAATTTTACATGATTGTGACTCCTAACTAATAATCCTCCCTCTCTCTGAAACTCTCTCTTGGTTTTAAGATTTAAATAGGGTTTCTTCTCTCATAATATGTTTATATGTTGCTTCTGTCATAATATGTTTCAGATTTAACCATCATTGCTTATGTCATAATATGTTTACATCTTTGGCTTTAGGTGGTTTATGGAAGTAGGTTTCATAGAGAGAGTCAAGGGAATGCATAATTATACATGTCCACCCTTATTTCCTAAAAAACACCTATATAAAAAAAGAAATAGTTATCAGCAACAAATATTGGATAATAAACAATACAGTCAATGATACTCTATATAATTAAAGAACCCTCTTGATAAAAGACAATTGAATTGGGACAACATGTTAGCTGTTCGGCACTTCAAATAATATTTTAGCTTTGTACAATAGTTTTGTACGATAATCTATAGTTATTAGACTTTTCTATATAAAAAATTAGTTTATTTATAAAATTTGAAACAAACCCAATCGTTAAATTCATCTTATTACATGGCTACCATTCGCTCCAAGCTCGATGACAGATTATGCAACTTGAGTTGATTTGGATTCACCGCCCTCCTGCTTCATGTGCTCCACCTCCTTCAACTTGACCTATTTGTTTTTCCCTCTGTCGTGTCCAATTTTCTGATACTTCCTGTAGGTGGACGATGGAAAAAGGGGTATTTACATTGTGTATGTGTCCTGCAAATTTAAGGAAAGGGGGTTTTAATCCATTATTCAATTTGATCGATCATAGCCTACATAAGACATGGGCATCCTCATGAAGCATTGACATTTTTCCCAAAAAGAAACCAATAGGTGTCCAACCTAATTAATTCACTTTTGCTAGCATACTCCCTATTTGTGCCGACATATGAGCTTTACAACAAGGTATGGACATCCACCAAAGAATAATAGAGAATGGATTTTTGTCAGATGATGTAGTTGCAAGTTCCATGTAGACATGTATGCAAAATGTGGAAGCATTAATCATGTGCTCAACCACATGTGACCAAATTTTAAAATTATTTTAACCATCCCTTGATTTATTAATATTGTTCAAGAGAATGTTAATGAACAAATAAATTATGAGGTATTTTTCAAAAACACATTAGAAACATTAGAAGATAAGGAAAGATTGGTTTTGCATTAGACCCTTCACGATGATGATCTAGAGCTTGAGCTACTTGTTAATGACCTAATCCATCACAAACATCGCATTTTAACCAATTTCTGCCTGCCTGACAATGCACTTCCACCTGCTGTCATGAACCTGTTGTAGCCTTTAACACCTTTGGTATGTATCTATGTATGCCAAGTTTGTATTTTCATTTTAGTTTTATTTTTTACACCTCTTGTTTCCTTTTTAGACATTACTGCATCATGCTATCTACTTTTTTGGTTGGCGTTGTTTCCTACTACTACTGGTAATCTTATTTCTTTCCTTCCTGTTCCTGTTGCTCGTTTTCCATTGTCGGCTTGGGGATCTAAATTTAATTTAAAATAGTAAACTAGATCTCGTAAATATACTTCCTTTGTAAAAAGGATACGCAATTTGTAAGCCTGCTTCATTGCTTTGGGCGCTAGAAACAAGCCCTGAAATCAATCTTACACTCTGCAATCTCCGGTTATGCATAACTTTCACCCCCCAACTAATATCCGCCACCAAAAATCCAAATTTAATGGAAAAAGTCATCCAAGTGCCTCTCAATTTTCCTTAAACAATGTATGGAGTTCGATGATCCCTCATAGACCCAAATTTTACTATCTAAAACTGGTAATTACAAGCCCAAGAAACTGCTAGAACTATTTCCCAAATCCTTCAACCCCTACGCACATTTACATCACTCAAGCCATATCTCTTTCAATTTCCCTCAATTTAACCTATTTTTTAGAGATCTCAGGTTCCTCCTGCTGCACGATGCTACCATTGATTGGGTTTTTTCAGGAAAAAAACCAGATATAATGAAATGTGGTTAAAGAGGCCAAAGTTTCAAACAGATTCAACAACCCTGATGCAACAACATGTGAAATATGACAAAGGACCCCTTTATATTATATTTTATTTGACCATTAAAGCACCACAAATGTAAAGTGTATCTATATTAAAACCCCAGCGTGGCATTGTTAACAACTTGCATAGAATAAAACCCTACCTCACCTTTTTCTTCATTCTTCTCTACAACATTTTTCCCTCCCTTCTAAATTTTCCTTGGCTATGTGTCCAATTTAAAATTTGGGTTGTGATGCTTCTTTGTTCTCATTTGCAAGACGTGTGGAAGGATGACGAGAGGTGGCAGGGAAAGTGGGAAAGGGCATGGTGAAGCAGGTCGGCCAAGAGCAAAGCAAGTGAAGGTGGAGATGACACAACCATGTGGTGGGAATCAGGGAAGCTCGATGGTTTGATACTATTATAGATAAATGCACCTATATCTAACTCTTTCTAGAGATTGTAAAACTCTGTTGTCCCACCTGGAGATATGAGGCTATGCAATAACTACTATAAACAAGGGCATATAGTTGTAGATTATACAAATGAGAAGGCATGCAATAACTGCCGTAAAACTAGCCATCTGGCTTGTGACTATCCTAACAATCCTATTTGTAATGTGTGCAACATTTCACGTCATGTTGTTAGACAATGTCCAAAGGGTGGAATGCTAGATGAAAGAGGTCCTCCAAGAGGTCCACCAAGATTTAGTGACATCATTTGTAGGTCATGTAACCAGCCAGGACATATGAGCAGGGATTGCACAGACATTATAATCTGTCACAACTGTGGTGGTCGTGGACACTTGGCATATGAATTCCCTCTGGTCAAATGATGCGTTGCTTGAAATGCATAGGTGCAGATGCTAGAATTTCCCTCCCCTTTTATGAGCCATTTTCTTTGCACAATTCATCTTTGCTCATTCAGAATCGAGTTTGGTTGATAGGCAGGAGGAACCCTTATTCATGGGATTATTTGAGTATGGCTTGGGATGCCCTTTTTTTCATTTTTGAATTTCAAATTATGGATAAGAGCTTGTTTAAATGAAATATTTTGGATTAGACTTGAATATTATATGCTTTTGACTTTATATGTGCTAGAAAGAGTTCTACATAGTAGACAATGTTTAAGGTTGTAGGGATTTTATCTTGGATGTACTTTCTCTATACCACCCTGTGTTTATTAGGAGGTAAAATTGATTGAATGATGACTTATTGGAATGACACATGTTACAGATAGTTGTCTGATGTTGTTGGATTTATGCATTGTTTTGCTTCACAACTAGGTAGGGCTTCGAGAAATGGTATTGGTCATAGATAGTATATTTGTTGGTCATAGATAGTTTTTTAGCAAAAATGAGTTCGCATCGTAGAATTTTCAATTAAGCATGTTAGGAGAGTTGGTCTTGGATGTATTTTTATACTACTATTTTGTTAAGAGCAGGATTTTTTTGTTATGCATCATCATCTCAAGCTGGACCTTTTGGAACAATATTGGTAGGTATTTAAGAGATATAATTGGCTGCATTAAATGATGTCCTCTTGGTATAGGAATTGTTACAAATAGTATTATAATATAATTGGATTGGACATCTTCATTCCATCACAGCTTGGTAGAAATTTGGAAGCAGTATTGGTCATAGATGGTCCACATAATCACGAGTCTAACTTTAGGACAATTTATTATATGAGGTAGTCTATGGGTTTTTGTTTCCTGCGTATTGGCATGTAATATAATTGTTATTTGTTTTAGTTTTAATTGCTTTGCTGAAGTAGTTCTTAGTCGGAGTTTGTGTGGAAATAGAATATTAGTTTTAATGGGCCATATAACAATAACTGAAAAATATATAAACTACTTTTTTAGCACAATCAGCATACAATGTCACTACATTTACATTGCTTTACCTGTCAAGCAAAGTAATTAAGTACACATTTTCTATCTGTCAAACAGAGAAAATGTTTTCCATGTTTAGATAACTTTCCCATATATTTGTTGCGGGTCAACATTACATGTGCCATGTTCTTCAATTACCAAGTTATATTAAACCCTGCTAATCGTTGGCTATACAAACTTCCCTTTAATTTTGCAGAGAATAATTGATTTAGAAAAACAACTTGATTAATTGAGAAAGATTATTAAAAAAAAAACAAACAAAAAAACCAAAAAAATTACTATAGGTGTTGCGCACGATAAAATAATCGATATTATAAAGCATTCAATTGACGCATACTAAAATTTAAAAAAAAATACCACCATAAAAAAGAATTGCAACCCACAGCTTAATTTTGCTCCCCTCGGAGTGACTACTCGTATATGAAGAAAATGGGACAAAATTCCATGATATTATCTTGGGTGTTATGGAAAGACTTATTATTAGTGTGTTAATCAGAACAAACAATTAATATTATTATTGTTAGTATAATATTTTATTTAGCTTCCCAAAACTTGAACGCTCTTCATCTTTAAATAGATCTGCATTCTCTTTGATATGAGTCGGCAAATAGTTTTTATTTCTTTTATTTTGGGTATTTTGTGTAAAAGTCTCATGGCTGAATTCATGTGTGGAAAGTAGAATGGCCAATATTGTAGAAATTAGGCACATAAAATAACAACTAACACAAATAAAATAAATAATTGCAAATAAAATAGATTATGCAAACTCAAATTAGCACGTTTGTGCCTATATTTCTTCCTCGTCAAATCTTCAGCTCAATACAATATCTGAATGTGTTATATAAAAACACTTGCAATTGTCTCTAATAAATAGAAGGCTTTCATCTAACAATAAAACACTCAATTCATTGTACCTGTTGTTTGAGGCTTACTATATGGCGATTTATAAGATTCTCATATATGGCGGTCATAAAGATTATCATCTTTAAATTTTTATCAAGGAGAGGGAAAATTATAGTTGTGCAAAGTGCAATAAGGCCAATTCTCATTGAAAATATTAGTGGGAAGAGACAACTTGCAGAATAAGTGTGGAATTGAATTGTGCCAAAGTGGATTTCCATGGGCTTTGAGCATGGTATCTCAAGCACTTCACAGGGCAGTCCAAGCAGGACATATTATGGAAAACATTTCAATGTCGGGAAAGTTTGTATCGGGAAAGGTATTGGAGGGTGTGATATCGATATGTAGGATCAACAATAGATTGATTAAGCTCAAATGCCTCCATTGGTCTGTGGTTGTTCTATTCTTTTCTATGTTTTATATTTTACACTATTTTATTTATTCCATAGTTGGTAAATAAAAGGTGGGCTCAGTTGTTATGCACTTTTGCATGCCTTGTGTGTTAAAACATGATGGTAAACGCTGACACTCCAATGAATTTTGATCACTTGATTCTTAATTTCATATAATTCCAAACCAATTAAATGCGACTTCAACGCGACCTTCAATTTTTAGTAAAGTTAATTAGAGGTTTTCTTATGACATAATACATTATTACGAGAGAGGTGTATGTGTTGGAATCCTTCTAATTATCTTGTTAGTTAGTTTGTGGCAATGTGGAAGATACATATGTGAATCTTAGTGGATGCATTTTAATATTTTCAAAAAGAAATCATCATTTTTGTGATATGTTTATTACTTCTTGTCAAGGCAAGGTAACTACAAAGTAGATATTTTATTATTACGTAATATTTTTTTTGCAACCAATCACAATCAACTATTTTTATTTCGTATGGTATATGCAATAGTTTTAAAATATATAAATTTTCAAATTGGTTGATAGATTTTTCTCCTTATTCTCCTTATTCCCATACAACAAAATGATGTCATAATTCATTCTATTTTCATGGAACACTTCTCTATTTTAGTGGATCACTTCCCTATTTTCATGGCCTCGTGTCTCACTTTTGAAGCTATTCGAAAGTATGATTACCAATATATATATGTATGATTACTTTTGAAGCTATATGTACATGTACATGTATGTCTATATGTACATGTCTATATTGGTTCCATGTACATGTATGTCTATATGTCTATATGGCCTCGTGTCTATATTCTCTTGAAGTGCCTAGGGGTTGGGCCCACAAGATTGATTTTTGCATTGGGAGGTTTTTAGCGTTAATTAGGTAGCTAGCTCGCCAATCAACTCGCCTTTCCATTTATTTCATTAAGCCCACATAGCTTGTTGGGCAAGCTCCATGTTTTTTAATGTTGGTGACTCTTTTAAAAATTCACCGCCTTTATTTCCAAATGATTCCCCAAAAACAAGGTTTGCATTAAACAATGGCTGATGCCCTTGTCAACTCGGTGGCTTCCTTGTAAATTTCCCACCTCACATTATGCGAGCCCCACCGGCATTGTCTCCATTTAATGTTAGTTATCGGGATCCCTCCAAAACTCTACGGCCTACCCTTTCGAACTTATAGCCAACACCTAGACCATTTATCCAAGTGCCTCAACATCATCTTTCGACATGATCTTCGACTAACACAAAGTCAACTTGACACATCACATGAAATACACAAGCTCCATTAACTTCTCCAACCTCCCGAACTAAGAAATTCCTTACATATTCCTCGAAGCTCTGCATGTCCTTTGCATTTATACCAACATCGACCATAACCGATTGAGGACTGTATGAGATTACCTTGCCATTTCAAACATTGGATTCGAGACCACTTGGTCAATACATGGTGTTATGTCCCACTTATTGTCCCGAAAATGTGAGTGGGGAGTGTGGTGGGGTGTTAAATAGAAGTGGTTCATGCGAACACCCCCTTCGCATAAACCACATTTGTGCGAAGTGACACACATGTTATTATTTTGCCACATATGGCATTGAATGTGGTTTACACAAATGTGGTGTTTGTGCAAACACCCTTCGCGCGAAGGGCGTTTTCCACGAACACCCTTGTTTATATATTGGAGGTGCTATGGAGGAATTCACTTTTCCTCCACCCACCTCCTTCGTGTGAAGACTACATAGAGCAGACCAAGTCCCCTTGAGCCCAAAGCAAGCCCAACGAGCCCATCGGTGTTCCCATTGAAGACAAGTGAGGCCATTGACAAGCACCAGGTATGGAATAGGTTGTTTTATTGGTGAAAATGGAGGATCCCATGTATTTGGGCATAAAATAATTGAAACCCTAGCTTGTTTTTTGCAAAACCCCATATAGTTGCACACTCTACCAAAGCCAATTCGATACATTTTTTGTCTAATCATTTTTCACAGAGCTTTGTTCATTTTATTCTTTGATCTACCTCTATATTGAAACCCTAGCTCATTTTTTGCAAAACCCCATTTAAAATATCTTGTATCATGACCAGGCTTCACAAATTTTGGTGTTCAAGTGTCCAACATGAGTATGTTGTGGGCTTCAGATTGCAATGCGCTTATTAATTTGGCAATTACTAGATTTAGGGACCTATCAGATCTAGTTGAGGTGTTTATTACATTTATGATTTATCTCATACATGTTATTTTTATCCATGTTTATGATGGCTTGTAACATATACCTTCTTTAGAACAATGGTTCTCTGAAAACTGTAATTTCTATTGTAATGATATATTCAATTTAAAATATACCTTCGTAGAATAATGGTGTTGTGAAAAATGTACAAACCTTGCATGAAAACATTATGCATACTAATTAAATTTTTCCACCCCATTATTTCATATGTTTCTACTACCCATATCTTTCTACTACCCACCAGCTGTGAATAAGTTCTAAATTTCTGAGTTTGATTCTTGAAATTATGCAAAGCATGAGTTAAGATGATAATCTCTTAATAATGGCTCTTAAGATGATAAGAACACTCAACTTTAATCCATGCATGTAAAGCATTGTTTTGCAAATGATTTTTATAACACTTCTTGAAGATTTGTGACAGCTATATAGTGAGTATAGTTAAACTTAATGAGACAAGTGCAGGGTACATGAATTAGATATTGATATTTATGGATTAAGAACTCCTATTTTCTAGATGAATAGTGAATTATTGGGTGGTGAAATTAGTGTATGATGTGAAAATATACTTTTCATTGTTCCTTGGAGTGACTGTTGCAGGGTTCTATAACATGATCAGATCTATTTCAACCTGTAGAGTGAAGATACTTGAAAATTTGTGTGACTTCTTGAGTTAGGAGGCTGAAAATTATTAGCTCTGAATTAATTGGTTTTCACAGTCATCTTAATTGGAAGAAATACCTCAAATCAACAAATAGTTCCTCTTGAGCAAGAACAGGGTACATGTAAATAAGTCATTGTGAAAATGTGTATGCAAAAGAAGAAGATGCATTTTAAAGAGTTTTTATATATCTATATTATTACCACTCCTTTTTGTGTATAATCTAGTGTTCCTTCTTTCATTTCTAGTAGTATCACATGGTCTTGGAATTTTATTAGGAAAGTATCCTAATTAGGTGCACCAAAATATTGTAATTTTTATCTTTCTTCCATTTGTAACATTCTCATTAGTTTGATTTCATGATATATGTGCATCCAATTATTCAAATCCACATCATAATCCCCACTAATGGATGAAGGTATCTCTAATGGAATATGGATATCCTCATTGGGATGGGTGTAATCCTTGTATGTATGTGTAAACTTATAAAACTATCCATTTTTCGGCTTGGTAGGGAATCGATTCCATATTTTAAATATTTGTCTAAGAATGGTTTATTTGATTGTGTATTATGAGGAATCTTCCAAGTATTACACAAAGGTTACTCAATTATATTTTTCTCTAATTTTACTAGTATTTCTTCTAGAATTGGGAATTATTTTCATGCTTGTTAGTCCATCTTAAACCACATTTTAGTATCCTACACATAGGGGAAATGGTTTTTTTGGGATACTGTAAGGATTTTGTCTAGTCCTATTTATAGGAATGATAATAATAGAATCATCCAAGTGTTATTCCATCTAATTAGCTATTTTATTGATTTTCATATTTCTATCATATGCACATTTCTTCCCAATTGCGACTAGGTAATGTGTCTCATTTTTTTTCATGTTAATAAGTTCAAAATCATCGTGTAGGATATGATATCCTACTCTTATTTCAATATCCTCTAGTCAGTCAATTGGATTGATTGTCCCATAGTTAGATATAATTAACGTCATTAGGTTATATACCAAAACTGGTGCACCCATATTTTCCCATGTGGATCTAGGCATCATATTTACAGTACTCCCAAAATCAAACACTAGATCCTGGATCTCATATCCTCCTAAAATATATCCACATCCCATGGTATTTTTTTCACGTATCAAATTGGCTTGGTAGAGTGCACAACTACATTTATTACACTTTCCAAGAGAGTTGGTTCAAGTTAGATGTGTTTTGAGAAATATTTTTACTACACGATACATTAACTATTTTGAGAAGATCAATGAGTGGAGACACTAATCCTTCTTGTTTTAGTTTTTCACTATTTTCCCTGTACCTATGCTTCCACTTCCCTATTTTGTATAGAATTAATCAATCTTTTTCCTCTTCCAACAATTCCTTTTATCTTTTTAGGTCCAAATATTTTTCCTCATGTGCGTGTTATATTTGAGGATCCCTAGACATCTACATGGTTCCTAATGCTTATTCCTTGGAATTTTTGATATGGTGATGGATTACAAACTTATATTTTCACTAGGTACCATATTGACCATTGTGACATTACGTAATTACTTATCCTTACACATTATCTCCAATGTGGGATAGTCTTATGTGTGATGTTGTGTAGGAACTCTACGATATGTGCAATATGTTTCTTGCATTTGATTAGATGGGAAATTTTGTAAAATGTGATTTGTCTCTCAATAAAGGTATAAAACCACCACATTTGGGGTTGAGGCTCTATTATTATTTACTAGTAACCACCTTGGTATCCCCATGTTACACATTACACTTGACATCTATGGAGTGTTCTAGCCCTAATTATAATTATGGTATCCCTGTATGGTCCTTAAGGTTGAGTAGTGTTACAATGTGGTTGATTCTACAATGAAGGAGGTGCCCAACCTATAATTTTTGTAAATAAGGTGGATCCCATCTTAGAATTTTATATGGATATGGTGGAGTCCATTGTACATTGTATTGAGGAGATGGAGCATAAATTATTACATGATCCATTTATAATTCCGACGTAGAGGTTTGTGGATTTAGGGTCAATTATGCTTGTACTATGAAAATATTTCTAGTTACTTCCTCCTTCATTAAAGATTTTAAATCCTTAAATTCATGCATGGTTGACTTATAAAAACTGCATGTTACATTCTAGATAATTCCTCCTTTAGTTCCATTAAATCTATGCGATCCTTACACTCATGCATGACTGACTTATAAAAATTGCATGTTATATTATGAGGCTAATGTAATAAGTTGGAAATTACTAGTTTTAGGAAATAAGTTGGCAATACTAGTTTTAGTCCTACCTATTATAGTTAAATAGTGTTCATTTTCCATTGAAAGAAATGTAGTGACTTATATAAAATGTATTTTTTGTGATGTATCTCTTTCATGTACTTTGTCTTGAACTATGCCATTTGAGGTTGATTTACTATGTGATCTATTTATAATGGAATAACTTAGATTTTACATTATTCCATTTTTAATAGTAATTCTATGTTAGTGAGTTTTTATTACAAATGACAATAAGATATATGTAATTTCTTATTTTCTAAATTATTTGCATTCAAGCTTGAAAATCATATTTCTATTTTCATTAAAATAGGATAATATCTTAGGAGAATTTTTTCATTAAAATTACTATTAATTGAATTTTACTTTCATTTTTTTATAGTCATGGCTTCTTCCGCTCCTAATTTGTTTTGAGAGGACCGATTTAGAGTTTGAAAATTACAATCTATTCTCCAGAATCCAACTACAGTTGGGCAAGTATAAATCCCATTGTGAAAAAATACTAGTTGATCTTCGTAGAATAGAGACAAGTTTGAAAACATACAACCCATTTGATTTGAGTCAATAAAAAAATTATGGATTCATTAAAATCAAGTGTCTTAGGAGATGTAGGATATAATGAGATTACATTACGACTTTCCAATAAGGAAGTTGTTAAGAGGTCTTATTGGAGTTTTTATGCAGAAAAATGGAAAGTAAGGGCATATTATGTAAACAAATGTTCATGTCCCCTATGTGCCCCTTTAATTTATCGTAGATTTTTGGCCTCTTAAGGACAATTTCTGAATAATGACCAATTACCATTATATTTCATAACGATGTTACATGTTGAGGTTCACCTAAACCTAAAGGTGACCTATTTAGACATCCCTAGTTATCTAGGGCAGGGGCGTGGCCGTATTAGCCACAGGGAGACATATAGAAATGAGGGAGCTCATGCAAATGTTGATGCGTGATAACTTGAACCAAGGCCACAACCATTCTTATCAGGCTTTCAGGATGTCGCAACACCTATCATTATGAATACACATGAGGATGTTATCGAGGGTCTTGCTAGAATTTCTCATGAGACCCAATTGATCTCTTCTAACCATGTGGGTCATTACCTTTAGAGATGCGATACTAGTAGTGGAGGTGCTAGTAGCAGAAGTGATGCACACAACGAGGTATACGCTTGTGCATCTTTGATTTCCCAGATGACTTTGAGATGGTTATATATCCCTCTCAGACACATCGGTTGGGACGCATCATGGCATGCGACGTGTTGACTTGTGTGTCATATGAGGTGATTTCATGGCATTACAACATTCCACTATCAGGGGTTTTAGATTTTATAGAACAAAGTGGAATTGTATCTTTATTAGGTACTACTTCTGCTTTGCTACTATAGTTGGACCTCTGTTGTTTGGATCTTCACACCTGATGTTCAACACTTTTTTTTTCGGTGTGTGAAAATTAAACCTTAATATAATTAAAATTTATTTTATTTCATCATTACTTTACAATTTATTAATATTAAAATTAAACATGTACTTGTGTGTTTAGGATTTTTCTCTAGTGTGTGGAGCTTCACAGCCCACACCATTTACCCATGTGACATACACACAGATCTTGACTGAGCACAACATGGATCTTGATGTTCGGCGTGAATCAACTTGGCTCACTTGGCGATGTATTTGTTGGTGTTGAGGTCATGGGTGGTAATCCCATAGATTTGGAGACGTGTTCCTGCAGAGGTATATATACATGTGTTTTAATAGAATTAATATTTAATCTAAATTGAAATGTTAGAAATTAATGAACTTTATTCAAAATTCTTATTTATCAACTTCTTACATTTTATTTTATTTTTTTCATAGGGATCTACGAGATAGAGATCTACACATAGTGTAGATACTCCCAACATCCACCTAGGGATAGATATTGAGGTAATCAATTGTACATATATGTTATATGATGTATTTAATTAATCAAGAAATTGTTGTATAATTTTTCTTATAAATTTTAATATATGGTATATACTATATATAGTTTCTGACATGTATATTATTTTTTTTAACATATAGGGTGTAAAGCAGAAACTAGATGAGGGGTCTAGCACTCGCCCTAGTGCATGGAGGAGACTTCAATGATATTTTATAGATTTTAGACATTATTTTAGATATTTTAGACATGTATATACTCATTAGACATGATTTTAGATATTTTAGACATGTATATATACTCATACTCATTCTAGACATGATTATTATATTTTGATATATGTCTTAGACACATGTATTATTATTATATTTTTATGAGTTCCAGTGTATATTTACAATTATGGATGTGAATATAAGACACCCCCTTATCTTTCATTTTTGTCTCTTGATGATATCATAATAGGTATAATGATAGATAAGATATTAAATACCCTTCATTTTTGTGATATAACATTGTAAACTTCTTTAAAATTCTATATTGAATCATTTGATGCTTAGGTAATTTAGTAATACTTTATGTTACATTAAACATTCCATGGCTTAGTGAATGCTTCTTTACTTATGCACTTGTCAAATATTTTCAAAGGCCATTTCCTATCCACCTTAACTTTGTTTTTATTCATATCACTACTAAGTCTTATAACTCAAAATTTGACTCTAGGTAAATATTGCCAAATTCAATATTCATTGTTCTAGGAAAGTGTTGTTAGTATTAAAATATCTCTCTTCTATAGTAACTTAAAATCTTGTGAAAATAATAGATTCCCTCTCTTTATCTATTGATGTAAAATGAGAAATGTAAACTCATAATTTTGTTAAATGATGGAAAAGGAAGTAAATGTAATGCAATACATTTCCATGATTTGTACTATTTAATGTAATTGTAAATTTGAATTTATTTGGAGATGGGAAGAAAGGAAGTTATAAAGATTAATTTAAGAATGTATTCAATATATATTGGGTAGTGAACATGTTTAAGTGATGGTTGATTGTTAATGCAAGGGATAACATTAGTGAATATCATGAAATTTCATCTTGATCAAAATAAGTATGTCATACTGCACATCTAATGTTGAAAATTATGATTTGAATCATATATGATGAAATCTTAAGTTCATTGTTCTTAGCCTATTAAAACACCTAACGTAAAATGCCTCTCTGTAAACCAAAGTCTTTGGAGATAAAACTCGTGGCAACCTACCTCATAAAGAGTAATATGTTACTCAATCTAAGAACTAATGTGTAGATTATACCCCAATTGTGGAATGTAATGTGTTATCCTCTTCAATTTCAATTTATCTACCAATTCCTAAGAAATAATGTTATATTCACTTCTATGCAATATTATCTTCATCATGAGTGCTTCACTAGTTTCAGGTTCATGGTGTGATGCATTGATGCAAACCTTTCTTCATGTGCATTTGTAATATGTTCACTCACATTTCTACCACCATCGGTACATTTTTTAGGACACTCAAATGGTAACCTTGAGTCATAATATCTTTCAATACCTTGAGTCATGTAGTTCTTAATTGTCTATATCAAAATTTAATTGTCTATCATTTTGCTCACATGAAATTTTAAATGATTCAAGTTAGATTTATTGACACTAAGAACTTGTTTCAAATTGTTATAAAAGATGTTGGAAAAGAGAAACTAAAATGAGGAAAAAATAATATATAAATTAATATCCATTTCTTTACATCCATCCACGAGCGAAGAAATCATCAACTCAATTTTTGAAAAATGGCGATTAATGTCATTTTACATGTACACAATATCTAAAAACACCATCAATACAAGACATGTTAGGTAGACCTAACACTAAGTTTTTAAACACATTTGTTATATATATGTGTGTGTGTGTGTGTGTGTGTGTGTATATATATATATATATAGTTCAAGTATCCAAATCCTTCATGATATAAACATTGATATATATGGAAAGAATATTATTGGAGATACTAGGGAACAAAATTACATCATTAATGAACCCATCCTTAATATCATAGCAAGAAAGTTGTCAAATATGTATGCCAAATGACAAATAAAATAGATAAAATATTTTATTCTGGAAGACATCAATATATAATATTCTAGGTCCTTCTATATAATACCAAGTGGCTCTGCTCATTGTTCAATGACTTGTAAATGTTTTTCATGGTCTTCTACATCTAGTCTCCATTTTTTGCATTGACCACTTTTAGTCTTCACCTGATGCAATTGTAACCTGTAGCAATTATGTGATGGGTGTAATGATACACCTTTTTTCTAGTTTATAATCAACAAAGTGAATCCCACTTTGGAGGGATTTCACTTGTTGTAAGTATGTTCCCTACACTACAACCGAGCCAGTATAAAATGTTCTCTCCTCACTTGTTATTTCACATGTTAGCTTTGTTCTCTCTTCTGAGAAACGCAACAAGTAGTACTCCACTTTCTCAATATTTTCTTCTTCAGCAATGACTACAAATACATCACCTACAAAAAAATACAAATAAACATTCAATGATCCATGTATACTATAAATTATACATATATATTTAATTATCAAATTATACAATCCTTTTAAATAAAACATACCTTGTTTAACTAGTCCAGATATGTGGTCATAATCAGTTGAAATTAATGGCACATCTTCAAAACTATCATGATGATCTAATCCATATATGTCATCCAAAACTAAAGCAACCTACTTCCACTCACCTACATACCCATGTCTTTGACTATTGCACTCTGAATATGATTTTTCATGCACTCATAACAAAAACAAGAATAATATCTTGTACAGATTGTCCAGTTATTACTATCCATAGTCATCAAAGAGTGCAAAGACCTAGAATTAGGAATCCTTTCACATCCATAATTTGTCCCGAGATCAATACCTTCAAGTAATCATGCTCAAAATATCAATAAAGTTTAAAACAAACATCAAAATTTAGAATATTTTTAAAAAAGTTTGTAGCTTGTAGAACTTAATAAATCACATCAAGATCTACATATATGTTTTAAATGTGCATGTACCTGTTATTTCCCAAAACAATCTGTGTGGGCTTGAATCTGTAGGGTTGAAGTGTGTGATGTTGAAGCATGTGAGGTTGAAACTTGAAGCGCAAAATGTTTCCTACACCATTCAACAACAGTGTGGGCATCAATCAATCAATCCCCTCATAATCAAATCTTTGTTTCTTTAGAGCACGTTTGATGCATGCACCCACACCATCATGTTCTCCCTTCCAATGACCACTCTAAAAAATCTCCATAAAGGAGATATTTTTGATGACAATGATAACGTCTGAGTGTAAAGAAAGGGCGAGAGGATTTGAATTGTGATGCACAATAATCGACCAAACAAAATGTTGATCTATTTGTACTCCTCACTGATGAATATATTGAAAGAACAAACCAAAAAAATGTTGCACAATGTGGGTGTCATGTTCCTTGTCATCAATTATATAGAAGTGATACTCCTTTATCATTCACTTCACATATGTACTTTCAACCCCATCCAAGTCAAATTGTCCATGCCTATTAAATATGAACCATGATAGTAACCTGGTCAGTATGATAATATTGTGTCTGAATTTATTTCTGATGATTAAATGAGTAATTCTCAGCAAAATCAACCATGGACAATATGAAACCAATAGGGAATGTGTCTCTATTAGTCTTGAATTGTGTAGCCTGCCACTTTGCATAGTGAGAATGTTTGATGTACGGACTAATTAAAATTCAAAAAAATTGCATGAATCTAGCAATGAGGATTTCCTCTTCTACCAAATCCATCCTATTTTCATCTTTTCGAAGACGTGTTGAATATTTTATATATTTGAACCCAAAAAATAAATACATAATGGAAAAATTGTCATATTCATTTGTAGTAAACATAAAAATCAAAATAAAATATGTACATCCAAATTTAAAACCCACACTGCGCGCGCACACACACACACACACACACACACACATATAACCTCTTACAAGCCACCATTTGAATGGTGTCCAAATATTCATTTGTTTTTTGGCAAAAAATTTTAAGTCCCCACACTTGTCACATACACACCTTTGAAGCAAGTCATACTGATAAATCGACATGATCATCATATCTTGTGCAAATAATAGAAGTTATAAATTCACTAACATGTGTAGGTGGGGAATTTTTAGGACCATTTGATGCTTCCGTAACTTTATATACACTGAAAAAACATAGATTTTGAAATACATTAATTTTAAATCACATCTCAAAAAACAAAATTTAATCAAATTTCAAATATATAGATATAAATGAAAGAACACCTCAATATATATATACGTGATATAGTTTTTTTGTACCTGATAGTGATAATCAAACTAAACATGATAGAAGCAACAACATGTGTTAAGGACTTTATCACTCGCACATAACAAGGCTTAAAAATTTCAAATATTCATTGTCCAATCTTAACATCTGGATTTTCTTCTGTAAACTTTATGTACATGTCATGTTGAGTTATTTCAAGCCAATGCTTTATATGTTCATCATATTTATTGTGAGTTATCATGTGTTTTAAAACATCCCTCACATTTAGAGAAGGATGAGTCCTCTTAGTCCAAAAATCAGAAACTATCTTCACAATATTATCCTCTATTTTATCAAAGCATGGATTTCTACACATTAGTGCTCAATTTCCTTCCATAGTAGAGTCATCCAATGTATTCCTTCTCTTTTCATACCTGTTGGATGTCTTTCTAGATAAACCCAATGCCTTGGCAATGATGGTAACATGACAATTCTTTGTCGTATCTTCACTTACAACTGAATTTAATATTGCTCTACAAGAAATACTCTTATCAAAAGACCTAGTTTTTGTACCCAAAGAACTTATTCCTTTAGAAACATTCCCAACAAATTCTTCTTCTATACGTTTTGACTTTTCCCATCCAAAATCAACACCCAACAATTCTAATGTTTCCTTCATATCAACATGATTCAAGAATGTAAACAAAAAATGTGCTCTGCTAAAGAATTGTAATCAAATTAACAAATTCACCATATATTATATCTACACTTTTTGTTGTTTTCTTTTGTGATAGTGGTTCTTGTTGGGAAAATTCTTTTAATTTTTGTAAATCCATGTTCACCAAGAGTTTCAAATTTTTCTAGGGAAGTAATTCCATAACTTTTTTTGTCACTTCAGCATAATGTTGCACATCATGATATGTGTCCATAAACATACACATGTGATTACAACAAAATTTGCAAAAAAATTAAGATACAAATTTGATTACACCATTCATGACCAAGCTAGTAAACAATTTAATATCTAAAAAATTAACTTACTATCTAGTAAACAATAATATTAAGTTGACCAAGCTAATTGTATTTAGATAACTTCATGAGGTCCTTCTTGAAATCTACTAAACAATAATATACTTTTGCATTTGTATTCAGGACCTTTTCAACTAAGTGTTTGAGTGTGACATAATGATCTATTATTGATTACTTTGGTCTAAAACCTACTTTCCCCTTTTCCCACTTTCCTTTTTATTTTATTTTCTTACAAAATACCACATAGTTCACATTTATTATGTGGAATAAATTTTCACCATGTCATCGAACATATCTAAACTTAGTAATCAACTTAATTTCCTTGTTGGATGACTACTGGATACCAAATGCATATTTGGATGCCTTAGTGTGAATCTCAAAAGGTTTAGGAAATTTCATGCATTGTGACTAGAAAATAGTATGTAGAGGAATAGTCTTACTAACTCAAAATAATTTTACCATGCATTGGTTCAATCAACCTTGGATTTGACGTGCATTATGTAGTTGACGGGATAGGACATATATATAATAAATCAAGGATGAAACTATTATCTAAATTTACATACATTGTCTAAGACAACTAAGAAACTATTTAAGGTAGTATGGAGTAATCAAATATTAAATCACTATTATATTTTTAATATGCACATGTATAGCTATAATTTTAATGTTGATGTAGCATGTGTAATGAATCTTTGTTACTCCAAATGAACAATTACCAAATTTTTCGTATAAATATTATTTTTTCAAAGGTTGTAAGATGCATAGGATGTTATTAACATGATAATATAAATCCTTACTAATATTTGATTTGGGAGATCGAAATATTTTATTTAGAAGATCAAAATTTCCTTATAGTAAATATTGGCTCAAGTCATCATTTTATCTTTCAATTATTTTTTTCATAAATCATATATATACATACATACATACATACATATATATATATATATATATATATATATATATATATATATATGGTGTTAGAGCTATCTAATTTATGAAAGATGGTATGGTACAAGCCTAATATTTCATTCGACTAGGATCTCTTGTGCTATGCATTATACTTAATCATTCCCAAAAATGATCTATGATATAATGGGATATTTGGAAGAGGGAATAAAGGAAAAATTAATGCGGTTATTTATTGCAAAGTGTTATGGAAGGTGTTTTATCTCCACATAAAAGAGTATGTGACTAACGAAAGAGTGCTAAGTGTTGGTACCCAAATTTCTTACGCTTTTCGATCGAAAGCGGCATCATAGATATGACATGAAGCTTGAAGTTAGATAGATCATGATGTGTGTCGTTTTGTATCCAGGGAGGTGATCTAACTAACAATCATATTTTTGGAGAGATGGATAACACTTGAAAGGATTTTGATCTAACCCTCACTATTTTAGGTTGTGCCTTTCAACCAAGGTAAGACAACCTATATTGCAACCCCTATTTTATGTAGGAGGTGGAGATATCCTTATATTTTGCATATTGTATGGAGATGGCCTTGGGAAAACATGATCAATCTTCCATTATTCAAACTCAACAGAGATTTCACTACTAAATGATGGAAATGCTCTCAAGAAAAGGTGAGGTCTTTAGAGACATGATGTGATCCTAATTTGCATTGTGCATTTTTGCAAATGGATTGTATTATTTTGTTGACACACAATGCAATGCAGGAGTAGTATGGGTAGGATTATTTTGTTTGAATGAATTTTTTGGTGGGGTGTTGACAAGACAAACTGGGATGTATCAGATCTTTGAAAATATTTACAATACTTGAACAACTATCAGATAAAATGCTTCAAATAATCAGGATATTCTTTCAACTAGAAGAGGCATAAATGGAAGCCTAGGTTGCACTCTTCACAAAATCTTTGAGAATTCACCACAAAAGCTTGAAGTAAAGAACTCAATTAAACACAAATATCCATGATCAAACCACACCTAAGGTACCACCAAAGGCTTACAATCAATCTCTGAGCCGAGGAAGGTAAAGTGATTTTAAATTTGTTTATCTCTTTATCGGATGAAGGCTCTTGAACATGAGATTGCAAATGCCACTAAACTATCAACAAGAAATGGATATTTCGTGTGATTTCTAAAGACTTTTAATGCAAGATTACAACAAGAATAATGAAAACTATTTGCGAGGCATTTAAAAATGATAATAGACATCATATTGCCAGAAAAACATAGATTAACTCAAAAGCTTATTAGATTCATCAACAGAGGAGAGTTTTATGAAAATTTCAGAGTGTGTGATGGCTATACACTTTTAACCAACTCACATACATGAAAATCCAACACGAAGAAATTATTTTGGTTATTTGGTGGGTTTTTCGGAAAAATGAGCTTTCTCTCATAATTTGCTCGTGATTTTCAACTTCCAACCCTTTACAATTTCTCTAAAATGAATTATATACCTTATGCCACATTGGAGCCTTCTTTCCCAAGAAAATAATATGCCATGGGATCAAGCTTGTTACAAAACAATCCTCATGATTCAATAAAAATGGCATCAAACAGAAAAACATTCGTTGGTTTCGGTGTGCGTAAGAAAATTAAATCATTACAAATATACGGATCATTATCCATCCCGAGGCATGTTTTTCATCATTGAGGCATGCAAACACCTTTTGCTGATCATTTTCACCATTTTACCTTTTCAAATCACATCTCAGTAACTTTTTATTGTCATTTCACATTTTTGGATGGATTAGGGCAACATTTATTTCAAGATCACCTCGGATCAAAGAATTAAGTGATGAATGTGATGCCAATGATCTCTTGAAGGCAAAGATGACACAAAATCACTATAAATTTGATGAATTTTGATGCAAAATCGTGAATTCAAACTTCTAGAGCTCCACGGTGGTCAACACAAATGTATGCGTAGCAATTGTTGATTTTATCCATCTTTTAATCCACGATCCTCCACGTGGAAGATGAGGAATTAGAAATAAGCTTGAGTTACCTTTTTAATTTTTTGGATAAGGCCGGACATGTGGCAAAAAATGATTGGATCGAGTTCACTTTAAAACATTTACTTATGACCTTTTGAAATTTTGGAAAAAATTTCATTTTATCCCCACTCCTCCACCTTTGAATTTTGGAGCTGACACGTGGCACATGGTGGGTCCCAATGGGATCGCACTTCAATTATGCGCATTTTGACCTTTTTTGGAAAATTGGAAAATTTTCAATTTTTGCCCCATGGGCCTGCACCTCGATTTCTCCCTCGCCATGTGTCTCCTTGTGATTCGTCGTGGGTCAATGCTCCAAACTTTGATTTTAAGCCCTTTTTAAAAAGGGAAAAAAATTTCCTCTGCCTCGGTCGGCCCGTCGACCCGCTCTATCCTTTGCCACATGTCCATCTCTCATTTGTCGAGGACTGCGCAGGCTTAATCTTTGTTTTTACTCCCTTGAAGCCAAGGGAAAATTATCAACTTTGTCTCTATGGGCACGAGCTTCCCTCGACCTGTTGGATAGGTGTCCACTGTGATTGGCCATGGGGCCACGCTCCAAACTTTTAATTTTAAGCCTTCTTTTCGCAAAAGGGAAAAAATTCCCTTTTTCCTCCACCGGCCCGCCGACCCACTCAAAATTGATGCCACGTGTCCTCCTCTGATTGGAGTGGGGGAAAAACTGATTTTGAAACTTTAGAAAAATAGAGCTAAAAAACTCTAAGTCCCCCATCGGCCCACTCCTCCCTTTTTGGTTTTTAGGACACGTGTCCACTCTTGATTGGCTGCGGGGCTTTGGACCAATTTTTGACTTTAATTTTTTTGTAAATAAGGTTGAAAAACCTTAAGGGAATCAACCACCCACCATCCCACCTGCCAATCAGAACATGCCATGTAGGCAAATTTGGAAAAAACGGGTCCCTGGGCCCGAAAATGCCCCATTTGCTTGAAAAGGTGAAAAATGAAAAGTTAGAGCACCTCCCGCCTTTCCTCAGCCAATGCAAACCTGTCATGTTGCCAATACCTTCTAAGGATGAATTTGATGGGAAAATGGCGCTTTGTCTAATCAGCCAAAGCGTAAAAAAAGCCAGGGATGACCTAGTATTGAATTTTTCACCAAGGATGGCAGATTTTCGATTTTGAATCAACTTAACCATGTTTTTTACAACATTCCCGATCTAGGATTTGGATTTTCAAATACAAACAAGTATGAATTGATTATTTTTATTTTCCCATGATCGGAAAAAGGAAAAAAATGATATAGCTCAAAATTGGAAAAACTAGGGCATAGAAAAGGGAAAACTTGGATTATTCTTTCAAATTAGGGAAAAACAACAAGTTTGCGAGCATTTTTAAAGCATTCAATTAGAGGGGAAGAATTTCAGACCATCAATTCAAAGGATAAAATGTTTTTTGAGCAAATACAGATTTGAAAATTTTAGGGCAACATGGTGCAAGCTCAAAAATGGCACCAACATCGGCTCTTGCTTGGGGATGGGCACTCTAGTGTGTGCCGGAAGGACAAAATGTAGACCAAGTGCCAAAATATCCATTGGGAAAAGGATTCAAGAGCCAAAATCACCAAAAACCAACTAAGAACCTGACAAAAATGGCTGCCACACAACAAGGAAAACCACAAAACCGACAAAACACCAAAAATAGAGAAAAAAATAAACACTATACAATGTACAAGCTGTGCATACCTCAAATTTGGGGATTAATCGAAGAAATGTTTCAAATGTCTACCATTAACAGGCAGCTCCAGCAATTCCCCATCTAAGTCCTTGAGAAAGAAGGTAGGTTCACCAATTCTAATATCAATGGCATAAGGGCCCATCCATAATGCATCAAATTTTCCATGCTTTCCCTTGTCTTCATGCCTACTATCCCACAACAAAACTAGATCTTCAACATTGAAGGCTCTAGGAGTGACCTTCTTGTCAAACAATCTCTTCAATTTTTCCCTAAATCTGACATGCCTTTGATGGGATGCTCTTCTCTCCTCATCAAGCTCAATAATCAGATTGATCCTTGATTCATATGGGCCAAGCTCTTGATCTTCCAAGCTGTTGGGAAACTGAAATGAAGATAATTGTAGGTGGAAGGAAGCAAATCCACGAGTTCCATACACCAATTCAAATGGGCTTTTACGAGTATCTCTTTTAGGAGTTATCCTATCAACCCAAACTACAAATTTCAATTGTTCACCCCATTTCTTCTTGTTTTTCCAAGGTTCTTCCAATGATCTTCAACAAATTCTTATTGATGGACTCAACTTATCCATTCCCTTGGGGGTTATAGTTTGGAGAATAAGTCAGATTGATTCCATATTCATTACACATCACCATTAAAGGTTTAGCTCTAAAGCACATGGCATTATCAGCTACAATCTTGGTGGGACTCCAAATCTACATATGATTTGATTCAAAGCAAGAATTCCATAACTATTTGGTGTGTTTCTTTCTTGGTGGGAATTGCCTCTACCAACTTTGTAAAAAAATCAATGGCTACAAGGATCCACTTATGGCTAGCACTAGAAGGATCTAAAATCTCACCAATGAACTCCATCCCCCATTACTCGAAAGGAGCTTCAATTGATATAGGCTGCAAAGGAAGGGATCCTGAAGATTTGGTCTTCCGAGAGAAATTTTTGCAACTATCACATTTTCTAACCAATTGGGTTGCATCTTTGAAGAGAGTATGCCACCAATAACCAGATCTCAAAATCTTATGTGTTGTTACTCTTCTTGCAAAGTGTCCTCCACAAACTCCCCATGGAAATCAACAACTATCTTTGGAGCTTGATCTTCAGCTATGCATTTCAAGAGGACACCTTGGGGTTCTTCCAAGCCAGCCCAAGGTCTATGATGATATATTTTTGAGAAGCAAGCTTGAGGGCTCTTTTGTTTTTTTATTTAAGTGACTAGGGCAGCACATGTACGAGGTAGAAGATCACATATTTGTACCACTTATATCTTACAATTTTTTTAAGAACATCTACCCTTTCATCCTCTAGCTAATTCACTTCCACATTCTACAAGTTTTTCTCATCCATGAGCTTAGCAAGACCTAAACCTCTTACCAACTTTTTGGTTTGGATGTCCATATCATACTCTGCAGCTTTTTTTCACCCATATACATATTTTGCTTGAGACCTCCATCTTTGATAATATGTCTTTCACCATGGTGTGGGGAACATAAGAAACAACTTTTGAACTCAATATATAAGGCACGAAAACTTTTATTGTGTTTACCAAGGAAAAATAATGGGTCATTTCATAACAAAAACATATGTTTTAGTGAATGTTGTCTAAAGTCTTTGATTCTTTCGTGATTGTGTCAAGATATTCCCAAGGAGCCATATTAGCCATTTTCTAAAAACCAAATACCCATGGATGCCCAAAATTGTTATATTCCTAAGGAGCCATATTAGCCATTTTCGCTAAATACCGGATGCCTGGGGATTTACTGTCCTCGGGATTTAATTGTGGGAAATTTGTATTTAATTATTTTAAGCCCCGTTTGAGGCAATTTGTGCTCTGGTTTAACCCTATTGTGATCATACATATCATTATTCCATATATCAGTAGGGTTTTAACCAAGAATGATCATGGGCTTTATTTGTGACTTTTGGCAACATTTTGTGTTTTTTGTGTTTTCCCGTTTCATTTTCTGTGAAATTTCTCTGGATCAATTCCTTTTCGGTTTGGCCTGATTCTTGGCCTGGAGTATTTGGAGATCACATATGCACATTGTGCCAGAAGGAATTCGCCATCGGAGGTCTGGTTCTCTTGGGAAAAGACGAAGTCGTGCACCAAAAAGCTTCTTCTGGGCTGGCCGCATTTTTGGAAAAAGAGGGTTTGAAGTGGATCATGGGATTTTGGAAGCAGCAGGTAGGTGGGAATTTTGTACCTACCTAGCAAGGTACTT
This sequence comes from Taxus wallichiana var. yunnanensis, assembly GCA_018340775.1. Taxonomy (NCBI): domain Eukaryota; kingdom Viridiplantae; phylum Streptophyta; class Pinopsida; order Cupressales; family Taxaceae; genus Taxus; species Taxus wallichiana. Next base: position 455,216,771 of record CM031239.1, on the reverse strand, counting down.
TTTCCCATGGAAGCAACGTCACTTAAGTCACAATGGGAAAATTAGAGGCAACAGGCAGGCGGGAATTTCTTACCTGCCTTGTAGGGTAAAAATTCCCATTGTGGAATAAAAGAAAAATCACTTAAGTGAATCATGGGATTTTATTGCTTGCCTTGCAGGGTAAATAATCCCATTATGAAAGTCAAATGACTTAAGTGAATCATGGGATTTTCAGGGCTGCCTTGCAGGGTAAATAATCCCATTGACATCTGACTTTTAAAAATAGAAATTCTTTATTCCAAAAAGTGTGACCCACCTTGGGTGAATAATAAATGCATTAAATAAATTAATTTAAATATTTATTCACCCAATTTCGGTGCCCAGGCTTGTGGAAAAGTCAACAGAGGTAAATAGACAAAAAGAGGTTAAAAATAGACTTTTCCAAAATTAAATAAATAATATTTATTTGATACAACACCTTTATGTCAAAAAGTGTGCCCCATTTGGGAGAGAAATAATACTTTTTAAGTATTAAATGAATTAATTAATTCCTATTTTCAGTGGCTAAGGTCAAAGCATACTGTGAGGCTTGAGTTAACTGGAAGTAGAAGTCTAAAATTAAATAAATTTAATTTATTTAATGGCAGCCATGAGCATGCACAAAATAGGCACCCCATTTGAAGAGTAAAGCTTATTAATTAATTAATTAATTGCCAGGAATAGGAAAGGCATTAATTAATTATAGAATCATGAGGATTATATAAGCAGGGGCTGCCATAAGGATGAATTAATTAATTCACAAGTAGAGAAGTGCAGCCCAGACAAAAAGTGCGCCCCATTTGAAGAGGATTTTTGCTCGAAGAAGGTGTAATTAATCGTTAAAAGCTTCCAAATTTTGGCGCATAGGTTGAAGGAGGTTGATTTGTGTCTAGATAATTGTTTGCATAAGTGATACAGGTGCTCAGGTGAAGTTGGTAAAATTCATGCTTGCTTAAATCAAAATAAACATCAAATTTTAAACATATCCTTGAATATATGCAGATTTTTTATGATTAAAATCCATTGTTCATGTTCGGTTGCCATCTTTATGCGAATTAATTGAAGAATTCATTACGAGGTGCTTTTATAAAGAAAGGAGCTTAAATCAATGTCCAATACATTGAACATATCCTCGAATCTAAAGAATTATTGATCTGCACACCATGTGAAGAATTTGGATGAATAAAGAGAAAAAATTGTTCAGACAAAGATTGCTCCAGCCATGGCAAAGCGGGATGAAAAAGAAAGCTCAGCAGAATCATGCATTACTTCTAGATTTGCTGACATTGGAGACACAAATCCATAGATCCAGATCCAGATCTCATAATTGCAAAAGCTTCCGGCATAAAAAATTCATCCTCTTGTTTGAACACAACCTGTGAAGAAGTTAGTGCGTGGAAAATTCCTTCCAGGATCTTGTGCATGTGCTCCCAATCTTCCAATTGAAGCCTTCATTGAAGTTGCATTCACCCGGAGTGCTTTCCAGAATTTTTAATTGCTCATATGCAATTAAAAATAAAAATGATGAGTTATTTACGGTGAACATTGCACTGATGCATGTCTGAGAGAAGAACTACAAAAGCTTCAAGGATAAGAAGGAAGACATGTCAAAGGCAATACCCCTCAAGAAAATCACAATCATCAGAGCATCCAGCTTGCTTCTAGTCACTTCCAGATCCAGTTTGAGAATCAAAGGCAAAAGAATCAGCTGCATGCAGAATATGAAAAAGGACAAGACTGCAGCTTTCCTCTTTCTTCTTCTTTCTCTTATTTCTCTCGACAAAATAATTGAGCGATCAATTAAATTATACAACTTAAGTGATTGGTTTAAAAGCCATTACTTGAAGAAGTCAACTACTTGGAGATAGGTGGCAGACATGCAAAATAGAAGGTTCTATTTTCAGTTGCAAATCATGCATGTCATGCAAAGAGGAATTCAGGAGGGAGATTGCCAGTTGTTTCCTTTCCCACTTCCACATGTGCCAGTTCAACTAAAAGCTTCCGACTTGTAATTGCCCCTCTACATTCTATAAGTAGAGGAAGAACCTTGGGTTAAAAGGATCAGAATTTGTAAGTAGCATTCTTGTGTTCAGACTTTGTGCTGAAACCCTGATAGCCACTTGAAGCAAAGGAATATAAAGGAGCAGATTTCCAGAGAACTTTGTGTCACGGTGTATTTTGTTTCTAGCTTTCTATCTTAGATCTTCTAATAAACTTTGTGTTATTTTAGATCTAGATCTAGAGTTGCCTTTGCTTATAATTCTGTGTTGATATCTATTGGTTTCTTCTATGTGCATGCAATCAATCAACATTTGTTATCTATTGATTGGGATGCACATCTTCCCCATTTCTTCCTGTGTTTATATAATTCCCTTCTTCTATAAATATTTCCTTTCTTAAACAACTGCTTACTTGCTACAGAACTATACAACTATGGTTCATGAGCTGAATAGTTAAAGTAAAACCCCATATAGATACTAGCATATTTTAATTGAAAATCTAGACATGGGAGCCTCACCGGTAAATGAGGGAGATTTATCTCATGACTGCCTAGGTTTTATGCTATGCAAAAAATCTAGCCAACAATTTTTGGTGACTCCTGGGAACAACTATATTTGCAGATCAAAGCTTATCTCTTGAAGATCAGAGTGTTTCTCATTCAACTTTCAACCTGGCTGAATGTCCATTCACCCGATCTGTGAAGGCACAAGGAAGGACTGATCATTTCTAGCGATTGCAGGAGCAATTCAATTTCAATCATCCTCCTCAAGTTAGAAGAAGTATCTAGTATTTCACCGGGAAGAAGAGTGCAAATGCATCCAGATCGGATCATCTTCAAGCATAATCCAGCAGTTGGAATTATTCATCAAGTCTATTCTCAAAGAAGATGTGCTCCTTTGTTCATCATGATGTAGAATCAGCCACTTGCCCCTGCAGTACCTATTCCATGGGGAGCAGCTTTTGGGCCTCTGAATCTGACTCCTCCTATGCATGATCTACCTAAAGGGATGAGAAATAATTTTCCAAAATTCTTTGGAGATGGCAAGTAGAATCCAGATGACCACTTGGCTATGTTTTTCATATCCTGTGGAGTGCTTGCAGTCGAACATGAAGATGTATCTGTTAGACTCTTCATAGAGACTCTGCATGACTTGGCTAGAGAATGGTTCTACCGGCTAGCTCCTGGCACCATAACCAACTAGGCTACTATGGGATGCATTCCTGAAAAGATTCAAACCAGCTAAAGATTCCAGCACATTGATAACTCAACTCACTTAGTTGAAGAAGGAGCCACATGAGCACATGCGGGATTTTATTGCAAAATTCCAAAGATTACTGTACAAAATTCTGGCTTCTGCTTCTCTGAATGATGAGAATCAAAAAGTATTCTTCATCAATGCTTTACTTCCTGAAGTAAGCTATCAACTATGAAGAGCACGTCCTGCTGATTTGTTAGTAGCTCAAAACATGGCGGTTGAAATTGAAGATGACCTCATCATGGCTGGAAAGATAAAGAGCAACACTTCTAGAGCTGAAAGTTCATCCTCTGCTACTACTTCGATTCACTTTTGAAAAAAGTTAGCAAATGAGATGATATGAGATAAAGAAACAAATGGCTCAAATGGCTCAAGGCAACAATATTGCCCCTGCTCGGAATTTCAACAACAACAACCGGAACCGCATTGTTGGTTCCCAAAGATTAGCAATTGAAGCTGCTCCCAGAAACAATGTGGAGATGAATGAAGAAGACCAGGAAGTTGACGCTGATCAGCTCGAGATGATGATTTTTATAGGTCTTGCTGGTGACTCCAACATTAATTACCTAAACTACAAATATGAACATGAGTATGAGGAGCTTCTTGAAGATGATCATGGTCATGCATATGTAGTACTTACAAGATCACAAACTCACCAAGCTAAGGCATTAGTAGACGAAAAAAGAAGGGGCAGCCCTTTACCTTCTTCTTTAGCTCCTAGAGATAAGAATGTGAGTTCTTCATCTCAACCACAGAAAGCAAGCTCAGGTATCTGAATCTATTTCTTCTTTTGACATTATTGATCATGCCAAGAAAACTAAAGTTCAAATGTCAGAAGCTGAATACTTGAGAGCTTTTCCTGAGTAGTTAAATAGGCTAGTCAAATATGTACAATCACCAGGACAATCCAATACATCAAAAGGCCTTTTGCCTAAGCCCAAAGATACTCCTCCCCAAAACAACACTGCAGTTGTTAAATCCTCACCATCTTCTGAAAGAGTGGAACCTTTCTATGTCTCCTTATTGCTTAATGGTTTCAAGTTAAGCAATTGCATTCTAGATTCGGGTGCTTCTGACAATGTCATGCCAGCTAAAGTTGTAGATGCTCTTGGGCTTACCTTGACAAAGACCATAAAAAGGTGTTATTCCATGGAGAGACAAGTCCCTTTAATCGGACAAATCAAAGATGCACAAGTTGTTCTGCAGAGCTTTTCCTGACAAAAGATTAAAGATGACAATTCTAGTTGCAGATATTCATGTCTCCTATGGGATGTTGCTGAGTAGAAACTTCTGCAAAGAGCTGGGAGGAGAAGTAAAGATGGATTGGTCTGTGCTCATATTCCTATCAAAGGGATTAACCATAAGCTAGAGCCGGAAAAGAAGTCCAGGTACACGGTGACAAAATCTGAGGATCCTAGATCTCAAATTCTTTTCGAGAATCGACCATGGTGTATACTTCTTGGAAATGGATAAAGGCATTCTAGAGCTAGAAGAACTTCAACTAGAGCCAGAGCCAAAAAAGAAGAAAAAGTTTGGACTCTAGAGTTTAAAGGCACATGTTGTTCTTTTGGATCAGGAGCCGACGTTCTACTAATATCTCCAGATCATGAGATATTTCCATACTCCCACAAGTTGATGTTCGAGAACACCAATAATACAATGGAGTATGAGGCATTTTTGCTAGGAATGGAGCAAGCTAAAAAGAAAGGAGTAAAACTCCTCAAAGCCCAAGGAGATGTTGAACTTCTAGTAAAGCAAGTTCGAGGGAAAAGTCAAGTCAAAAGAGATGAGCTAGAGCATTACAGAGATAGAGTACTTTCTACCACATTCGATTTTGTAGCCTTCTCTATTGACTTCATTCCAATAAATCAAAACTCCAAGGCAGATTCTTTGGTAGTCACAGCTACACTATTGAATCCGGATAGACCACCGTCCATATTCAGACAAGGAAACTATAAAGTGGAGATGGTCTACCACCCCCAAAGTCCCTGAACAAACATCTGCACGGAACAAGGCAACGCATGTTGAAGGGAGTAAATCACCACCAAAAAATAATCAAAGGAAAAGCTGATCAGGTTATGATGATAGTAGTGGAGTAATCCAACCAAAAGGTAACAAAATCCCCAAGGGTTTAGTTTCCTTAGTGGAGACTTTCAACAAGCATGATCGAGTACTGAAGAAGAACAAAGAATATGGTGATAGTTCTTCCTCAGAAATAAACAAATAAATCTGGGAACGGAGCAAGTTGATGCAGACTTACCCCCACAGAGAGAAGAAAGGATGAGCCACCACTAGATGAAGTTGATAAGGACTTTCCCAAGAGTATTTGACAAGAAGGCCAGAGAAAGGAAGTTCAAGATCGGAGACTGGGTACTCTGGTGGGACAAGAGACATGAACCAAAGGGCATGCACGTCAAATCTGATTCACTCTAGAAAGGGCCCTTCATGATCAAAAAGAGATCAGGAATGGACACTTTCTTCCTTGCCTACCGGGATGGAATTGAGTTACCATTTCCTTTCAATGGGCAGCATCTGAAGCTTTTCAAACAGAAAAAAGTAGGGTAAAACCTGTATGTATATAAATAAAACTTTGTTTGTTTTTCCTTTGTTTTTTTTTTTGTGTTGTGTTGTTTTTTTTCCTGACCCCAAGCCCAATAGACAAGACACGAAACCAGAGATGTTGGGATCTCATCTTTACCCTTGTCATTTTGATAGAGGAAAAGATGTCCACAGACGGAGCCGATTGGTGTCCCTAGATTTCATCCTGAAATCTGAGACTACCCATAAAAAAAATTTTGTTACTTTTAAAATAATGGGTCGTTTTGTGTTTTTATTGCCAGAAAGTTCTTGTATTGTGTCAAGATATTCCCAAGGAGCCATATTAGCCATTTTCACCAAATACCCAGATGCCTAAAATTGTTATATTCTATCATCGGGATTTACCTGCATGGGAAATTTGTATTTAATTATTTTGAGCCCCGTTTGAGGCAATTTGTGCTCCGGTTTAACCTGTTGTGATCGTACATATCATTATTCCCATATACCAGTAGGGTTTTAACCAGGAATGAATCTGGGCTTTATTTGTGACTTCTGGCAACGTTTTGTGTTTTTGTGTTTTCCCATTTCATTTTTTGTGAAATTTCTCTAGATCAATTCCTTTTCGGTTTGGTTTGATTCTTGTCTGGAGTATTTGGAGATCACATATGCACGTTGTGCTAGAAGGAATTCACCATCGAGAGGTCTGGTTCTCTGGGAAAAGATGAAGTCGTGCACCAAAAAGCTTCTTTTGGGTTGGCCACATTTTTGGAAAAAAGGTTTGAAGTGGATCATGGGATTTTTGGAAGCAGCAGGCAGGTGGGAATTTTGTACCTACCTAGCAGGGTACTTTTTCCCATGGAAGCAACGTCACTTAAGTCACAATGGGAAAATTAGAGGCAAGCGGGCGGCGGGAATTTCTTACCTGCCTTGCAGGGTAAAAATTCCCATTGTGGAATAAAAGAAAAATCACTTAAGTGAATCATGGGATTTTATTGCCTACCTTGTAGGGTAAATAATCCCATTATGAAAGTCAAATGACTTAAGTGAATCATGGGATTTTCAGGGCTGCCTTGTAGGGTAAATAATCCCATTGTCATCTGACTTTTAAAAATAGAAATTCTTTATGCCAAAAAGTGTGACCCACCTTGGGTGAATAATAAATGCATTAAATAAATATTTGTTAATATTTATTCACCCAATTTTGGTGCCCAGGCTTGTGGAAAAGTCAACAGAGGTAAATGGACAAAAGGAGGTTGAAAATAGACAGTTCTAAAATTAAATAAATATTATTTATTTAATGCAGCCCCTTTATGTCAAAAAGTGCGCCCCATTTGGGAGAGAAATAATACTTTTTAAGTATTAAATGAATTAATTAATTCCTATTTTCAGTGGCTAAGGTCAAAGCATACTGTGAGGCTTGAGTTAACTGGAAGCAAAAGTCTAAAATTAAATAAATTTAATTTATTTAATGGCAACCATGAGCATGCACAAAATAGGCACCCCATTTGAAGAGTAAAGCTTATTAATTAATTAATTAATTAATTCACAGAATAGGAAAGGCATTAATTAATTATAGAATCATGAGGATTATATAAGTAGGGGCTGCCATAAGGATGAATTAATTAATTCACAAGTAGAGAAGTGCAGCCCAGACAAAAAGTGTGCCCCATTTGAAGAGGATTTTTGCTCAAAAGAAGGTGTAATTAATGCTGAAAGCTTCCAATTTTGGCGCACAGGTTGAAGGAGGTTGATTTTGCATAAGTGAGTGTGCTCAGTTGAAGTTGGTAAAATTCATGCAAATAAAACATCAAATTAAAGTCATGGATAAAACATTTTTGCAGGCTTGAATATGCGATTTTATGATTAAAATCCATTGTTCATGTTCCGGTGCATCAGGAATTCATTACAGTGCTTTTATAAGAGAAAGGAGCTTAAATCAATGTCAATACATTGAACATATCCTCCGAATCGAAGAATTATATCCAGATCTGCACCGGTTGTGAAGAATTCGGCCGAATAAAGAGGAAAAGAATTGTTCAGACAAAGATTGCTCCAGCCATGGAAAAGCGGGATGAAAGAGAAAGCTCAGCGGAATCATGCGTAGCTTCTAGATTTGTTGAAGTCAATAGGCCCAAATCTAGATCCAGATCTCATAATTGCAAAAGCTTCCGGCACAAAGGCTTCATCCTCTTGTTTTGAAACAAGCCCGTGAAGAAGTCAGTGCATGGAAAATTCCTTCCAGGATCTTGTGCATGTGCTTCCAATCTTCTAGTTGAAGCCTTCATTGAAGTTGCATTCACCCGGAGTGCTTTCCAAAATTTTTAATTGCTCATATGCAATTAAAAATAAAAATGATGAGTTATTTATGGAAAACATTGCATTGATGCATGTATTGGAGAAGAACTGCAAAATATTCAAGGATAAGAAGGAAGACATGTCAAAGGCAATACCCAAATAAGAAAATCACAGATCCACTTGCTTCTAGATCCAATCACTGAGATCCAGATCCGATCTAGTTTGGTGAGAATCAAAGGCAAAAGAATCAAAATATGAATATGAAAAGGACAAGACTACAACTTTCCTCTTTCTTCTTCTTTCTCTTATTTCCTCCAACAAAATAATTGAGTGATCAATTAAATTATACAACTTAAGTGATTGGTTTAAAAGCCATTACTTGAAGAAGTCAACTACTTGGAGATAGGTGGTAGACGTGCAAAATAGAAGGTTTTATTTTCAGTTACAAATCATGCATGTCATGTAAAGAGGAATTCCAGAGAGGGAGATTGCCAGTTGTTTCCTTTCCCACTTCCACATGTGTCCAGTTCAACTAAAAGCTTCCGACTTGTAATTTCCCCTCTACATTCTATAAGTAGAGGAAGAACCTTGAGTTAAGGATCAGAATTTGTAAGTAGCATTCTTGTGTTCCAGAATTTGTGTTGAAACCCTTGAGAGCCACTTGAAGCAAAGGAATATACAGGAGCAGATTTCGGAGAACTTTGTGTCATAGTGTATTTTGTTTCTAGATTTCTATCTTAGATCTTTGAATAAACTTTGTGTTATTTTAGATCTAGATCTAGAGTTGCCTTTGCTTATAATTATGTGTTTATATCTATTGGTTTCTTCTATGTGCATGCAATCAACTCTGCTATCTATTGATTGGGATGCACATCTTCCCCATTTCTTCTCTATGTTTATATAATTCCCTTTCCCTTCTTCTATAAATATTTCCTTTCTTTAAACAACTGCTTACTTGCTGCAGAACTATACAACTATGGTTCATGAGCTGAATAGTTAAAGTAAAACCCCATATAGATATTAGCATACTTTAATTGACAAATCTGACACGGGAGCCTCACCGGTAAATGAGGGAGATTTATCTCATGACTGCCTAGGTTTTATGCTATGCAGAAAATCTATCCAACACATCCAATGTAGAAAGCAACTCAAACCTGTCACGCGCTGCAACATATTTTCCATATTTTGAAAGGTATAGTTGTCCTTTATGGATGCTTTTTTAGATTTCTAAACTCCACACAAATTCTGATGTCTCCATTCTTCTTTCTGACTGGAACAAGGTTTACAACCCAAGATGAATATCTAGTGGGCTGAATAATACCTCCACCTCTCAACTTCTTTAAATCCTCTTGCATTTTCATGGAGAGAAGTGGATTAATTGGCTTTTTCCTCTTTATGAATGGATTATTCTTGGCCTCAAGAGGGATCTCATGTTGAAACAAGTCTTCTCTGTATGCTTTTATCTCGGAATAGGACCAAGCAAGGCAATCTTGATATTTTTTCAAGAGTTGGGCATAGGACTATTTTTCCTCTTTACTTAAATTACTACCCAACCAAATCTTCCTTGGTTTACCATTAGTTCCCAAGTTATGCTCTTCCACATCCCTTAAGGCAGACATGTTTCTATTTATGATGCAATCAACATTGTTAAAATTTGACTCAAGTGCAACAAGACCTTTAGGAATGGTGTTCGTTTTCAATTGAATGATATCTTTTCCAAAAAAAGTTTCTCTTCCTTCATTCATGCATACCATTAGCTCCCAATCAATATTCTGATTTGAAAATTCAACTTGGTTTTACAATAACCTTAGCACTTTAGAATCATCATCAAACACTTGCTAATGTTTCACATTATCAGGGTTAGCTGGCCTGGTTAGCACTTCAATGTTGTACTCACAATAAGGTGAAATGGTACAATTTTCAAATCTAGAACCTAGCACTGCCAACTTGTCAGTAGTAGCATTGAGACCTCTATCATGATACACAATGTTAAATTAATCAAACATTTCAATTAGGTCCCAAATTGCATGCTTATACTATTTCATATGCTGATTTTTTGTAGCATAAAGTTTTCTTATTTGTTTGACAACCAACTCTGAGTCTCTTCTTACAAAAATATCTTTCACTCCATACTTCCATGCAATTATCAACCCCAAAAAAAATTCCTCATACTCAACAATGTTTTTAGTGCATTCAAAATTAAGTTTGAAGGAAAAGCAAATTCTTCCAAACTAGGAGAAAGCAGAACTATACCAACACCTTTCCCAAATTTGGAGCAAGCTTCATCAAATAAAAATGTCCATGGACAGCCTACCATATCAAGGAAATTTGATTTTTCCATCTTATTTTCTTTTCCATCAGTAAAACTAATGAAATTCTCATCATCTACATCAGCAAACAACACTTCATAGGAAGCATTGTTGGGATCTTCAATTAGGTGCAACATATTCTTCTCACCATAAAGTTTAACAAGGCTGCCCTTAACTAGAATGGTGGAAAAATACATGTCCATATGAACACTGCCACCAACACTTGCAGCCCATTTTCTTGACAAAAGCATACCCCATTTGGTAGGGTAGTCAATAGTTATAACATCAAGTTTCAAATTCTTACCCAGATAGGCTGCAAGTTGCACTACCAAACCCTTCACACAACCAACCACCGGCACTTCCCTTGAATCCATGGTAGTACACTTCCCATAGGTAGTTGTCACTTTGATATCCAACTCATTCATGACTTCTAGAGGCATGACATTACATGATGCACCAGAATCAAACATACAATTGTGAAGTAGCCTATCTTTTATGATCAAAGTTGTGAAGAATGGATCAAAATTCAATTGGGAATCAACCAAAGATGTCCCCAAATATACCTCAGGTGTCTCTCCAAGATCTTCTACTACTGGTGGTGTTTCAAGGTCAACAATGATCTAAGGTGGAGTTTCAACAACATTTACATTTCTGCCTGGAGTAACCTTCTCTTCTTTCAATCCCAAGTACTCAAATGCTCTCTTCTTATGCTCATGAATTCTAAGCAACTCAATGATTGGAACACTCACTTTAATTTGGCTCAATACTTGGGCTATGTCATATGGGACACTCTTTAACAAAACAACATTGCAGGGAGACAAGAAGCTTTGTTAGATGGCGGTGGATTCTTGGCGACTTGGGCATAAGGAGGACTATAATTTTTATTTGGGACAGCAGAACCTTTGACAGTGCTTCTCTCACGGGAAATTCTTTTGGGATGCTTGTGAGCAAGGTTGTTTTAGGTTTAGCTTGATGCCCAACTCCCCTAACAAATTTTATTCTAGTGTTATAGTATTTCTCTTGAGCTACAACAACATTCATCAAAAATTGTCTATCTTCCTCCAAAGGGATACCACCATCATACTTCTTAATCGTCAAAGATCTTAAGTATTCAAAGTCATTGTTAGGAATTTCAAAAGTCTGCACTACATCAACTTCAAGAGCGTGAGGGGGAGAAAGACTTGTACCTATTTGATGCAATCCCAAAATGTTGTAGTAGTGTCCTAGCACTTATTACTTTAGTAGATGTTTCTCCTCCTTGTGGGCTTGAAGAACAGCCCATCATGTAAATATCATCATCAATTCCATCCTCATTATCAGTTTCATCAACTTTTTGTTCCACTTCACATGGAAGATGAGGAAGAAAACATGTATCACACCAATCCATATCAGCAACTTCATCAACAACAACAACCCTGGCAGTTAGAGGGTTAGGAACCAATCTACTTTCACGTGCTTGGGGTTGTCTATTTCCCCCTCCCATAGGTCCTTTACCTCTATCATCTTGTCTTTGATCACCCCTAGGATGATTTCCAAATCTATCATGGTTTTTTTTCTTTGCCTAGGATGACCTTGTGAAGTCTTCCCAATTCCCTTCTTAGCTCTTGCCAACTTGTATGAGATTTCTTTGACAGCCCCTACCAAAGTTTTCACAACCTCTTCTAAATCAACACCTTTACTAGCTTGAGGTTTTTCAGGGTTTATCAATTTTACACCATCTCTCTTGAGAGGTTTACCAATGGCTTTAATATTGTTTTCAATATGCAGTGCCATGGTAAAATCTGCCTCAAATTTGTAGGGTTTTTGTCTCTCAAGTAATAGGCTACCTTTTTATCAAATGCATCTGCATATTTGATTAAACAAGATTCATCACAAGGCCTCAAACCAATAGGAAGCCTTCTCAAAGTTTTGTTAAACCTTGTGTTGAAGTCATGGACTGATTCATTAGGGTTCTTCTTGATATACTCAAACTTAGATAATAGAAACTAGGATCGAGTATTGTCACCATATTGCAACCTAAATGCATTTTTCATTTCAGTCCATGAATCAATAGAATTATCAGGTAGAGCCTTGTACCAATCCCTAGCATCCTCTTCTAGTGTATGAATAAACAATTTGACATACACATCCTCAAACTCTATCTCAAAATCTTCCATCATATTATCAAAAATTTTGAGATGCTGATCACCAATAATAGCATTGTTACCCTAGAATTTTGGCAACCTATTTCTGACATCTTGTGGGACAACATTTGGGTAACCATCCATTCCTCTAAAATTTATAGGACCAAAGGTGTTAACAACAAATGGAGGTCTAGGCTGAGCCATATTGTCTGGTGGGGGTGATCTTGGAGGCGAAACAAGCTGATGAGGAGTGAGAGGTCTCTGGGAAATGGGAATGGAAACTTCCAAATAGATCTCTCTTAAGGGATATCCTTCTTGATGATCTTTAGAAAATTTAGAAAATACAAGAGCAGATTTAGGAGCAAGCCTTTCAAATGCACAAGAAGGTCCCTCACTTGAAGGGGAATTCAAATCGAAATATGATTATCTTAATCAGATCCACTTGAAGAATAATTGCAGTCCTCAATAACAGGTTGCTCACTTTCAAACTCAACAATAGGGATCTCCTTTCTTGCAGCCAAGTCTCCAACAACCTTCCACACTTTTCTTCCTTCTAACTCTGAGTTTCTTGAATCTATAAACAACTTCTTAGCAGAGTCCTTGATGAAGAGGGATCTTCTTCCTTCTGGTTTTGTAGGGATTGGCAACACAAAAATAAATGATAGAAAGGTAAGACAACTGGTATTTTCAAGATCAAATCAGCATGGAGTCGCCACTAAGGAATTTCACCTCAGTTGTGAAAGAATGCACTAAAATAATCTATCAAATGTTTGCTAGTACTGAAACCTTTGCAAGGCTTTATAAATCAGACCTTCTTATTCTTACATCAGTTAATCACAATTCACTCAAAGTGTATGAACTGCTAGGATCTAGAAAAAGGGTAGACAAAATATGAAACCCTTGTTTAAAACTTGTCAGTCTGAAGCATAGAACGATATTTTAACAATGTAGCAGCTCAAATACTTGAATACAAAAATGCTCAAACTCTTCAAACACTTCAAACACACCAAGAAATTCCAAGAAGTCCTCGACAATAGTGCCAAAAAGTTGTTGGTACCCAAATTTGTTCTCCTTTTCAATCTGAGCAAGATCGAGATATGGCATGAAGCTTGAAGTTAGATAGATCATGATGTGTGTCTTTTTGTAGCCGAGGAGGTGATTTAAGCGGCACTTAGATTTGCATGGAGAGATGGATAGCACCTTGAAAGGATTTTGATCTAACCCTCACTATTTTAGGTTGTGCCTTTCAACCAAGGTAAGACAACCTATATCGCGCAACCTTTGTTTTATGTAGGAGGTGGAGATATCCTTATATTTTGCATATTGTATGGAGATGACCTTGGAAAAACATGATCAATCTTCCATTATTCAAACTCAATAGAGTTGTCACTACTAAATGATGGAAATGCTCTCAAGACAAGGCCGAGGTGCTAGAGACATGGTGTGATCTGATTTGCCTTGTGCATTTTTGCAAATGGATTGTATTCTTTCGTTGACACACAATGCAATACAGGAGTAGTATGGGTAGGATTAGTTTGTTTGAATGAATTTTTTGGTGGGGTGTTAACAAGACAAATTGGGATATATCATATCTTTGAAAACCTCTACAATACTTGAACAACTATCAGATAAAATGCTTCAAATAATCAAGATATTATTTCAACCAAAAGAGGCATAAATGGAAGCCCAGGTTGCACTCTTCACAAAATCTTTGAGAATTCACCACAAAAGCTTGAATCAAAGAAAATAAGGGATAAAATATGTGGAAGGATTCCTCACGAGAATCGCAAATAAAGAGAAAACTAATATGTAGAAATTATTACAGATCTGAAATAAAATTGCAGAATAAAATAACACAACACAAGGAGACAATATTTAACGTGGTTCACCCAATTTGGGCTACATCCACCAAGAATCACTTGCTCAGATTTTATTACAAGCCACCGCTCTCTCAATACAATACCTAGATCCATTTGGAGCTATGCTCAAAAAACTCTACAGAATTCACACCCGAATTCAAAACACATCTGCAATACATTTGCTTGTACATCTATCATATGCATAAGACCATATAAATAGACAACTTCTTAAGCAGTTTTACAAAACCGTGGGTATCAAAACCATGGGAAAAACCCATCCCATAAACCTATGGGTCAAAAAACTCACCCATATGAGAAGAGCACATTTCCCGATATGTCGGGTGCATTTTTCGAGGCCAAAAAAATTTACACCTAAAAATACATGAAAAGTGTACAGTACTCTTAGTGTACAGTCTTCAACACTTTCACACATGAAAACAGGCTCCACAACCTAACAATCTCCCACTTGGAGACTAGTTTTCCTCTGAGCAAGCTTCTCAACCCTTCACTAGTTTCTATGAAGACCAACCAAAGCTGAACACAACTTTAGTTTTTCCCTTGTGACCACCTTGGTCATCATGTCTGCAGGATTCTGACTGGTATGAATCTTCTCTAACTTCAAATTCTCTTCCTCCAAAGCTATCCTAATGAAATGGTACCTTAACTGTATATGCTTTGTCCTAGAGTGGAAAGTAGAGTTCTTATCTAGGTGTATAGCACTCTGACTATCACTATGCAGCTTACATTCCTCCTACTTATATGCTACAACTCCTCAAGAAATTGTTGTAACCAAAACATCTCTTTGCTTTCCTCTATTACGAAACATACTCGGCCTCCATGGTTGACAAAGCCACTAGCTTCGTAGTCATGAAATCCATCTCACCGCTATCCCACCTATAGTGTGAATATAACATGTCGTGCTCCTCCTGCTATCTACATCTCCAGCCATGTCTCGAATCTACATAACCACATAAAGTGGTGTTTGATCCTTCAGTAGCACAAAATTGTCCCCATGGTCCCTCTCAAATACTTGAAAGATCCACTTTATCGCCACAATGCTCTTTACCCGGATCACTCATAAATCTACTCACGCCTCCCACCGCATGGGCAATATTAGGCCTAGTGCACACCATAGCATACATCAAAGCGCCAAACGATGAAGAGTAAGGTACTTTGGACATCTGGTTCCTTTCCTGCTCTGTCTTAGGACACTACTCCTTTGATAACTTAAAATGGCCTGCCAAAGGAGTCCCGACCGGTTTAGCATCTTGCATTTTAAACCTATCCAATACCTTCTTAATGTACTCTTCCTGAGATAAAGTTAGCTTCCGTTCCTTCCTATCCCAAGTTATCCTCATTCCAAGGATTTGTCTGGCTGCCCCCAAATCCTTCATATCAAAGGATTCGCTTAGTTGTTTCTTAAGTACTTTTATTTCCTGCATGTTTTAACCTGCAACCAACATGTCATCAACATACAAACACAGGATAATATAACTTCCATCCTGAAATTTCTTTGTATACACGCAATGGTCATAATGACATCTAATATAACCTTGCTCCATCATGAAGCTATCAAACTTCTTATACCATTGACGTGGAGCTTGTTTTGTGCCATACAAGATATTCTTTAGTTTGCATGCCATCTCCTCTTTACCTTTGACCCCATAGCCCTCTCGGTTGCTACATATATAGTTCCTCCTCCAAATCACCATGGAGAAATGTAGTCTTTACATCAAGCTTTCTAAGTGCAAGTCTTACGCTGCAACTATGCCTAGAACAGTTTTAATAGAAGTCATTTTTACTACGGGAGAAAATATCTCATCAAAATCTATACCTTTTTTCATGCAAACCCCTCGACCACAAACCGGGCCTTATATCTTTTCTTTCCTCCTTCTTCATCTTTAACTCTGTACACCCACTTATTCTGCAATGCTCTTTTTCCTTCATGTAGCTTTACCAAATCCCATGTCTAGTTCTCCATGAGAGCCTGATGCTCCTCATCCATGGCTTGCTCCCACTTCTTCCTGGCATCTACCTGCATTGCTTCATCAAAGCTCTCTGGCTCTCCACTATCAATGAGTAATAAATAATAAAGAGAAGGAGAAAAACGTTCAAGTTCTCTTCAAAAAATTAGAAGACCTCCTCAATATAGGAGTTTGGGGTTCCTGTTGAGGGGTTCCTAAACTGATTCATGTGTCACTTTCCCATCTGGAAGATCCTCTACCGTTGCATATTCTTTCTTGGATTCTTCCCTGTTTTCCTGCAACTGCTGCTTATACATGACTTTCTCATTAAAGACCACATCCCTAGATCGAATGATTTTTTTTTCCTTAATACTCCAACATTTATATCCAAAGTCATCACCACCATAACCAATGAAAGTACATTTTTCTTATTTATCCTCTAGCTTATTCCTATCATCCTTGTCTATGTGAACAAACACCTCACATCCAAAGACTCTAAGAAATGAATAATCAACTTTCTTACCATACCAAGCCTCCTCGGTATGCCTCCACCCAAGGCACTTGAGGGTCCTTGTTTATCAAGTACACACCATGTTCATTGCTTTCGCCCAAAAAGAAAGAGGCGATCTGCATGTAACCTCATGCTCCTAAGCACGTTCCATTATTGTTCTTTTCATCCTTTCGATACCCCATTCTCGCTTTGTGGAGTTCTTGGAACTGTCTTTTTCCTGTGGATTCCATTCTTAGAACAATAATCATCAAATTCATTGCTGCAATACTCCCCTCCATTATCTAACCTAAGAAATTTTAGCTTAAGACATGTTTCATTCTCTACCAAGGCTTTCCATTTAACAAAAGTGTCAAATACATCAGATTTGTTTCTAATACAATAAACTCAAACTTTCCTTGTTGCATCATCAATAAAAGTAACATAATAACTTAAACCCCCAAGAGATGATACCTGACTTGGCCCCCACACATCAGAATGCACCATCTCTAACTTACTCTCTTTCTTTGTAGGTCCAACCTTGAGAAACCTTACTCGCTTTTGTTTCCCATATATGTAGTTCTCACAGAAATCCAAACATGTTCTGTATATCCAGGAAAATTCTTCTTTATGATGTTCATGCCCTTATGGCTCATATGACCAAGCCTATAGTGCCATAATGTTGTATCTGCATCTGAAGCCACAAGATTACAATCATTAGTACTATCAATGGTTAAATACAAGGTTCCAACCTTCTTACCTCTTGCCACCACAAGAGCACCCTTGGTAACCTTCCAAGAGTTTGCTGTAAATATCACAGTACAACCATCACTTCCCAACTACCCTACCGATATCAAATTTCATCTTAATGTAGGCACATGTCTGACATCCTTCAATAGCCAAGTATTCCCATTCTGCATCTTAACTTGAATAGTAACCTTTTCAAACTATGCTGCAAGGCTCATCATCACCAAGAAAAACATGCCCAAAATCTCCTTGAACATAATCAACAAAATAATGCCTATGTGGAGAAGCATGGAAAGAAGCCCCTGAATCTAAAACCCAAGATTTAGTAATATTATGCAAAGAAAGAATCAAAGCATCCTGACATACATTACCCGTTGCCACATTTGCCTCCTTGTTTTCTTCCTGTTGTTTCTTCTTATCCCAAAGCTCCCAATAGTCCTTCTTTGCATGCCCAGGCTTTCCACAATTCCAAAGATACAATCTTGTTCTTGGATTTTGACTTTTCCCGATATTTTGATTTTCCACGGTTTCCTCTATTCTTCTGTCTCCCTCTAGTTTCCACTATCAAAGCATTCCCTGAAGTAGAAGATTCCCTAGAGCTTTTTATTCGCATTTCCTCTCTTAGAATCACCCCTACAACATCCTCAAACTTCAACTTTGAGTTAGCTAGAACCGAGTTACTTACCGCCATTACCAGGCTATTCCAACTCTCAGGTAAAGAGCACAAAATTAATAAAGCCCTAACTTCTTCATCAAATTCTATTGTAACTAAAGCTAGCATATTCACAACCGTATTGAAATCATTTAAATGATCTGCTACTGAACTATTCTTAGACATCTTCATATTAAACAAATTTTTCATTAAAAATATCTTATTAGAGGCAGAGGGTTTTTCATACAACTTCCCTAATGCATCCATTAGATCTTTTGTAGTCTTTTCCTTTGAAACATTAAATAATACCGAAGATGCAAGACACAGCCGGATCGTTCCAAGTGCCTTCCGATCCAACAAATCTCATTCCACATCTATCATACTCGAGGGTTTGTTCACCTTCTCAGACAACAGAGTATAAAGATCCTTCTGATAAAGGTAATCTTCCATTTGCATCTTCTAAAGACTGAAATTCGCCCATTGAATTTATCAACCCTAGATATTCCATCATCTGTCATAGCTCCCACTCAAGCTAAAGAACTTTCCTGCGATTCAACACTTCAACAAACCAAACCTCACTCGATACCAATTGTTAGAAAATAAGGGATAAAATATGCGGAATAATCCCTCACGAATCGCAATAAGAGAAAACGAATTTACGAAATTATTACAGATCTGAAATAAATTTGCAGAATAAAATAACACAACACAAGGAGATAATATTTAACGTGGTTCAACCAGTTTGGGCTACATCCACCAAGAATCACTTGCTCATATTTTATTACAAGCCACCGCTCTCTCAATACAATACCCAGATCTGTTTGGAGCTATGCTCAACAAACTCTCTGAAATTCACACCGAATTCAAAAACATCTGCAATACATTTGCTTGTACATCTATCATATGCATAAGACCATATAAATAGACAACTACATAAGCAGTTTTACAAAGCTGTGGGTATCAAAACCATCGGAAAAACCCATCCCATAAACCTATGGGTAAAAAAACTCGCCCATATGAGAAGAGCACATTTCTCGATATATCGTGTGCATTTTTCAAGGCCAAAATAATTTACACCTAAAAAAATACATGAAAAGTGTATAGTACTCTTAGTGTATAGTCTTTAACACTTTCACACATGAAAACAGCTCCACAACCTAACACTTTTGTTGACACACAATGCAATACAGAGTAGTATGGGTAGGATTAGTTTGTTTGAATGATTTTTTTGGTGGGGTGTTGACAAGACAAACTAGGATATATCATATCTTTGACAACCTCTGCAATACTTGAACAACTATCAGATAAAATGCTTCAAATAATCAAGATATTATTTCAACCAGAAGAGGCATAAATGGAAGCCCAAAGTTGCACTCTCTTCACACAATCTTTGAGAATTCACCACAAAATCTTGAATTAAAGAACTCAATTAAACACAAAAATCCATGATCAAACCATGCCTAAAGTACCCCCAAAGGCTTACAATCAATCTGCGTAGTTAAGGAAGGTAAAGTGATTTTATATTTGTTTATCTCTTTATCAAATGAAGGCTCTTGAACATGAGATTGCAAATGCCAATAAACTATCAATAAGAAATGGAGATTCGTGTGATTTCTAAAGACTTTCAATACAAGATTGCAACAAGAACAATGAAAACTATTTGAGGTATTTAAAAATGATATGAGACATCATATTACCCAAAAAACACCGATTAACTCAAAATCTTGTTAGATTCACAAGCATGGGAGAGTTTCATGAAAATCTCAGAGCGTGTGATGGCTATACACTTGTGACCAACTCACATACATGAAGATCCAACAAAGAATAAATTATTCTAGTTCTTTGGTGAGTTTTTAATAAAATTGAGCTTTCTCTCAGAATTTGCTCATGATTTTAAACTTCCAACCCTTTACAATTTCTCCAAAATGCATAATATACCTTATGCCACATTGGAGCCTTCTTTCTCAAGTAAATAATATGCCATGGGATCAAGTTTGTTACAAAACAATCCTCATGATTCAATGAAAATGACATCAAATAGAAAAACATTCGCAGGTTGCTAGGTGTGCCTAAGAAGATTAAATCATTACAAATATCTAGATCATTATCCATCCTGGAGGCATGTTTTTCATCATTGAGGCATGAAAACATCTTTTTCTCATCATTTTCACCTTTTTACCTTTTCAAATCACCTCTGTAACTTTTGATTTTGTCATTTCATGTTTTCAAAGGATTAGAGCAACATTTATTTCAAATT
Source organism: Taxus wallichiana var. yunnanensis (assembly GCA_018340775.1). NCBI lineage: Eukaryota > Viridiplantae > Streptophyta > Pinopsida > Cupressales > Taxaceae > Taxus > Taxus wallichiana. The sequence continues at coordinate 455,196,265 of CM031239.1, read as the reverse complement.
CACCTCGATCAAAGAATTAAGCCATGAATGTGATGCCAATGATCTGGAAGGCCAAGACGACACAAAATCACTATAAATTTGATGAATTTTGATGCAAAAATCATGGTTCCAAACTTCCTAGAGCTCCAGTATGGCAGTCAAAACAAATGGATGCATAGCAACCATTGATTTTATCCATCTTTTAATCCTAGCCCTCCACATGGAAGATGCGGACTAAGAAATAAGCCTGAGTTACCTTTTTAATTTTTGGATTAAGGCTAGACATGTGGTAAAAATGATTGGATCGGGCCTAGTTTTAAAACATTTACGTATGCCCTTTTGAAAATTTGGAAAAAAATTCAGTTTGTCCCCACCCCTCCGCCTTTGAATTTTGGAGTGACACATGGCAAATTGTGGGTACCATTGGGATCGCAAATAAATTTAGTGCATTTTGACCTTTTTTGGAAAATTGGAAAATTTTAACTTTTCACCCGTGGGCCCACACCTCTGATTTCTCCCTCGCCAAGTGTCTCCTTGTGATTCGTCGTGGGCCAATGCTTCAAACTTTGATTTTAAGCCCTTTTTACAAAAGGAAACAAATTTGCTCCTACGTTCGTTGACTCTGCTTTTTCCTCTTCCATGTGTCCATCTCTCATTTGTCGAGGACCCGCGGGCTTAATCTTCATTTTTACTCCCTTTAAGCCAAGGGAAAATTCTCAACTTTGTCTCCGTGGGCCTGCGCTTCCTCTCGACCCGTTGGTCACATGTCCACCTATGATTGGCCATGGGGCCGCGCTCCAAACTTTTAATTTTAAGCCTTCTTTTTGCAAAAGGGAAAAAATTCCCTTTTCTCTCCACCGGCCCGCCGACCCACTATAAATTGATTCCACATGTCTTCCTATGATTGGAGTGGGGCCAAAACTGATTTTGAAACTTTAAATAAATAGAGATAAAAAGCGTAAGTCCCCATCGGCTGCTCCTCCTTTTTGGTTTTTTAGGACATGTGTCCACTCCCGATTGGCTATGGGGCTTCGGACCAATTTTTTACTTTAATTTTTTTGCAAAATAAGGTCTAAAAACCTTAAGGGAATCCAACCACCCACCATCCCACCTACCAATCAGAACATGCCACGTACGCAAATTTGGAAAAAACGGGTCCCTGGGCCCGAAAATGCCCCATTTTCTTGAAAAGGCAAAAAATGAAAAGTTAGAGTGCCTCCCCACCTTTCCTTAGCAATGAAAATCTGCCACATTGCCAATACCTTCTGAGGATGAATATGATGGGAAAATGACACTGTTTTGATCAAAACATAAAAATTCCAAGGATGCCCTAGAATTGAATTTTTTCACCAAGGATGGCAGATTTTCGATTTTGAATCAACTGAACCATGTTTTTTACAACATTCCTGATCTAGGATTTGGATTTTCAAATACAAACAAGTATGAATTGATCAATTTTGATTTTCCCATGATCTGGTAAAAGGAAAAAAAATGACACAGCCTGTAAAAATTGGAAAAACTAAGGCATTGAAAAACTTGGATTATTCTTTCAAATTACGAAAAAACAACAAGTTTGTGACCATTTTTAAAGCATTCAATTGGAGGGGAAGAACTTCAGACCATCAATTCAAAGGATAAAACATTTTTTGAGCAAATGATTTAAAAATTTTAGGGCAACATGGTGTAAGCTCAAAAATTGCACCAACACTAAGAAATAAAGGTATGTTGAGAGGATCATGTTTGTATCTAGACGAAGACAACCTTTTCACAACTGAAAGAGAGAAATGATGAGTGAGAAAAGGTGAGGTTAGAAAGGAGAAAATGATAGAAGCATACCTAAATAATGGAAAAACATATATTATAGCTAGATAAACAATAAGTAAATAAGGAATATGACCTGTTTGGGAGCTAATATTATGATGGTGAGCTAGAATTTAGAGGCTACCCTTGATAAAGAGGAATTGGGTTAAGGCCTATATCCAGAGATAGAAAATTTTGGAATGAAACACATAAGCACGATCGGTGAAAATTCCAAATTTTAAAAGATGTATGAGATGGTAATGTTGGTACTCAATTTAGTCTTGCCCTGTTGGATGTAATCTTTAAACCATGTTTGTTAAAAATTTCTCGACCTGCATGGTTTGGAGAATTTTTTTCTCCCTCTATGGATGCCTAAAACTCTTCACATTCACCAGATTTCATTGTCGGTCCTTTCCTTTCGTCATGGATCACGCTGAGCCGGTATTGTTTATAGTTTCTCTTTCCATGACAAAAAATTTGTAATTTGGGTGGGAATTGGGTTTTCACCTTCCTTCTATTCTTCCATAGTCATGTTTTCCCTGTTAAATGTTTGTCCTAATAGCCGAGGATATGTGGTCCTTTCGATTGGATGTGGCCCGGTGGGTCTTTTTGATAAAACTTGTCACTTTTGTTACAATTGTAAAAAAATCCAAATTGGTCTCATGGCCCCTGATAGTTTCGATATGATATCCAAACAGAGATATGAAGCGGGGAAAAATTCTTACTTTGACCCCGAAGATGGGAACGTGGCCATTTTTCAAGTTAAAAGTGGGGAGGCGGGTCACCGAGGCATTTTCAGACTCTCAGACCCGCTTCAACTCAAATCTTTTCCACATGGAAGGCCTGCACTCATTTGAGGCTTCACCTCTCGGTTTGACCTTTGAAGTTACACCAAGGTGACACATTGAGGCTTCCACTTTGGTTCCTCTTTATACTTAGACTTTTCAAGTGTCTAGTGTAGCTTTGTCAAACCTGGACACATGGAAGGCCAACACTTGTTTAGGAGTCCCTCTTTTGAGCCTCATACCAAAAGAGTGCCGAAGGGACACGTGGAGGTCTCCTCTAACTCGTCCATACTTAAAATTTTTCAGCGGTGGATGTATTATTGTCATGTTACGGACATGTGGAGGGCTGTGCTTACTTAAGGACCTGTCTCTAGGTCCTACCTTTGGAGTTGCACCAAGGAGACACATGGAGAATTCCGCTTGCTCCTCTTTATACTTAGACTTTTCAAGTGTCCGGTGTGACTTTGTCGGACCTGAACACGTGTAAGGCCCATGCTTGTTTGGCAGTCCTTATTTTGAGCCTCATACCAAAAGAGTGTTAAAGGGACGCATGGAGTTCTCTACTCACTCTATCCATACTTACACTTTTTCAGTGATGGATGCATTTCTGTCGGGTTCTAGACACGTGGAGGGCCTGTGCTTACTTAAGGATCCACCTCTGGGTCCTACCTTTGGAGTTGTGTCAAGGAGACACGTGGAGGCTTCCGCTAGCTCCTCTCTATACTTAGAATTCTCACACAACTTTCTTAAGCTCGTGACACGTGGAGGGCCCATCCCTGTTTGGGGACCTATCCCTAAATTTTACTTTTGAAAGAATGTCGAAGAAACGCATGGAATATTCTCTGGCCCTTCTCATACTTACAATTTTCAATGGCCGAGGAAAATTTCTCGAACCCTAGGCACATGGAACCTTCCATTGGTCCCTAAACACTTTCAATAACTTTTTCAAAGGTTGAGACACATTGTGAACCTATGCTTGTTTGGGGTATCCATTTTTTGGCTCCATATAAAACTGCATTGAAGAGACACATGAAGGCTTCTATGGGCTCCTCTTTATACTGAGACGTTTTTGAAGGCTGAGGCAAAATTTCTTGTCCCTATGGCATGTGGAGATCATGCACTCATTTTAGGTCATGCCTATCAACTTCATCTTTGAAATTGTGCCAAAAAAACACATGGAAGATTCTATTATAACTTCCCATACTCCGACCTTTCAACAATCGGTGCAACTGTCTAGGATTCTAACACACATGGAGGGCCCACATTCATTTGGGAACCTGCCGCTGGACTTCACCTCTGCAGGTTGTGCCAAGGAAACACATGGAGGTTTTTATGACTCCTCTTTGCACTTGGGTGACTCGGACTTGCAGCGCATGAGTGCAGTATCCATGTGAGGGCACTCATTTCTCAAGGTGTTTTCTTGAGGGTGAAAAGGATTGCTCTTCAGATCAAGCCATATGGAGCCACCTGAAAATGATCAAAAAATGGGATTTCTTGCATGACATAATAAAATAATGATTACAAATCTTTGTCAAAAATTATGATATGGCATCCCTTTTATAGTTGAAGCTCGAGAAACACGATAAGTTCATGATTTATCCACCTAGTAGCTTTGGGTGTAAATTTGTTAAACAACACTTTCGGGGACAATCTTGTAGCAAACAAAGGATTACTCAAATATTCTTCTTTTTGGGGGAATCGGGATGAGTGAGAAAGTGAAATGTATAAATGCAATGAGGAAACTCTTGCATATGGGGGTTAATTTTTTTGAGAAATTTTGAGAGAAAACCATTTTTCCTGAGAGGCCATCTGAGAGACTAATTCATTTTCCTATGTCTTTGGATTCAATCACGTCAAGGTGGTTACAAGTGTACTGCCTACCATTGATAGGCTCTGAGATTGTTGAGGAAACTTTCCCCTGCTAATGAATTTGATGAACCTTAAATGAATCTGTGTTGATCATGTGCATTATTGTGTTTGCTTTTCTTTCATAATGTTTTCAAATAGTTTTTCTTGTTCTTATTGCAATCTTATGTTAAAATCTCTCTGAGTCACACAAGATCTCGTCCATGTGTTAGTATTGTGGCATTTGTAATTTCATTATGAGAAGAGCCTTCATCTAGTAATGAAATAAACAATTTAAAATCACTTTACTTTCACTATGTTGATAAAGATTGTTTGTAAGCCTTTTAATGTATCTTAGGCATGTGATGAACTATGGATTTATAGAATTTAATTGAGTCTTTAACACAAGTCTTTAATCGATGCACACCTTCTGGTTGAAGGAATATCTTGGATGTTCGAAGCATTATGTCTAGGAGTTTTCTAATATTTGTAAAAGCTCTCAAAGATTTGGTATAATCACCATTATCCTGAATAACTTACCAAAAAAACTCAAACTATGAATCCTACATGAACTACCCTGTTTGTACTGTGTATCCACAATCGAACAAAATCCAGTGCCAAATTATGCAAGGAAAATTAGGATTCAATTATTATCTTTAGTAACCTAAATCATTTTCTAGGAAACATCTCCACTCTCTAGTGTGACAACTCGTGAGAGTTAGATTGTGTTGTATTGATCATATTTCCTCAAGGTTCTCATTAAAATTGTGTAGAGAAGGATCTCTTGATGTCCTTCACCAACACAGGTTACAGAATGGGTCCTCTCACCCTAGTTGAAGGCACAACCTAAAGTAGTGAGGGTAGATAAAACCCTCAGTGAGGTGCTATCCACTTCTCTAATGCCCGAGTGACAAAGAGTCAGCTGAATCTCATCCCCGGCTACAAAATGACTCATATCATGGTTCATCTATCTCTAAGCATCTTGTCAATTTCGTGATGTTATTCAACCCTTGCGAGAGAATCAATTTTGATACCAACACTGAAGTGGCGCTGCTTCTGGGGACTATTTTTTACAAATGCATACACAAGCCGACCTTGGTAACATTTCTTACATGGTTTAACTACAAATACGTTGTTTAAACATCGTCATTTGTTGAGATTTGTAAAATAGGTATAAGAGTTCAAGTTCATTATGCAAGTATTTCTAGTTTATAGTGGTTGATGCACTAAATAGTGATAAATGTGGGTAAAGGAAGGTCGATCTATTAAGCTTTGTAGAAATTAAGCACGAATAGAAACTTGGCAAGTTACTTATAGTGCATTTTACAATTAAGGTAAATATACTTAGTGGCGACTTCGTGTTCAATGGAATTTTTCATGATTACCAGTGTCTTAACCTATGTCAAGTGAAATTTTTCATTAATCTGTGTAAAGCTGGAGGGAAGAAGATATTTCTTCGTTAAGGACCCTATTAGAAAGTTATTCCCAAAACTAGGAAAGAAAATTTCAGAAGGAAAAAAGTCTGCAAAGTTGTTGGAGATCAAGAATCAAAAAAGGAGATATCAGTCCTAAAGGGTGATCGATCTGTGATTGAAGATTACCATATGTCTTCAGGTGATTTTGAACCAATTAATCTTTATATAAATTTGAGTTCTTCAACCTGGAAGAGGGGCATTCATTTGTGTCTCGAAAAGTGTGCCTCTCATTTTTCCCCTATTTCTTCCAAGGTTGATTGGGTTTTCCAAGTAGTGAGTCAATATAGAATATCTATTTTGAAAGCTATACTCGTGTGCTCCAAATACCCCTCATCCCCTATCATCTTAATTCTCCTTTAAATTCACCGCCTCAAAAAAATATGGCCCAACCTCCACCTAGACCTCCTTTTCTTTCAACACTTTTAGACCTATAGATTTTGGAGGTATGGATGGATATCCTAATATAGTGCCACAAGATGTTAGAAATAGGTTTCCAAAATTTCAAGGGTATAATGCCATCACTTTTGACCAACATTTAAAACTCTTTCTCAATATGATGGAAGATTTTGATATTGAGTTTGAAGATGTGTATATAAAACTATTTATTCACACTCTTGAATTGGATGCACGTGACTGGTACAAGGATTTTCAAGATAATTCAATAGATTCATTTGAGATGAAAATTGCCTTTAGATTGCAATATGGGGATAAGACAGATCCCAAGTTCCTTTTATCTGAATTTGAAAATATAAAGAAAAATCCAAATGAATATGTCCATGATTTCAATACTCAGTTCAATAAGACCTTGAATAGGCTACCTATAATCCTAAGGCCAAGTGATGTGTCCTATTTGATAAAATATTCTGACGCTTTTGATAAGAAGGCTGCTTATTACTTTAGAGATAAGAACCCAGGAACATTAAGATAGGCTTTCACCATGGCCTTACAAATAGAAAATAACATAAAAGTAGTTGGAAAGCCTCCTAAGAGAGGTGTTAAGTTGATCAATCCTAAAAATCCTCAGTCAGAAACGCTGTGGATCTTGGAAGAGGTTGTAAAAACTTTGGCTAGATCGTTAAAAAGACATCCTATAAGCTGTCCATGGTAGAAAAGGGAATAGGAAAAATTTCCAATGGTTAGCACAAACCACACGGTCATGAGAGATTTGGAAATTATCCCAAAGGTGATCACGAGCACTGTGATGACAGAGGGAAAGGGCTCGTGGGATCAAGTAATTGTTGTATATATCTCCCTCCCCGGGTAAATATAGACAAATAGAAGAACATGGAAATCAAAGAAACTCGAAACCGGCATTTATTTATGAAAAAAGTTATGCCCTGGAATAGGTTGTAGGTGCACATCAGAAGATGTTGACATAGGAAAAGTTGCACCCTAGCATAGGTTGGAGGTGCACATCAGAAGGTGTCGACATGAAAAAGTTGCGCCCTGGCGCAGGTTGGAGGCACACATCAGAAGGTGTTGACATGAAAAAATTTAGGCCCTGGCATACATTAGAGGCGGACATCAGAAGGTGTCAACATGAAAAAAGTTGCGCCCAGCACAAAGTTGGAGGTGCACATCAGAAGATGTTGATATGGGAAAATTTGTGCCCTCGCGCAGTTGGATGCGCAGATTAGAAGGTGTTGGCACCACATTTTTAGCACCTATGGTGCACTTAAGAGTATGTTGACATGAGTATGGATGCACCGAGGTGCATCTTCATGAGGTGCATCTTCAAGAGGTGCATCTTTAGGAGGCGTAACATTTTGAGCATTGACACCCCGAACCTGACAAAAAGCAAACCCGACGCCGATATTCGATGGCCATAACTTTTCACAGGAGCTCGGATTCACGCAAAGTTGGAATTTTCGGAAATCTTACAAGGTCCTCTATCCAACTAAGACTAGATATATTTAACTTGGGTGAGAACAAGTTCTTCAAAAATGCAAAATAAAATTCACCATTTTTGGGTTTGTTAGGGTTCTCACCTACCACCATAATGAGATGAATTAAATACAACTGAGGTGGTTGGGGTAGATTTGGAATTCCACTCTCTTCCCTCTCTCATTCTTCCTATAAATTGTAAGGAGGGGCTTCTTTCTAAAGGTTGGACATTCTTGTTTTTCCCCCTCCCTTCTTCTCTTTGGCGAGTGAATTTGTGGATTTCAAACCTCCCATCTAAAATCGTAATGTAACTTTGCCTCTTGGCATTTTGTAGTGTATTTTATCAATCTTTCGAGCAACTAATGCATGTCTGTGGATGATTCTCAACTATCTCTTGTTCATTTTCATCCTCTTGATATTTCACTTGAAAATCTAGTTATCTCTGTGCATGATCTTGTATTGCATTTTAATGGTTTGTGTTTATTGGCAATATATGTGTTTCTTCATTCCTCGGTGCATCACCTTTGTTAGTTTAGGTTTATTATTATGCATCTTCTTACCCTATCTCCTTGGCAAGTTAGATTATGTTTTTGAGTAAACCCTCTACATTTTTATGTGTGCATCTGAACAGAGGAATAGGAATCGGCCTTCATCCCAGAGCTTTCCCGATTCACAAGGTCCCACACTTGGGAAAAGCTCCATGTTATGCAATCGCATTGAGAGTCTCAACCCATCGAGTTGTAGACATTCAGGGGTGTTGTGATTCACCATCAATAGTTTTGGCACACCGGTGGGATAGAGAGGTCATTCCACAAGATTTGAAGGAACTTTCAAGAAATTTGGACTTAGAAATTACAAGTTCTCTAATTTCAGATTTTTCACCTTCCAGGATGAACTCCAAAATCAATTTTCAAGGGCTTAACTTGCTCAAAACAAGTCAAAATTTCACCACCTGATAGATCTAGGGGTAATATTCAAAAGGGTATCTTTAGTTTTTTGAAATTTTGATTTTTAAATTTTTGGAGTTTTTTGAATTTTAGATTTCAGGATTTCGGAAGTCTGGCATTTTCGGGTTTTTGGGACTGTCATTCCAAATCAAATTCCAAACCCCAGAATCTCAAATATACAGGTCTTTCAAAATTTTGAGTTTAATTTTTTGTCGAGGTTGGTGTGTAACTTGGCAAAATCCAGCCTTTTGAGGCTCGTTCCCAACACATCTGGCGACTCCGAAGGGATAGAATTCAGTGGTATAGTAGCACAAGTTGCTCTGGTACATGAAAAAAAATCGAACCAGGTCTGATAATCAAGAAGAAGGGTTATTTGTCTACTTGTAGCTATCACCAGGTAGATGAAGTAGAGGAAGAAGACCACAAAGATCACCATCTCCACCTAATAGGACTTTATCAACCCCTCCACTTGGTAGACCTTTCATCCAATCAACAAGGGTTTTCAGGCCAATCAGAATGGCGCAACAAAACCCTTTTGTCAACTTCATTGGCGAGTAACTCCATCGCCCTCAATGCACAGAATCCAGTTCCAATTGCAGCATTGAAGAACATTCCATTTTTCACTGGAGAAAATCATACCACTCCTAGTGATCATGTCAAAGACATTGCTAACGTTTGTGCAATCCATGAGATAAATGAAATGGATGTTGCTGTCAAATTGTTGGCATCTTCATTCAAAGGGAAGGCATTGCAATGGTTTAGGAGCCTTAGAGCTGGTTCTATCCAAAATTGGAATCAGTTATGCATAGTTCTCCATGAGCAGTTTGGAGAAAAGGGAGACAATTTGTCTCTACTAGAACAATTGACAACTATCAAGAGAGCTCCCAATGAGCAACTGACTGACTTCAACTTCATATTTCAAAGGTCTTGGGATAGGATTCTAGTGGCCGTTAGGCCAACAGCTGAAGGTGCTTTTCTATATTATCTTAAGGCTTTGAATTCTGATATTTCTATGTTAATTCAATCTATGGGAGGCACAACCTTACCTGTTGCTTATAGCATTTCCATTAGGGCTGAAAAATGTCTTATTCAAGCTGGTAAGCTGGCTCCTAGGCCTCCCATGCCCTTGTATCCAAACTTAGAAAATCCAAGCACTAGTCAAGCACCCACTTTGGCTCCTATTCCCACTCGTAGAAATCAAAGTTCAAATGAAACCTCTACTTCATCCTCTAGTTCTTCAAATGAACTCCAAGAGGTCATGAAAAAATTGTAAACTTTGGGAAATGAGCTGGTTACACTCAAGAGGTAGTAGGCCCAAAGCTTTAGACCTTCTTATCAGCCTCAAGCTCAACCTAATAGGAAACCATACCAACCCAATAGGCCACCCAATCTAGCTGCAAATAAAATCCAAGTAAGGCCTCTTGACAATAGACCATTTCAGCCCTATAACCCCAATGCCGCATCTACTTCTAAAGCATTAGTTCCAAGCAAAACAACATAGCTCAAGAGTATGATTGGTGTTTCCCATGCAATGAACCTCACAACCAATCTATGTGCTTCAATGGTGCTTTTAACCAAGCCTTGATGGTGACAAAAATTGGCATACAGGGTGAAGTGAGTCAAGAAACAAATCAGCAACAAGGGACATATCAACAAAACACAGCTCCAAATGATACCGCACTTGTGAATTGGAAAGCTGAGGATTTTTGTGGCATGAATCAAACAATTTCTCAGAGTGTAGTAGCTAACACAAGATCAAAGAAGAGGAATATTGGTGAAGGGTAGTCATTGGCTCCAAGTGATCTACAACCTTCCATCACTCCACAAGGTGTTGGTAAGCAAAATATAGTTCCAAACATGTAAGGACAGCCGAAACCACCTTCTAAACCAACTCAAATGCTAGTTGTTTCTGCCCATGTACAAGAAAGGAATGTGTAGGCTAAAGGACAGTAAAGAGATGTTTCATCCCCATTTATCATCATTGATCAAATGAAGAAGACAAATGTGAATATATCAATGTGGGAATCTTTATCCATCCTAGGCCAAAGAGATCTTCTACAAGCTGCCATGAAGAATTGGTCAACTTCGAACCAGCAAGTCCATATGCAAGAGAATGTCCTCATAAATGCTACTCAACTTGAAGGGAATCATAGAGGACAACAAGGTAAAGTTTTGAAGCCCCCTCCATTCTATGTTTCCTTAATCATTGGGGATAAACTAGTACACAATTGCATGATTGATTCTGGGGCAAGTAGTTATGTCATGCCCAAGAAAATAGCTGATCAGCTGGGTCTCCAATATGAAGTCATATCAAAGGGGGTAGTGCAATTGGATGGGATAGTAGTAGCAATGGTGAGAGCGATTAAAGGTTTGAATCTTACCTTGCATGCATGCCCCAACGTTACTGTTTTGTAAGATTTGTCAGTGATAGATTTGCCACCACTCTTTGCCCTATGCTTATCAAGGTATTTCATAGCTAGAATTGGAGGCTACTTATCTCATTGATTGGTCACACATGTTGTTTAGAACAAGATATGGTACTAAGGTCACAATTAGATTTGAACCAATTGCAAAATTTCACATTGAGCCTCATACTCCAAACCAAATAAATGTCAATTGTTCAGCATTTGATCAAGAAGATTATCCAAGCGCAGATGAAGCTGACACCAAAGTTGGAAGCATCCCAGATTTGAATCTTGATGAATGGGAAAGCAAGGTACATGCTTTTGATCCCTACCAAGAGGTAGAAGAATCTGAGCTAGGAGTCTATTGCATACATGAAGAAAACCAGCCTATTCCTAGCATCACCAAACTAGACCATAAGGATGACAATGAGGTATGGTAGTTTTTTTTTCGATGGATCAAGGAGTAGGAAAGGTGTAGGAGGAGGAGTTATGCTTGTTTCACCTCAAGGAATCAAATATTATTCAGCTTTCCATTTCCAGTTTTCCTGTTCAAACAACACAGCTGAATATGAGGCCTTGATTTATGGACTTCATTGGGCCAGGAAAAGGGCATAAAGAACTTGCAGGTGTTCGGGGATAGTGAGATAATCATCAACCAAGTCAGGGGACAACATGCTACAAAGAATGACCTGCTCAAAAACTACAAGAACAGGGTATGGGACCTCATTGAGGATTTCGGAGCTTTCAACATCATGTCTATACCTGGAAGACAAAAAAAGAAGCTGAGATAGGCTCGCAGCAGTTGGAGCAACATTTGATGTGGTTGACAACATCGAGGGAGGAAACACAACCACATATCCATGTGATTGTGAGTCCAACAATTCCAGATAATAACACAAGATGGTAGGTGTTTGAGAACGATCAACAGATCGTCAATTTTTTACAAGAAGAGGCTGAATTCTCAGCTAGGAATTAGGACAAACTAGAGTAGTAGTACGGGGATCAAGTAGTGAAATTACAGCCAAATAAGCTTCCCAAGGGTTTAGTAACATTGGAGTCTATCTTCAACCCTAACGACTAGTTCCGTAAGGAAAAGGATAACATACAGGTCAAGAGAGAAGATTCAGAGCCAATTCTGGTTGGGGAAGGCAAAACACTTCAAATTGGTAAAGTGGCCACTGAGTAGGAGAAATCAGATTTCATACAGCTTTTCCAAGAATTTCTAGATGTCTTCGCTTGGAGCTATGAATATTTGAGAGGATTCAATCCAAAGTTAGCACAACATACCATATAATTGGATCTAGATGCTAAGCCCATCAGGCAGAAGCAAAGACCAGTCAACCCTCACATTGAGCCTCTAATGAAGAAAGAGCTAAACAAGCTAATAGAGGCAAGTATTATATTCCCAATCAAGCACTCAAGTTGGGTTGCAAACTTGGTTCCGGTCAGGAAGAAGAGTGGAGAAATCAGGTTGTGCGTGGACTTTCGAGACCTCAACAAGGCATATCTCAAAGACCATTACCCACTTCCTTCAATGGAACAAATATTGCAAGTGGTGTCTGGTTCGGAGAGGTTCTCTCTCCTAGATGGTTACTCAGGGTATAATTCGATAATGGTTAAATAAGATGACCAGATTTAAGATGGACTTTCACCACCAAATGGGGCACCTATGCCTACAAGAAGATGCCATTTGGGCTATCACATGTTGGAGACACTTTCCAAAGAGCAATGGATATGGCATTCAAGGGTTGATCAATAAAATAGTTACGATATATCTTGAAGACATCACTGTATTCTCCAAAAATGCAGCGAATTACCTCTTTCATTTGAGGCAGGTATTTCAAAGGTGTAGAAGATTTGGGGTATCATTGAATCCCAAAAAATGCATATTCTTGGCTCATGAAGGAAAACTTCTAGGCCATATTGTTTTAAAGGAGGGGTTGACGATTGACCCAGAAAGATTTGAAGCAATTCGAGCGTTGCCATTGCCAAGTCACAAGAAGGCTCTTCAAAGCTTCTTAGGAAGGATCAATTTTGTCCGCAGGTTTGTTCCAAACTTTACAGCTCTCGTAAAGCCAATAACGCTGATGTTAAGGAAAAGCATAGCATTCAAATGGACAGCAGAAGGCAAGGTAGGTTTTGAAGCAATCAAAGAGGCTATCTCACAAGCCCCAACTCTCATTAACCTAGACTTCTCCAAGGATTTCATGCTATATGCCTTCGGTGGTGGAGACATAATTTCTGCAATCTTGTACAACAAAACAAAGAGGGATTAGAACAACCAGTTACTTTCTTCAGTCAAGGCTTGGAGGAATATGAAACTAGGTACTCTTTCATTGAAAAGCATGTCCTTGCAGTGATTAGGAGCTTAAATAAATTCAAGCACCTAGTCTCAAACAACAAGATCCAATTGTTGGTCTCTCATGTAGGAGTCAAGGACTTCCTTCTAAACAAGGATCTGAATGAGAAACGTGCAGGATGGATAACCCATGTCATGGAATATGACATCAAGATCAAGGTCACAAAACTAGTACGTGGAAAAGGACTATGTGAACAACTATCTTTAAGTCAGCAAGTTGAAGTAGGAGATGAAAAAGAGACTGTCTTGGTACTATAGGATGGTCAAGAATAGGAAAATGATGACATGCTTGCTCCTTGTTGGACTCATAATATAATACACTTCCTACAGGCAGGCCTATGCCCTCCAGAAATGAGCAAAGCAAAAAGTAGATACTTTAGATTACAAGCCATTCCATATGTGCTTGTTGATGGTGTTTCATTCAAGAAAGACATCAATGGAGTTCTATTGAGGTGCATTAGGACAGTCAAACCGAGAGAGTGTTACAAGATTTTCATGATGGATATTTGAGGACATTTTTCCCCACGAGTAAATGACTCTCAAGATAAGGAAGGCAGGTATTATTGGCCCACAATGTCCAAGTGACTTCTATACATGGATAAGAAAGTGCAGAAATGTGCACTCTTCACAGCAAAGAAACACTAAGCAGCACTTCCATTGCACCCAATTTTGGTTCACCAACCATTTATGCAATGGGGATTGGACTTTTCTCGGGGTCATCAGCCCAAACTCAAGCCAAGGCCACAAGTGGTATCTCATGGCAACGGACTATTTCACCAAGTGGACCGAAGTAGTAGCGCTCAAAGAAGCAAATGAGTCTAACATACTAGACTTTTATGAAGGAATAGTGACCAGGTTTGGTGTGCCAGCCACTATCATATTAGACAATGCATTGGCATTCATAGGTTCCAAGATTATAGAATGGGTTGTCAAGAATGGAATCTATTTGAGCACCTCTTCAAATTATTACCCGCAGGGTAATGGACAGGCAGAGTCCACGAACAAGAATTTGCTAAGGATCATCAGAAGGACTCTAGATGAAAACCAAATAACATGGCATACCAAGCTAAAATCAGTGTTATGGGCTGACAGGATAACACCAAAGAGGTCTACAGGTAGTTCTCCCTACAAGTTGGTCTATGGAAAAGAGGCAGTATTGCCTATATCATTAGAATTTCCTGCATTGGAGCTCATGAAGCAGTTGGAGTTGTTTGAGTTTGAACCAATGGAAGCTAGGTATGCAGAGTTGATGGAATTGGAATAAATCAGAGAACATGTAGTTCAGATGATTGAGAAGGATCAGGCCTTAGTAAAAAGATGGTTTGATAAGAAAGCAAGAGCAAAGACCTTCCAGGAAGGGGACCTAGTTCTGAAATGGGATGCAGATTAGGAAAAACTAGGAAAACATTCCAAGTTTGATGCCATTTGGAGTGGCCCCTACATGGTCACGGGATGTAAAAGTAGTAATTCCTTCCAATTGTATACATTAGATGGAGGAGAACTCCCGATTCCGGTTAATGAGAATCTATCTTAAACATTACTACTAAAAGGAAAAGGTTTACCCTTGTAAATATTAGCCTAGATTTTAATTCCTCTAAGTGTGGATGCACATTGTCTTGTTGTAGTTAGGTTTCAATTTCCCTAAGTGCTTCGGCATAGGTTTTGTTGCTCCCAGGGTGAATTTCTATAGTTCAGCATGCTCTCAGAGAAGGAGTTGTGGTATTAGGCTTGGGATCAGATATCAAGTTGGTTTTAGGTTATTGCTTATGACTCCATGCCCAATAGATTGCTAAAAGGCCACTAATCTTCTACCTAGCAGGCAGGTGATCCCATCGAGTCACCAAATTGTTGTATATATCTCCCTCCCCGGGTAAATATAGACAAATAGAAGAATATGGAAATCAAAGAAACTCAAACCTGGCATTTATTTATGAAAAAATTTGCTCCCTGGCATAGGTTTGAAGTGCACATCAGAAGATGTTGACATGGGAAAATTTACACCCTGACACAAGTTGGAGACGCACATCAGAAGGTGTCGAAATGAAAAAAGTTGCGCCGCGCGCGCGCAGGTTGGAGGCGCACATCAGAAGGTGTCGATATGAAAATAGTTACACCTTGGCACAAGTTGGAGGCACACATCAGAAGGTTTCGACATGAAAAAAGTTGTGCCAAAGCACAGGTTGGAGGCACACACCAGAAGATGTTGATATGGGAAAATTTGCGCACTCGTGCGAGGTTGGAGCGCAGATTAGAAGGTGTTAGCACCACATTTTTAGTGCTTAAGGTGCACTTAAGAGTATGTTGACATGAGTATGGATGCGCCAAGGTGCATCTTCACAAGGTGCATCTTCAGGAGGTGCATCTTCAGGAGGCACAACATTTTGAGCGTTGACACCCCGAACTTGACATGTAAAGCAAACCCGACGCAAATATTGAGATAGCTATAACTTTTCACAGGAGCTCGGATTCACGCAAAGTTGGACTTTTCGGAAAGCTTACAAGGTCCTCTATCCAAATAAAATGGATATCTTTAATTGGGTGAGAACAAGTTCTTAAAAATGCAAAATACAATTCGCCATTTTTTGGGTTTGTTAGGGTTCTCACCTACCACCATAATGAGATGAATTAAATACAATCTGGAGGTGGTTGGGGTAGATTTGGAATTCCTCTCTCTTCCCTCTCTCATTATTCTTATAAATTTTAAGGAGAGGCTTCTTTATAAAGGTTGGACATTCTTGTTTTGTCCCCTCCCTTCTTCTCTTTGGCGGGTGAATTTGTGGAGTTCAAACCTCCCATCGAAAATTGTAATGCAAATTTGCCTCTTGGAATTTTGTAGTGTATTGTATCAATCTTTAAAGAAAATAATGCATGTATTTGGATGATTCTCAACCCTCTCTGTGTTCATTTTCATCTTCTTTATCTTTCACTGAAAATTTAGTTATCTGTGCATGATCTTGCATTGCATTTTAATGGTTTGTGTTTATTGGCAATACAGGTGTGTCTTCATTCCTCGGTGCATCACCTTTGTTAGTTTAGGTTTATTTTTATACATCTTCTTACCTTGTCTCCTTGGAAAGTTATATTAGGTTTTTGAGTAAACCCTCTACATTTTTATGTGTGCATCTGAATAGAGGAATAGGAACCGGCCTTCATCCGGAGAGCTTTCCCGATTCACAAGGTCTCACACTTGGGAAAAGATCCATGTTATGCAATCGCACTGAGAGTCTCAACCCATCGAGTTGTAGACATTCACGGGTGTTATGATTCACCATAAATAGTAATAAATAGCCTCATCCCACGGAGAATATATTGGTTCCTGACCCTTTGACTTCCAAGGTTGTTGCCTTAGAGGAGGCCAATGTCATCGTGTGGTGTGATAGATGTTTATTACCACACTCCCCATGTGATGTAGATCAAGAAGTTGAGGAAGAAGATTATGATGAGATGGATGATGATGTTTGCATGATGGAATGCCCTACAAACTCATAGCAGGGGGAAACCTCAATTGAATTGATAAGTTCCATAACTGCTGAATATTTCTAGGATTGTGTCCACTGGGTATTACCTCTTCCTCCCATTAATGCTTTTGAAATATATATGGTACAAGAATTTGATCTACCTAATCATGATTTTTAATACTTAAGGGCCTTGATGATTAAAAAGTATGATGGAGGGATCCCTTCCGAAGAGGACATGAAACTATTGATGAATGTAGTAGTTACTCAGAGAAAGAATATAACACTAGAAGTAAGGTTGTCAAAGGGGAGGGCCACAAACCAAGCCAAAAGTTCCAGTTCTTACCAATATCCCAAAGGAAACCCCTAAGAAAGATACATCGGAAAAGGCCTAACTACCCCAAATAAAACTTTTGCTCATGCCCAGATTGTGAAGACTCCCATATTATCAGATGAAGTTGTGAATCTCCCTTCTAACATTTCCCTACCCAAATATGTTCCTTGTGACATAACCCAAATCTTGAGTCAAGTCAAGGTTACCATTCCTTTTTTGAATTACATAGAATCCTTGAGCATAGGAAAAGGGCATTCAAATATTTTGGATTTAAGGAAGAAAATCTTACTAAGGGAAAAAGTGTTAATAATATAGAGGTTCCTCCCATTGTTGCAGAATCAAAAATACCAGAAGCATTAGAGGAACTAGGTGAATCATCTGAGGTATATTTGGGAACTTCTATGGTTGAATCTCAGCTTAATGTGGATCCATTTTTTACCACTTTGATTATTAAAGATAGGCTAGTACATAACTGCATGTTTGATTCAGGAGCCTCATGTAATGTAATGCCTCTTGAGGTCATGAATGAGTTAAATATCAAGGTAACAATAGCTTTTGGGAAATTTACTGCCATGGATTCAAGATAATTTCTAGTAATTGGATATGTCAAAGGATTATTAGTGCAACTGGCAGCTTTTCTAGGAAAGTGCTTAACCATGACTGTGGTTATTGTGGATTGTCCTGCCAATTGGGGGATGTTATTATCAAGAAAGTGGGAAGATAGTGTGGGTGGAATTGTACAAATGGACATGTCTTATGCAACCATACCAATTGAGGGAAGCCTTGTAAAGTTATATGGTGAGAAGAAGATGTTACATCTCATTGAAATCCTTAATAATGCTTTTTATGAAGTATTGTACACACGGTTGTCGATGTTGGTAATTTTCTAGGATATGTTGATTGTAAGGAGCATAAAATTGATGAGTGTGAATATCCTGAGTAGGTTGGTTCTCCTTGGACCCTGATGTTTGATGGGGCTTGTTCTAGATCTGGTAATGGCGTTGGTGTTGTCTTGATATCTCCAAGCCAAGAGGAGTTTAACTTTTCTTTTAAACTCAATTTTGAGTGCACGAACAATATTGTTGAGTATGAAGCATTGTTGTTGGGTTTAAGAATTGATTCGAAATATGGTTTCAAGGATATTATTGTTAAAGTGGATTCAGAGCTGATAGTAAAAAAAGTAAGAAAGTTGTATGCCACAAAGAGTCGAGAATGAAGCAATACAAGCATGTAGTTTGGGAATTCATTGAAATGTTTGACTCTTTCAATATAACGCACCATGATAGGAGGTACACAATATTCTAGAAGACGAAATGACAGTGTTGGGATCAAGGTTTGAAAACTATACATTATCCCCTATTTTGAATATGATATTGAAATATTTACTAGGTCGTCTGTCCCTCGATAATATCAAACATTGACAAGTGTTTCAGGATGATGATCAGCTCTAAAGGTTTATACATAATAAATGGGAATTTTCCAATCAAAGTATGTTTGGGACTTCATTGAAATGTTTGACTCTTGCAATATAATGCACCATGATAGAGGTACAATATTGTAGAAGACAAGTGGCAATGTTGGGATCAAGGTTTGAAAACTATATATTATCCCCTATTTTGAATATGATATTGAAATATTTACTAGGTCGTTTGTCCCCGATAATATCAAAATTGACAAGTGTTTCAAGATGATGCTCAGATCTAAAGGTTTATACAGAATAAATGGGAATTTTCCAATCAAAGTATGGACTGGGAACCAATGGTTTATGTAAATGAAAAAAAAGAGACCTTGTTCGGTAAAGACATTATCCAATTGAAAACCAATAATATTCCTAGAGGTTTGGCTACACTTTGGAATCAAATTTTGATAATGTTGATTGCATTATTAATAGAAAAATTTCATCATAAAGGGATGTTGAATAATATAACCTAGGCATGAGAGGATAAACCCAATGAAATTTGGCTAGGCAACAACTTGAACAAAAAAGAAAAGTAGACATATGTCCAATTGCTAAAAAAGTACCAAGACTGCTTGGCTTGGTCGTATTTAGAATTGAAGGCATATAGGGAGGATCTCTTTCAGCATGAAATACCCCTAGAAGCCAATGCCAAGCCGTTTAGGTAGAAACAAAGACCAATTAATCCTCTCCTTTCCTCAAAAATGCAAGAAGAGTTGAAAAATTTAAGGGAGGGAGGAATTATATAGCCTACAAGATATTCCTCGTGGGTATCAAACCTGGTACTGTATGAAAGAAATATGGGGATATAAGATTGTGTGTTGACTTCAGAAACTTAAATAAGGCATCAATTAAAGACAAATATCTCCTTCTAAATAGGGATAACATGTTGCAGTTGATTAGAGGTTCAGAGTTGTTATCCACTTTGGATGGTTTTTCTGGATATAACCAAGTGGTTGTGAAGTAGTTAGAAAGAATCAAAATTGATTTTATCACCCCATGGGGAACCTATGTGTATGTCAAAATACCATTTGTCCCGATGAATGCTAGAGCCATGTTTAAAAAATAAATGGATGTAGAATTCTTAGGATATATAAATTACATCATTGCTGTGTATCAGGATGATGTGACAGTATTTTCAAGAAAAAGGAGTGATCACCTGCAACATTTAGAAAAGATCTTATTAAGATGCAGGGAGTATGGTATATAAATGAATCCAAAGAAGTGCCATTTTGGGGTTCAAAAGGAAAAGTTGCTTGGACATATAATGTCAAAATAATGGGTTATGATCGATCCTGAGAGAGTGGAAGCCATTATCAAAGTTCCTATTCTAAAAACCAAAAATGGAATTCGGTCCTTTTTTAGGAAAATAAATTTTATTAGGAGATTTATCTCTAAATTTTCGAATTGACTATCCCAATCACTAGTATGTTGAAGAAGGATGAAAGTATCAGATGGGAGGAAGAATTTATTCAAGCCTTTTCTGGGATCAAATAAGCATTGAAGAATGCCCATGTTTTAGCAGCTCCTAATTACAAAAATTCCTTCCAAATGTTTTCCTTTTCTTCAGAGAATAATATTACATCTGCGTTATTTACAAAAGGATGATGAAGTAGTGAAAGGCCAATTGCTTTCTTTAATAAAGAATTACAAGGGGCGGAGCTGAAGTATACTATCATGGAGAAATAGGCATTTGTTTTAGTGAAAGCCAAAAAAATCTTTAGGTTGTATATTTTAAGTTCTAAAGTTATAGCCTATGTTCCCATACCATGGTTAAAGATATCCTGTCAGAAATGGACACTTCAAGTAGGAGATGCTGATTGGAAAAAAATTTGCAAGAATATGACACGGACATCCAAACTACAAAATTGGTCAGAGGTCTAGACCTAGCAAAGCTAATGATAGAAATCAACCTGCAAATAGTTGAGATAAATGAGGTTGAAGAAGAAAGATTGAATATTCTTGAGAAATTGAAAAATTCTGAATGGTACAAGGATATTATTTTTTTATCTCAAACATCTACAGTGCCATGAGTATTTGAGCAAGAATAAAAAATAACACTTAAGTTAGCCTCCCAAAAGTACATCATCACTGATTATGGGTTATCCTAGAAGAACCCCAAGGAGTTCTTTTGAGATGTATCACTGAGGATAAAGCCCCAAACATAATTGATGATTTCCATGCGGGGAGTTTGTCGAGGGCATTTTTTTCTGGGAAAGTCACAACCCATAAGATATTAAGGGTTGGTTCTGGTGGAAATCTCTTTTTAAAGACATAACTCTGCTTTGGTAAGAAAGTGTGAGAGTTGTCAACATTTTTCAAGAAGATTGAAAGGTTCATGCTCCCTCCCTATGCAGCCTCTATCAATTGAAGCCCCATTTAGGCATTGGGAATGGAATTCATTGGTGAGATTTCAGATCCTTCAAGTGCGGGGGCACACATGGATATTTGTGGCCACCGATTATTTCACCAAGTAGGTGGAGGCAGTCCTAACAAGAAATCTACCCACCAAATTCTTATGGACTTCATTCGAGTCATATAATTTGTAGGTTTGGAGTGCCTACTAAGATAGTTCTTGTGAGTGCTATGAGTTTTCAAGCTAAACCTTTAGTATCCATGTGTCATGAGTATGGGATCAATTTAGCATATGCTTCAAATTATAATCCTTAGGGTAATGGATAAGCATAATTAAGCAACAAGAATTTGTTGAAGATAATCGAAGGACCTTGGAATTAAAGAAATGAAAGTGGGGAGAGCGAGTTAAATTTTGTTGTTTGGGCTCATAGAATCCTTTGTAAAGGAAAGAGCTCATTTGAGTTGGTGTATGGAACTCACGCTCCACTTCCCCTCCATATGTAATTTTCTTCTTACCAATTTATCCAACAATTGGAGGACTATGAGGTCAATCCTTATGATGCTCGTATTAATCAAATTATTGAATTAGATGAAGAGAGAAGAAAATACCACCAAACACATGTGAAGTTTAGGGAGAAATTAAAGAAACTATTTGATAAAAAGGTCAATCTAAGATATTTCAAAGTGTGGGGGATTTGGTGCTACTATGGGATAGTAGAAATGAGATAAGAGAAAACATGGAAAGTTTGACGGATTATGGATGGGCCCTTATCCTATTGACATTTGGATTGGTGAGCACACTTTTTCCTAAAAGACCTGGACGGGGGTATTGCTTGAGTTACCTATTAATGGTAGGCACTTGAAACATTTCCTTGAATGATTTATCAGAATCAAGACATGCATCATTGTACAATGTATAGTCTATTATTGCTTTTGTTCTATTTTCACGTTTTTCTGTTTCGGTTTCTCTTGGTCCTTGGTGACTAGCTTTTTTGGGTTTCTCAATTCATTCTTAGGGAATTGGTTGTTGTTTTTCTGCTTTGCAAGCTTGTTCCTAACTCCGTTTCCCAATGGATTTTTGGCACATGGTATGTCATAATGTTCTTGCAAAGCACTCGCAGGAACGCCCATCCCAATTTGGAGCCAAATGTCGGTGCTCGATTTTGTCTCACCCCTGTTGGATTTAATCTTGCTCTGTTTGTTCAAAATTTCTTAGTTCACATGGTTTGAAGTATTTTGTGTCTCTATGTATGGATGTGTGATACTCTTTTCCTTTACCAAGATGTCATTGTCGGTCCTTTTGTTTGGTAGTGGATAACATTGAGCAGTATTGTTTACAATTTCTTTGTCCATGAGAAATAATTTGTAATATGGGTGGGATTTCAGGTTTTCCCCTTCCTTCTATTCTTCCAGTCATATTTTCCCTATCAAATTTTTGTCCCAACATCCGAGGATACGTGACCCTTTCTAATTGGATGTACCCGGTGGGTCTTTTTGGTAAAAATTGTCACTTTTGTTAAATTTGTAAAAATGCCAAATTGGTCCCCCAGCCCAGATATTTTTCGATTGGCTATTCAAAAAAAAATGAAGTGGCAGGATAAAATTCTTACTTTGACCCCGAAGATGGACACGTGGCCATTTTTCAAGTTAAAAGTGGGGAGGTGGGTCGTCGGGGCATTTTGAGACTCTTAGACTCGCTTTAACTCAAATATATTCCACGTGGAAGTCCTCGCGCTCATTTGAGGATTCACCTCTCAGTTTTACCTTTGGAGTTATGTCAAGGAGACACGTGGAGGCTTCCACTGGCTCTTCCTTATACTTAGAATTTTTAAGTTTTCGGTGTAACTTTGTCGCCTGAACACGTGGAAGGCTGCGCTTGTTTGGGAGTCCTTCTTTTGAGCCTCATACCAAAAGAGCACCAAAGGGACACATGGAGGTCTCCACTCACTCTATCTATACATGTAGTTTTTAGTGGCATATGCATTTCTATCGGGTTCTCGACATGTGGAGGGCCTGCACTTACTTAAGGATCTACCTCGGATCCTACCTTTAGAGTTGCACCAAGGACACACGTGGAGGCTTCGATGGATCCTTTTATACTTAGAATTTTCAAGTGTTCGGTATGACTTTGTCAAACCCGTGACATGTGGAAGGCCCACGCTTTTTGGGAGTCCTTGTTTTGAGCCTCATACCAAAAGAGCGTCAAAGGGACATGTGGAGGTCTCCGCTCACTCTATCCATACTTAGACTTTTTCAGCCTTTGGATGCATTTCTTTCATGTTCTAGAGACATGGAGGGCCTATGCTTACTTAAGGATCCACCTCTAGGTCCTACCTTTTGAGTTGCGCCAAGGAGACACATGGAGGCTTTCACTGGCTCCTCTCTATACCTAGAATTCTAAAGCAACTTTCTTAAGCTTGGGACACGTGGACGACTCGTGCCTATTTAGGATCTGCCCCTTAATTTTACTTTTGAAAGAGCGCTAAAGAAACACGTGGAATATTCCATTGGCCTCTACCCATACTTAGAATTTTCGATGGTTGAGGAAACTTTCTCAAATCCTAGGCACATGGCACCCTCCGTTGGTCCGTAAAATCTTTCAATAACTTTTTAGGCTCGAAACATGGTGAGCCCACGCTTGATTGGGGTCTCTACTTTTGGGCTCCATATGAAAAGTGTGTTGAAGAAACACATGGATGCTTCCGTTGGCTCCTCTTTATACCGATACTTTTTGAAGGCGAAGAAAACTTTATTTGGCCCGGGGCACGTGGAGAGCCTGTAGTTGTTTGAGGTCATGCCTATCAACTTCATCTTTGAAGGTGCACTGAGCAGACACATGGAAGATTCCTTTGTACCTTCCCATACTTTTAGTTTTTAGCAATCAATGCAACTCTCTAAGATTCTAAAACATGTGGAGGGCCTGCGCTCTTTTGGGAACCTACTGCTAGACTTCACCTTTGCAGTTACGCCAAGGAAACATAAGGAGGTTTTCGCTAACTCCTCTTTGCACTTGGCCGACTCAGAATCACATCACACAGGTGTAGGTATCCATGCGAGGGAACTCATTTCTCAAGGTGTTTTCTCAAGGGTGAAAAGGATGGATTTTCAGATCTAGCCATATTGAGCCACTTGAAAATGATAAAAAAATGAATTTCTTACATGACAGAATAAAAGAATGATTATGAATAATGTCAAAAATTATGATATGGCATCCCAGTCAAAGTTGAGGGTCTGAGAAACGTGATCAGTTAATGATTTATCCACCTGGAAGCTTCAGGTGTAAATTTGTTAAACATCACTTTCTAGAACAAACTTGTAGCAAACAAAGGATTCCTCAAATATTCTTCTTTTGGGGGAAATCTGGGAGGAGTGAGCAAGTGAAATGTATAAATGCATTGAGGACACTCTTGCATTGGGGGTTAATTTTTCTGAGAAATTTTGAGAGAAAACAATTTTTCCCAAGAGGCCATCTGAGAGACCAATTCATTTTCCTGTGTCTTTGGATTCAATTGTGTCAAGGTGGTTGCAAGTGTACAACCATTGACAGGCTCTGAGATTGTTGAGGAAACTTTCCCCTGCTAATGAATTTGATAAACCTTGAATGACTCTGTGTTGATCATGTGTATTATTGTGTCTGCTTTTCTTTCAATGTGTTTTCAAATAGCTTTTCTTGTTCCTATTGCAATCTTATGTTAAAATCTCTCTGAGTCACACAAGATCTCGTCTATGTGTTAGTATTTTGACATTTGCAATTTTATTATGAGAATAACCTTCATATAGTAATGAAATAAACAATTTAAAATCACTTTACTTTTACTATCTTTGATAAAGATTGTTTGTAATCTTATGAGTGTATCGTAGGCGTGACGAACCAGCGATTTCTAGCATTTATTTGAGTCTTTAGCGGGGAGGCTTTGTGTTTAATTCTTGAAGAATGTGTGAAACCGTGCATCTTTGGGCCTCCATTGATGCACACCTTCTAGTTGAAGGAATATCTTGGCTGTTCTAAAGCTTTATGTCTGTGAGTTTTTCTATTTTGTAAAAGCTCTCAAAGATCTGGTATAATCAAATTTATCTTTCTTAACTTCCCACCAATTTTTTTTTCAAACTATGAATCCTACACGAACTACCCCTATTTGTACTGTGTATCCACAAATGAAAAAATTCTAGTGCCAAAGTATGTAGGGACAATCAAGATTCAATTATTGTCTTTAGTAACCCGAACCTTTGTCCAGGAAACATCTCCACTCTCTAGTGTGACAACTCATGAGAGTTAGATTGTGTTGTATTGATCATATTTCCTCAAGGTTCTCATTAAAATTGTGTAGAGAAGGATCTCTTGATGTCCTTCACTGACACGAGTTACAAAACAGTCCTCTCACCCTATTTAAAGGCATATCCTAAAGTAGTGAGGGTAGATAAAATCCTCAATGAGGTGTAATCCACTTCTCTAACGCCCAAGTGACAAAGAGTAAGTTGAATCTCATCCCCGACTACAAAACAAATCATATCATGGTTCGTCTGTCTCTAAGCATCCTACTAGTTTCGTGATGTTTCTCGGCCCTCGTGGGAGAATCAATTTGGATACCAAAAGGTAAAATCTAGAATAAAAAACAAAATGTCAAGGGGTTAACTATAGAGATATAGATGGGAGGAATACAAAGGTTCTTGTTTTTTGGGAATGACCCAATTATATGAGGATTAAGTTAGAAAGGTGTTGGTGGGTACTGAAATAGAGCCTTTCTAAGAGGTGAGAGAGGATGTTGAAGAATGGAAGTTGATGTTAAATAGAAACCCTATATTTAACTAAGAGATAAAAACAACCATGTCTCCTAGAGAGTAACAAGCAATAAAAAAATAAAGTAGATGGCTAGATCAAGATCCAAATTATACTATTAAGTGGTTGTAATATTTTTACCATGTTTTTTATATTTAAGCAATTATTGTATCGTTGAATGCTTTTTCTATATGTGGATCCTTTTCGGTACTTGGTTGGTTCTTATGTTGTTTTTGTTAGATCCTTTTATTTTCACATATTGTTTGTCTTGTTTTAGGTTATGGGATCATATCAAAATCCCCTTCCTTTACACAATCTAGAAAACATATTATCATATGTACCTTAGAACAAAAAATAAAATTACGATCTATCAAGGGTTTCTGTGTATGTACCAATTTTTGTAGCCTTGTCTTTCACTTGGTGTGCCCTCTCTCTCTCTCTCTCTCTCTCTCTCTCTCTCTCTCTCTCTCTCTCTCTCTCTCTCTCTCTCTCTCTTGTTTGTGACTTCTGCGAATGGGTCTTCTAGCTTTCTTCTTTGCATTCTCTTCCTTAGTATATTTTTTGTTTCTCATTTTTTACATTTCCCATGATTCATCCGCTTCAACAATTTTCACCTGTACACATAAATAGAGATAGATCTGAATTTCTAAGAGTAAACTCTATAGAAAACTATACGTGCATGCAACTCTTATTATATACAAATCTCAATAGAAATTAGGTTAGAAATTAGGTTATTTTTAATTTTAGTTTTTTATAACTTTAAAACAACTTTTCTAATTTTAATAGAATTTAAATTTAATATACAATTATTTAGTTTTATAATATATTTTTAAATAAAATAACTATATGCTTTAAAGTCAATTCTATTATATATAAATAATAATAAAAATATTTTTTCAAAAATATAATAACATATTATATATTTTTGGTTAAAAACAATTTAAAAAAACCAAACTTGGTTTAAAACAAAAAAATATGTAAAAACTAAATTTAAAACATTAAAAATGAACAATATTATTTTAACACCGTAGTTATAAAAACAAAAATTGCAAAACATTAAATTTAGAAGGGAAGCTTACTTGGCGGCACTTTGGTAGCACATGGGGGTTCATGCAAACGAGGTTCACGCGAACACCCCTTCGAACGAAGGGGTGTTCGCGCGAGCCCTCTTTCACGCAAACCTCCCTGTGTGGCACGTATGTGGCACCTAAGTGGCATATTTTGGCACCAAATTCTTTTGGAGGATAATTGTAAGCCAAAATATGCCACTTAGGTGCCACGTAAATAGGGTAAACGATCTAGTAAAATTAAAAAAATTAACACATTTTATATTTTTACTAGCTTTCTAAAAATTTAATTTTCAGTTTTTAAAAATCTTTTTTGTTATTTATTTTTTATTTTTTACTAACATACGGTATTTTAGGACAATCAATAGTACACAATCAACCAAATTTGAAAAATAGTAGAATATATGATTTTTTTTGAAAAAAATAAAGTTACTATTTGTTGAAGTCTTCTTCGTACTGTGAAAAAAAAACTCAATTTCGATATAAATCTTAAAATTTATTGGCATAGACATATGTACGCTATTTATTTAAAAATATTTTTACTAAATAATTAATTTTTAAAAATATAAGTCAAAAAAATACAAAAATTTGACAAGACCTCAAAAGTCAAATCTTGAACATATATCTAAAATTTCATGGTGAAAAAACAACTTTTCATTTAAAAACACCACCAGGGGACAATCATTCCTCTTTTATAACATAAGAAACAACGTATGAATAAAATTAAGATAAACACCAAAATTTTAGCCAATTTTTTTAAAAATATACATGTATTCTACACTCTAAACACAACATTTCGTTAGTTTGTGGAATTTCGTGAATGCATACAGTTTTGTGGCTATTACCTTTAGAAAATCAATGAAATTGAAAATTCATGTTTATAAAGGTACAAAACATACAAAAAAAGGGACATTTTAGTTTGCAAGATAGAGCCGAAGCTATGAAATGAAAAGATTTTGAAACCTAAAGTTTTGAACACCGATATTCGAGTTCAAACTTCAGGAATTTACCTTGATTTTAACCAACTTTCTTGGCCAAATGTCTAAAATCCCGATGATTTTAAGATCCGAATCCAAGTTCCAAAATGGATCCCGATTTGTTGATTCCAAAGTTGGCATTGACTCGAAGTGAGATCGCTATTCGGACACTACAACGCGCTCAACACAATACCCTTCGAGAAAACCTCTCAAAGTTGCATCCTTACACTAGTTCAATCAAAAATTCCCTCATGTCAAGAACCCCTAGAGACTTCACTTCCTAACTCAATCTCTGTGTAGCCCAATCCAACTTTCTCCGGGCATTGAGCACATTGATTCCTAAACACCTTGACTCGGTTTCTCGTAAGTTAATTCATTCATTGGATGTACTCATATATTCTTCTCACCATGCATCAATGAATCCACATAGATCACTCTCTTCATAACTTCTTATCATGATCTCATCCATCTACAAAAACTACCGAGTCCAGGACTACTTGAGCTTACTATAAAATACCTTATCCTTTGCTCGCTTGGTCATGCAATGCAAAACATTGGCTTACCATATGGATTTGAGTTGAGCTAGTCCTTAGATCTTCCAAGATACCTTGCAAAGTGAATTGGTGTCACCGTTTCGGTAAGTAGTTTTCCTCGGCATCACTCAAGCTCTTTCAACCTCTTCTTGAACTTCATCGACTCAGCTTAAGCCGTTCGCATGATCGACCTGTATACTCTGTTTGCGAGCTTGGTTCTCATGTATACCACTCCCAGTTGGATCACCTTCAAACTTTGGTATCATGTGCAAATATATCATTAACAATGAGGCCTTACATTGAGTCTCACACCTCAGCTCCTCACCGATATAGTGAGCCATTCACAAAGCCAATGCTTCGAGTCTCCTCAATCATTTTCCTTGAGCTTCACATTTCATGCCTTTGATGCTTCGCTATGTCACTGAAACTCCATGGCTCATCCATCCATCTTCAACCAATGTCGAGCTAATGTGATGAGTTTGAACGAGATCTGAGCTCACAAAATCAGAATCGATCCAACGAGTTTCCCTCCTACTTAGTCCTTCCGAAACTCATCCATCATCGATCTACCATCGCATACTCATCCACACTACGAAATCATTTATTGAGCTTCCAAACTCCTGTGAATGAACTATTTTCCTAGCTCGACACAGTCGTGTCGATATCATTAATCTCCAAAAATCCCCTCGGATTTTTTTTTGGTATGGGAAACGTATTACTCCCAACCTCTCCAAGTGATTTTAGTTATTCCTTTTGATGAGATGGCCATCACCGAGTCCACACTCAATCCACTCTGATGACTCAAACCTCAAAAATCCCATATCTTGATGATTTATTTTTAACCTACCCCTATACATCAATTTTAGCTCAACTGAGGTATTTGAGGATCTTCCCCTACTATGCATAGTGTGAGGTCCATGAGTTGCTTAGTGAGTTGTTTGAGCTTGAGCCCGTTTGTGGCCGTTTTAGAATTCTTTCAACCTTTATACTAAACCTTTGAAATTTTTCAAGAATTTTCCGAGAATCAAGAAGGGCATGGAGACTGAGTAGAGTGCCTTTGTTGTACCCTTACTCTTTCCATTTTTCGTTTCTTGTTTAACGAATGTGGGCCCGCAAAAGATAATTTTCTAGTTCCGAGCAAACCAAAAGCCACCAAAACAAGAAAAAGAAAATAAAATTCCAAGATGATCCCAAGACTTCCTATAGCACCATGAACATTCCTTAAACACAAAAGTTTACTCAAAAATGCCTCAGAATGTTTTGCAAGGGAATGTTTTTGTCCTAGGGTCTGATGTACCTATTTTCTCCAATTTTTCCCCAAGGGACAAATTTGGATAACATGTTCAGTGACCTCTCAGGAATTCTTTCCTGCTAAGCACTAGTCCAGTAGGCTTTAGCATCCATTGGGCATGGAATCACTATTAGTCCCAACTTCCCAAAACTAATTTGATTCTTCATGATGGATCTTGAAATCCCTTCAAGAAGCTGTTGATCGTGGAGCTACTTGTCTTGTTAAGTATAAAGTACACCGAATCCGATGATTTCTTGGCATGTATAGCACATTGCAAAATTCGAGTAAAACACGGCTGATTTTGGACATCATGGAACTCTATTAAATATTGATTTCTTCCTTCTTTTAAATACTCCTTTTTTGACACGCTACTTGAGGAAACTCTTAGAAGCATAGCTTCTCATAACTCATAAGATTTCCTATGAACTAGATCCAATCAAGAGTATGGAAAATTTGAGATTATCTTCTAATCAAAACCTAAAAGGATATTGAATGAATTATGGAAGACTACTCATTTGCTTTAGCTTATTTGATTTGTATGGTGTACCTAAAACTAAATTTTGATTGATCTAGAGGGACAAGAGATTAGAAACATTGAAAACTTCACTTATTATAATTTTTTTAGTTTCTCTACATTTGAAAACCTTTGAGAATAACAACTATTTCTAACATTCAAATTCTTCCCGTGGTGGTCTTCCTACAATTATATGGTAAAGTATGCAGAGAAAACATGAAAAATACTTTATACAAAAATAAAAATCATACATGCTAAAATTAGACATGCATATTATGCACAAGTACTTTTATAATGAAAACAAACTGTTCCTACTCTACACTAACTGGAGGAACAAGTGAGATAAATGAACCCTATAATTGGTTGTGTAAAATAGCTTTCTTTCCTCACAATGGGAAACCATGAAGATGATTTGACAATGGACATGGCTGAGACTGAGAGTGAAAAACAAAAAAATCCCATTCCTCCACTTGGTTCATCAAGGCATCAACTAAAAAGGATTGCATGCATCTTTTAGCTGCATAGAATTTGTTTTGTAGAGGCATTACAACTGATCCTTGCGGATGTGAAAGCTGTTCCTCACATTTTGAAGTGATTGTGGTGGTTGTGGCTCCTCATTTAGTTCCAGTGAAGCCAAATATCTAATGGGTCAAGGTCTGATCTGTCGAATGTTCTGTTACTCGAGCTTTGGTTTTAATAAGGAAGTGTGCTTGAAGACACTCTTGAAAAAGATGTTTATCCATAAACGTATTTTCCTCTTGTAGCTCATCTATAAAAACTAATGTTCCACCTAGATAAATGGTATTGAACTTATGTCTTCTTCATTCCCTTTCCCTCCTTTGACAATAAGAAGTTATTCCACAACATGTAGCTCCTTTGGACTACTTGCAGCCACAACTAGAACCATTTTTGAACCACTTTGTGAATGTTTAAAGCTGTGTTCCTCACCTTAGAGTTTATATCTTCGGATCAAAGAAAAAAATGATATGCATTTTTAACCTCCTCAATCAATAAGAAACATGCAAGATCAAATTATTTTATTTTCTTCTTTTGAGAAATGTTCGGGCAACAAGATCTTCAAGAATATTTTCCTCCATCATAGCTTTTGTTATCCCAAATTCAGCCCCTTACGTTAATTTGGATAAATCATCATAAATAGACTTAGCCATTCATATTCTTGGATGTGTAACGATTTGTTTAAGTTTAACCCCATTAAAAGAGAAATGAATCCGTGTTTTGGCTTGACCAATTTGGTCTTTACTGCATGTGCAAGGCTCTCCGCATGATGAATGTTCAATTTTTGGTCGGCACGGTTGGTCGAAGGGTTGGTCGACTTGGTTGGTCGAATGGGTTGGTCAGTTGGGTTTGTCGGGACGTGTTGGTCGGACAAGTTGGTCGATGGGATAGGTCGAGACGGGTTGATCGGGTGGGTTGATCGAGACGGGTTGGTCGGATGGGTTAGTCATTCCGGTTGTTCGGTTGAGATGGTCGGACGAGTGGATCGGCGGGTTGGATAGATGGGTCATACAGGGGAAGCATCGTATGGACAGCCACGGGTTGGTTGGCTTGGTTAGTCAAAAGGTTGGATGGGTATCCAAGTTGGTCATCCCAAAAGTCATATGGATACCAGGTAGGATGGGTTACTAGGTTGGCTATCTCGGATTCGTACGGACATCAGGTTGGATGGGTCACTAGGTTAGACGGGTACCAAGGTTAGTCGTCCCGATAGATGGATGACCATCAAGTTGGTCGGTGACCATAGTAATGTACATCCTACATATTTGGATGGTGTTCAAATCCCAGTACGATGGTCGAAGTCAAATGATGCATGGTTAGACTAGTAATGAAGTTGGATGCCTAGGTGGTGGTATGATGCGGTTGGACCGGTCACATGGTTGGGTATCTCACGAGTCCCAAGCAAGGCACAAGTAGGTGAATGGATGACATCCCAACAACCGATATTAATGCAGTATGGTGACCATGTCTTTTCTGAAAAAAAGTACCCTCGGGAAGTGAAATTGTATGGGTTCCCATACCTCTTTGATGATCTTTGGGTGAAAAATGGCTATATAATGCAATCGAACCTCGATTTTGAAACAGAGACATTCGAGAATTGAGGAAACTCTTGCAAAATTTTCCCTCAACTCCATTTGAGATGCAAGCCTTCTCTTGGGTCTAGCAATGTAATTATGCCTTTATGCATCAAATGTAATGGTCTTTGCATACTATAAAATAATAAAAATTGTGTTTTGTGGTGTTTCTTCCACCCTAGCTCATTTTTGTTGTGTTTTCTTGCCTCTCCATTATTATTGTTGTATTTTATGCATGTTCTTTCACTTATAGGTTTATGATGTTGTATTCCATGGAGTTTTGATGGAAAAATATGATTTGGGTCTATGTCACATTTGTTTGACTTCCTTCAGCCCCTTTTCCTTGTTTCATCCTTCCTCAACAGAACTTATCTTGCCCCTCTTTCTGGTGCTATCACCCTTTTTTTTAGTGTAGGAATTCCCTTCTCATGCACTTTCTCTCTCCCTGTCTCCTTGGCATAGTTAGGATAGGTGTAGTTAGGTGTCTTACGCATTAGGATTAGTTTAGCACTAGGATTAGGTAGAGGAGTTCGGCCTTCTCCAGGAGGTCCATATCAGGTATGCAAGTCTCACAACTTAAGATATGGACCCATGTTATGCAGATTACATCGGATGCCCCATTCATACTTAGGCGATTTGAGGGTGTTATAATTTTGCACTAACGAGGTTCATTAACCAAATCATGTTCCGTAATTGAAAACGAGAAGCTTTCCATGATGCCACCTTCATTCAAAGCTTCCTTACCTAACTTAGTCTTTCTCATGTGCTCTTCTTTTTTGTTCAATGAGGGATATAGAAGATTTAATTCCTCCAATTTCATTCCAAGAGGGCAATTATGGGAAACATGATTCTCTTTAGCATTTCCTTGCATGAGATGAGGCACATTGTATTGGAAGCTAGGTCATGGGATAAAAAAAACTGACTATTTCCATAAGTTCTTGTTCATCAAAACACTCCTCCAAATATGATAAATTATCAACCTTTCCATTGCTTGGCCATGTTGAAATTTTAACTTCCATCATGGTGTCTTCCAGATTGACCTTTTTCTCATCTTGGCCTTCTTCATCTTCAAACATGAAGTTAGAAAGCTCAAATTCATCTTTAAAATCAGAAAATTGAAAGCATGAAGAAAGAGAAAGACTTAAAATTTCCTGTATATCTGTTTTGTGCTTGAAACCTATGAATCTGGATGATCCTCATCTATGGCTTGGAACTTCTTATAGTTTTTGGCAACATCTGACGAATTTCTTGGTGAGTTTGTGTAACCCTCCGGAAGAGGTGTAAGTTCTTGACATGCGAAACAGTTAGGATCACTGCACTCACATGAAGCATCATACACTTTTGAGAGATTTTCTTCATATACATGCAAATTCTCCTTTTCTTGTGAACTTGGAGCTTACTCTTTCCTTTCTATAATGTATTTTCTGATCTATTGAAAATCAACCTCCTCTGATGATATGGAACCAATATGGATATTGCATTCTGAATAGGTAGATTTTTGGTCATCATTTACCTCTTCTTGTTCTTGTGCACATTCAGTCTTCATCACCATCCTTGAGCTTCAACCTTAGGTGGAAGCATAATTAGGAGAGGAATATGCACGATGTTATGTTTTTCAACCGACTCCTTTAAATATTTCGCAAGCTCCTCCTTAGTAGGTTCTTTAACCATATCCTCCTCTTCTTCGCTAAAATCATAAGTTTTGTCCTCCCAAAATGGATTTGATAATGCAGAAGGAGGGGTCGATTAGGACTCAACTAGCTCCTTCATTGTTTGAGGAGGTGGAAGAGGTGAAACTTGTGACTTTTGTGGAAGAGAAGAAATTTTAGAAGAAAGAGGAGAAGAATATTCATGATGGGATGGAAAGATAGGAGATGAATAAATGGGATTTACCATGTGGTCAATAGGTGAGAAGCTGGGGAATTAAGGTTTAGGCTAATATGATGTTGATTAGGGAATGTAAAGAGGACTATGAGATGGTAATACTGAGATTGGTGACATTGTATTCATGAGCTTTTATCTCTTCAACCCATCTTTCAAGTTGAGGCAACATTTCAACCATGAAACCAATATTTTCCTACAGGCTGTAGTGATTTGGCATAGGGCCAACCCACGGACAAGGTACCTTGAAGCCAATCCTGAATGCCTTCATTTGAGTTGTGGCTCTAGACTGCACCATACCTGACTCCAGTTTTTGCATCTTAAGTTGCAACTCTACATCTTCATATGTAGGATAACCTCCATCATCTACATTTTCCCTGTTATTGAAAAGTTACATAGTTAAGTGAAAAACCAACCTAGCCATGAATTTGAACAAAGGGATATGAATCTGCTAATTTTCACTATAAAATAAATTTGAAGGTAGACTGTAATTATCGGGGATGAATATTACAACTTTAGAGGTGGATCTAGCTGGTACTAATTCTTTTGCAAGTGGGAATTCCCTTTGTGGGAATGAAGCCATGATTTCACAACTTCATGAATGGGAGAAAAATGGAAGATGTGGAAGAAAAATGGATGGAAATGGGTGAAAAGGAAAGTCTACAACTTAGAGAGTGGGTTAGTTAGACCAATGAAGTCTCCAGTTGTGCTTGGGTTTACCTCCTAACGCTGCAATTTCACTAAGAGCATAACAACTTAATGAAATAAAGAGAATACAAATACACTCTGTGAAATGTGTGACTCTTATGGTCCCACGAGGTGTGCCAAAAATTGTTCTCACCAAATCACTGCAGCCCCAAATGGCCAAGAGTGTGAGTTGGCCATTCAGTGTGATTTGGTAACATGTGATCACCTCTCAAGTTGTGGGACATGTGGGCTTGAGGTGAACGTATAGATATGGCCAGCTTCCTCTTCTTAAACTAAGCATTACACTACTCATAATGGAAGAACAATAGCTAATTAAACTTATAGTAACATTTCTAGGGTATTAGGGAGAGAGATTACATGAAGTAAAACCTATACTAGAAGTGGTGATGCACCAAGAAAGGGATTTGCTAGAAAAATTTCGATCTTCCAATGAAGAAGGATGAACATGGGAAGGATGGAAATGCATCACAAACCCAATTGCATATAATACTTCATTCCCAGATAAGCACAACAACTCCCAAAACTTGCAATGGAAATAAAAGTTACACAATATACCTGCAAACATGAGAGAGGCAAAATGAAAGCAACCAAAATGATGCAAGGACAGACAATTAGCCACAAAACATAATTTTATTATTCCAAGCACTTGCACAGTGCATCATTACAACAGGAAGAGGCAGAATTTTCCATTACAATCTTTGGAAGGAAGGCTTGAAATCCTCTAAATTCACAACTCAGCTTGAAAGAAGAGGGGAAAACTTGAAAAAATTATCTAACTCCCTCTAAATAATGCACCCCTTTACATTTTATAACATTGTGAGTTGTGTGAGAGAAAAAGGAGAGTCCTAAATTCTAGGCAAAATTATAGCAAGTATGGTCTCCTTGTAACTACTCATGCTTGACCTGGAATACTCCATGCTTAATTGCATCCTCAAATGTTCTTGGAAAAACTTCCCCCATTATTCTGTCATAAATTCAAAATTTTCAATTTCTCCATTATTTAATTAAAATAATATTTTAATAAATTTTTGAAAACCCCCGTAAAGTGCCTAGGGGCCCAAAAGATTGATTTTTTCATTACGAGGGTTTTAACGTTAATTGGTTAGCTATCTCGCTAACTAGTTCACCTTTGTGATTTCATCGAACATAGCTCATTAGGAAAACTCAATGTTGTTCAATGTTGGCCAACCCTTTTGCAAATTCACCACCTTTATTTCCAAAATGATTCCCCCAAGACACGGTTTGCATTAAACAATGTCTAGCTCCCTTGTCAACTTGACGACTCCCTCATAAATCGCCCACCTCGCATTATGAGAGATCCACACGGACACGGTATCATCTCCGTTTAATGTTAGCTAACTGGGCAGTGGGATCCCTCTAAAAATATTAAGCATACCCTTTCTCGCTTATTGCCAATACCTAGACCAATTATTCGAGCACCTTGGCATCATCTTTCTAACATCTCTGAATAACACGAAGTCAACTCGGTGCATCACCTGAAATTCCCTCACTCCATTAATTTCTCCAACATCCTCTCGATGCGTGTCCTTAGCATTTACACTGACGTTGACCACAACCGACTGACGACCTCCAGGATGACCTAATCGCTTCAGACATTGGAGTCACAGATCATTCACAATATCGAGCCAAAACTCTGACCTGACAAGATTCTGAAACCCGAAGTTCTGAACTTTGAAATTTGGAGTTCGGAATTTGGGACTTTCCTTGCTTTTCACAAACTTGCTCGGCCAAATGTCTGAAATCCCGATGCTTTTAAAATCCGAAGACAAGTTCCGAAATTCCTCCCAGTTGTTGACTCCGAAGTTCAGACACTACAACATGCTCAACATAATTCCCTCTGAGCCAACGTCTCTGAGCTGCATCTTTGCACTGGTTTGATCAAACATTTCATCACACCAAGAACTCCCTTGATGACTTCACTTCCTAGCTCGATCCCTGTGTAGCCCAATCCATCTTTCTCCAAGCACCGAGCTCCCGCATTGATAACCTAAAAACCTTGACCAGGTTTCATACGAGAAAATTCATTGGCTCCTCATTGATTCTTCTCACCATGCATCGATGAATCCGTAGAGCTCGGTCTCTGCGTAAAATTTTCTCACAAGCTCATCCATCTACCAAAACCACCGAGTCCTCACCACATGAGCTCGGTGTAAAATACCATATCCTCCGCTCGCTCGGCCGTGCAATACAAAACATTAGCTCACCATGCATTTTGATGCGTCTATGGTG
Organism: Taxus wallichiana var. yunnanensis; assembly: GCA_018340775.1. Taxonomy (NCBI): domain Eukaryota; kingdom Viridiplantae; phylum Streptophyta; class Pinopsida; order Cupressales; family Taxaceae; genus Taxus; species Taxus wallichiana. The sequence continues at coordinate 455,159,098 of CM031239.1, read as the reverse complement.
CTGAGTCGAGCTATTTGGAGATCTGCCCCTACTATGTATACTGTGAGCTCACCGAGCAGCTCGTCGGGCTTCTCAGCAAACGGCTTGAGGTTGAGCCTTTTCGTGGCCATTTTTGCATTCTTTCAACCTTTATACTGACCCTTTGAAAACTTTCTGGAATTTTCCCAAATCAAGAAGGCCATGGAGACCGTGTAGAGTTCCTTCAGGCATGTACCCTTACTCTTGCCATTTTCACTTGTTTTTTTTTTTTGACGATTGTGGGCCTGAAGAGGAAATGTTCTCGTTTCCAGCAAACCGTGAGCCCCAAAATCCTAGAAAAGAAACGAAATGTCCCAATACTTCCCGTAGCACCATGAAAAATCCATAAACACGCAATTTTACTCAAAAATGTCCCATAATGCTAAGGGAATTTTCCAGTCCCGGGGTCTAATGTACCCATATTGTCCGAGTTTGCCCCAAGGGACACAATTGGATAATAGTATGTAAGAAGAACTCAACTACCATGAAATGTGTTGTGGTTAGTCTAATAAAAACTAATAACGCACTTAGCTGGTCTCTTATCATCAAGCAAGTGCAGAGTAATATTTGGCACAAGAATAAAACATGCTATCTTGTGTCATAGTCAATGCAACATAAAAATAATAAATCAAGAGTACCACCTATACATAAAGTTTCGGCTCACTAAAACCAACCCATAATAGTTCCATAGGGTCTGGGAAAAATTCATCCATGAAGCTAACATGTGAAGATGCATATGTTATTGTACATTTTTGTCACCAATGAAATTTTTTATACATCATTTCAAATCCTCGGATTTATTTCAACATTTTAATATTTATCCTAACATTATGGCTAATACATGTGTCGGGATTTCAAATTTTTATTTTGTTCTATGATTTTTATTTTACTTGATTTTTATTTATTCGAATTGGTGCATAAATGGTGGGTTGTTATGCACTTTGGCTTGCCTTGTGTGACAAAACAGAATGGTCAATGTTGACACCCGAAGATTTAAGCTCGGATGATTCACAACATTCCAAACTATAGAAACTTTAATCTTGACTTTGAAACGACCTCCTATTTTTACTAAGGTTAATTAATGGTTTTCTTATGAAATTATTAAACATGTGTGTGTGGTGTTCGCATCCTTCCAGTTCTCTCTCTAATTTATGTAAAGGTGGGAGATACATAATTGAATAATAGTGGATGCAATATTTTCAATAATTATTGTCATGTTGGTGATATGTTCATACAAAAATAATTAAAAGGCATATTAACAACCTTCTAGCTATTCTTTAAACTTATGCTAATATAAGATATCTATATGGATCTTAATTGAGATCTTTCGATATTTTTAATTTAGTTATAGCCATCTATGTGATATATATATAGTAAGTTTAAAGAAATATAAACTTCACATTGTTGATAGAGGAAGAGATGCAAGGGATGGTGGTTGTTTTTGAGAAGGTGGTGTTTCTCATGTGGTGGCTTCCTCTCACCTCACTCCTCAAATTCCTTTGGAAAACATAGGTGTTAAATATCTTGCAGATGCGAGTTATAAAAATGGTAAGGGGAGATCCTTGGGTGAGGATGACCTTAAATCTAGCGAAAAAAACCCTTGTTGTAAATATTGAGGAGGATCTATTCTAAAAATTTCTATCTCTTGAAGAAGATTACATCAACATAAGTTGGGATTCATTTTTCCCTTCAATCATTTCTAGCCAAAGCTTTCCCAAGTCCATGATTTGGATTGCTAAAAGATGGAGCTCTAAAATAAAGAGCAACGTTATAGTTTGTCCCTTCTCTACTGACTTATTTCATTGTTACACATTTGAATCTTGAAAATATCTTGATTTAGCTCATAATTTGTATTGGCTCAAGGGGATCATGGACTTATTGTAACGCCCACAATTTTCTACTCTCAAAACAAGATGACTAATAAATTAATAGTCAAGCTTAGGGTAGTAATTTTTTTGTTTAAAAGTGTTTGTAAGGTTAGGAATTTTCACAATTAATAAATTTATCGGTTAGAGACTTCAAACACATGCTTGTTAAAAATGGAATTAAATTAATAATTACAAATTATAATTTACTTTCTAAGCTATAACTATAGTTTAAGGCATCTAATAAGCTCCATTGGATTAATTAGTTATCAGCACCAAGGTTACATTATTTTCTAAGCTGAAGGGTTTAATTTTTTTACCTAGCCACTAAGTGGCCCCATTCACCCCATTACCCATGATGCCATGATGTTTTTAATTTAAAATTACATTCCCACAAAATGCCTTCCCACTTAAGTGAGGTAGGGTTTAATTTGGGCCATTGGATTGAATCTATCCTAGCCCTTAGATTTAGGTTGTCCTAAATTTCCTTATGGTTCCCTTTTTAATTTCTATTTGCCCCAAAAAAACCTCATTTTCTCTTTTCTTATTTGTAGGTTTTAGAAGAGGAGGAGGAGGAGCCATGAGAGCAAGAAGAGCAACCATGGAAAAATTTCTCTTGATATTAGTTGTAAATATTTTCCATTGTAATGTTTCCCATTTGTTAAATGTAGAGATCCTACCATGGATCTATTTTGTTATTTAATGAAATCATTTTCTTGTTTTTGAGTTCAACTATTGGGAAAACCCCATTTATTTTAAATCTATGAGTTTTACACATTTGGGTGTCATAAAAGAGATGGAAGGCTTGAACAATTAAATTTAATTGATTCCTTGTTGTGGTTTTAAGCTTATATTTTACTTAATTTTAAAATTGGGTTTTTAACCGATGGAAATTTATTTTTGTTAAAAGTGATGAAACCACTACCCTCTACAAAGGCTAGTGGTCCTATGACCACTACCCTTCTGGGGAGTTCATTGACTTTCGCTCTATACTAGGTGGCGGTTCAAACCGGCGCTCTGCTGCATAGAAACGCAGTTCTATTATCTGAAAATAGAACCTTCAACAATGCATTTTGTTTTTCAACAGTTTTTCTTCAAAAGTTAATTTTTAATACAACATTAATTTAAATGAGGGTTCCTTCCATTCATTGGTTGGTAAAGTGATAACATTTCTAGTTTGATACTCAACTACATAACATCATTTCATTCTTTATTCTTTCCTTTGTAATAAAATGTAAAATTGATTATAACATTACTACAATTCATTCTCTTTCATATTTTCCATTTTGCCAACAAAAACAACAAGAAATCAACACACTCCCTTTCAATACATATTTGTTTTCCAAATCTACATGTACATTTATTGTAACTTTAAATACATACAACTTTAGGATATTTTCATTTAAAGACAACTAAAAACTTAATCTTCCTTTCACTATACATTACAATACAAATATGAAAACTACAAGTTTTCATATCATCCTTTACCATACAAGGACTTCAAATTCATTTATTTCACTAAGACTAGTCCTTTTCAAGAAGATAAACAACCAAGAGTTCTTTCTACATTCACAAAAATCACTTCAATTTTGAATACGAGGCATATTACAAAATTTCTTCAAATATACAAATGTTACAAACTTCCACTTAAAGTGGAAATAATAATATGATCAAATACAATATAGAGATTCTTCAACAAGGAAAAAACACAAGTCTTCTTTCCATGTCTTCTCCCAATTTGTAGCTTCAATCTTGAATTCTTCAATCTTTCAAAAGCTTGGAACACAATACAAAGAAAAGGGGGAATAGGAGATGCTCTCCACCCAATATTTAATCCAATAAGAGAAGAAGCCATAGCCTTATTGGCCCTTAAGCCCCAACCAATAGAAATGAGGGGTCTTGAGAAACATTTGACAACATTTTAATAGAGCAGATTCCCCAAAAACATACTGATAAAAACATTCAACACATCTAAATAGACATACAAAAAAAAATTTACATCTTTCTCAAACAACACATAGGCTTTATATCAAACCAAAAGGAGCAAGGAATATGGGAACCACCTCCTTTTTCCTCCCAAGTGAAGTAGGAGTTTCACCCAAGCCTCCATGTGCACAATACAAATAACAAAACATCCTTATCTCTCCCCTTACAAGTATGAAAAAATATGTCCATGTTTTCCTTTTCACTCCCCATAGGTGAAAATCCTAATCACACTCCCTTAAAAGGCATGCTTCACAACTCCCTTTTCCATCCCCAATGGTCCCATACTTCCATCTCTCACTCCCTTCTTAAGGAAAACTACCCAACCACACAAAAACACATTCACAATACTCAAACACTATTTAATAAGAAAAATTTCACATCTACAAACATAAATAAGAAAACAACAAAGGTGGAAATCCTACCTCTCCATCAAGCTTCCAAGAGTCTTCAAGTCTTCACTACATAATATTTTGTGACACCTTCAAGCCAAGCACACTCCAAAAGCAACTCCAACAAGCTCCCAATTCCAAAAGTGCAAAAGAATGAAAATGAACAAGTAACCCTAATTCCATCAAATTCAATCAATAAATAGAAATGGGATGTGAGGATGATGATGTGGATCCATGTAAGATAACACTTGGTCATTCCTCCATTCCAGCACACAAGTCAAACACCATGCCCAAGAAAATAAATGAACATGAAAGAATTATAACTTGCACACCAAGCCTACCAAGGACAAATTAATTGTGGTAAGTAAGAAAGTGAAATTATTTTCAATTTTTACACTCCAAAAAGAATAAATAAGTCTAAAATTAACTCCCCATACCATATGTATTTTTATTGGGTAAATTTATGAGTCATGGGACAAGCTTAGCTTTTCCCATAAGCCTCTAAAAAGGCCTCCCAAGTCAAAATCCAAATTCTGAAGCCAGGGGAAGGGTACAACATGAAATCCAACACAAATCTCACTTAAATCCATAAGATTTCAAGGACCATCTACCCTCATAATTATCCAATTATCATATCCTTATTATAGTTAAAAATTAATTTGTATTAGTTAATTAAGACACATTAATAATTGCTAATAAAGTGACTACAATATCTAATAATTAAATACATATAACACAAAATAAAGCACACACAAAATTAAAATAAAGGAAAAAATTACACCCCATGACAACACATGTGAGTTCACCCCCATGGGAAACATCCTAACTAGGCATGCAATAACACCACATAAACATTAGACACAAGTTGTAAAATTTGGCCATGTCGTAAAACACGCGACATCCTTTCGTGGTTGGTCCCCTATCCCCTTTCAATGTATATAGTAAAATATCCTGCAAAACAAACAGAATACCTCTCTAGCTTCACGAACACATTAACAACATTGAGAAATAATACATCTATGCATAAATCAATAATCGTCATCCAAAATTAAGTGCTTATATCATCTATCAACATATAAAATAATTAGATTCTAACATCCATGAGATTATAATTCTCCTCATAACATCTAGAGTATAACGTCTCAAGTATAAAATAAAAATAATGCAAATCAACATATATCGAATCGTGCCTACCAATGGCATCTAGTTTAGCATAATAAAAATGTGAATCACAACATGTTGATAGTCCAACTATCTGCATAGTCTATCATCTACCGCTCATAATATAATAATCAAAATGTCTAAGTATCAATCCATCAATAATGTCAACTTAATGAAAATAGTGTCGAAGAGGAGTGGGCACTACACTCATGACAAAACATTGGTAACCCTCTTTCAATCCTTTTATGGACTCTATTGATACCCTACCCATTTGGGTTAGACTACTAACTCTTCCCCCCTACTAGAATGAACCTTGCCTTGAAACCATTAGGAATACTCTAGGGGAATTTTAAGAGTTTTATGATTACATCACTCAATTTTAACATACTACATATGCTTGAATATTAGTGGACTTAGACATATCCCATAATCTCCTTGAAAATATTAGCCTATAGTTTGGAGACAAAACTTGCACCAGGGATGGCCTATGAAATATTGGATTTTTTTGTCATTGTTTCTTTAAAAAATCAATTTTATTGAGGATTGTGATAATCAAGCGCAAGAGTAGGACTAATCTATCCTAGAGGAAGGACTCTCTTCCTTTCTACTTCACCATTAGTGCTCCCGTTAATGATACATGCTTCCTACTCTCTAAGAAGTTCCCTTGTAGGGTTGAATCTTATCTTTTTATTGTTGATATTTATTTTCATGGTCCTCTGCATAAATCACAACCCTTTACTCCTATTACTTATGTCTCATTTGGTTGGTTAAGCAAATGGACTGTCTCTCTTATCCTTCTATGACCTTTTTCTATCCCATCAATTCTATTGCGGTTTTGCTACATTGTGGACCTGATCCTGTCAACAAAAAATAATCAAATGAGTGGATGGTGGTCAAAAACAAGAATTTTTTTCATCTAAGTTAGGCTCATCCCATTTACAAATAACTTCTTCTTTTGGATAATTGCCTCTCGCTATTTTTGAGTTGTTGTTTTCTAGTTCTATTGGTTGTTTTCCGGTTGTGGTGGATGCTTGGTTATTTATATTTTTCTTGGAATCTTGTTTGTGGTAAATATTTTTATATTAAATTTTTATTTGGGTTTTATCCCCTTATTTTGTATATAGGTATAATCCTAGTAAAAAAACTTCGTTTTATCCTTACCTAAAAAATTAAACTATTAAAGGTTATTTGTTTCCCACATAAGAATAATATTATAGTTGAATTGTACCACTACATCCATAGATTAATGAACATCCCACTTTTTCATATGACTCCTCTATAAATAATTACTTTAATTTACAACATATTTAATAGGTGAAAATGAAAATTAATCAAAACAACCCTTCCATTGCTTTCATCCTTTAGTATGGTTGAAAGAAAATGTCAATGTCATATATGATATTTTAATAATTTAACTTTAGGGAAATTGAATCCATATTTTAATTATAATATTCGTGATACATGGACTTAGTTTGTTACCCTAGGATAGATTTGACCCCGAATTTACTCGATTCTTATGAATCTAACATTCACTCCAATGGTCATATTTTCAAATGGTCAACTTTTCATACTCATCCTTAATAGTATTATAAGGTCAACTATGTGGGAAAATAATGAATATCAATCTATATATTAAAATGCATAATCCTTGGATAGTGTGATCATCTAGGAATCAATTTATTCCCTTATCATAACCACACACAAAGAGAATGTTCATCCAAAACATTCCGGTGAATAATTATTAAGCATACATGATCTTAACGTGGATTTTTACATGCATCAAGACAAAATTAAGGGTTTATTTTATATTGTATATTCCACAGTAGCATCTCATCATAGGATTTTGGGAGAACAATTTTGTTTTAATAATTCTTTATTATATTAGTAAATAATAAACATTCATCCACCATGAAATGTATTGTGGTTAGTCTAAAATAGAATGATAACCCGTTTAAAAGGTCTCCTATCATCAAGTAAATGCAAACTAATATTTGGCACAAGAATGAAATTTTTTTATCTTTTTCATAGTCAATCAAAAATTTTAAATTTATCAATTAATAAATCAATAGTGTGACTTATATGTAAATATTGGGATCTGTTAAATAAATGTTGATGCGTAATCACAACACCCCTAAATGTCTGCAACTCGATGGGTTGAGACTCCTAGTGTGATTGCATAACATGAAGCTTCTCCCAAAGTGTGGGACTTTGGAATTGGGAAAGATCTCCAGATGAAGGCCAATTCCTATTCCTCTAATAAGGTGCACACATACAATTTGCGAGAGGATCTACTCTAAAATCTACTCTAATTTTCCAATGAGACAGGGGTTGAGAATATTGGCATAGCAATTGATTAACACGATGAGATCCCGCTTAACTTCCTAGTATCAAAGCTACACGATTTGCCGTCACACCAAAAGCTCAAACTTTTAGTGTGACGGAAAATCATTTGGTATCAAAGCTACACAACTTCCCGTCACACCAAAAGCTAAAACTTGTGGTGGAGAGGGATCTCATCATGTTATTCAGCTGCTACGCTAACAGATGCATTAAAATAAACCTAGCTAACAGAGGTCATGCACCAAAGGAATGATGAACACCTTTTCAATTAAACACAAACCATTAAAACTATAACACAACCACCATGCATAGATAAGAAAGCTGTAATGAGAGATTAGACGGATGAAATGAACACAAGAGAGGGTTGCGATCATCCAAAAACTTATCTTATTGCTCAAAAAAATTGATACGAGTGCATTATAGAAGCCAAGAGGCAAAAATTTCATTACAACTTGAATGGGAGATTTGAACTCCACAAAATCACTAGTAGACAAGGCAAGAATGGAGGTGCTGAAAGAAAAATATCCAACCTTTAGAAATTTTCCCCTCCTTAAAATAAATAGAAGAATTAGAGAAGGGAATGAGAGATAATTTAGATTCCTGCTTCAACCACACAAGAAATGCATTCAATTCTCCTACAACACTGATGAGATCCATGAAAAATCCCATGCCTCCATGTGTTGTTCCTTGTTGGGCAAGCAAGGAAGCCCATAATTCATTAATGGTGGTAGGTGAGAAACCTGGGACACCTCAAAAATAGAGAATGGATGTAGTTTATTAGAAGACGTTGATATCTTTCCAAAAATTACTTTCTTGCTCAAATCCGAGCTCCCAGTCAAAATTTATGGCCATCTGAAGGTCAAGGTGCATTCTACGAAAATGGCAAACTGTTGATCTTGTCTGAGAGTTCTGAAAGTCACGAAACCTTAAGTCTGCAATTTTGGACTTTCAGACTTCAAAATTTTGGACATTTGCATTTCAGAGAAAAAAGATTGTTCATCCACGAAATTACTTGAAATTTCTAAAAGTATGAAACTCGAAAGTTTGAAATTTTGAACTTTCAGACTTCAAAATTCAGAAATTTCGACTCCTTATCTGGTGCGATTCCCAAAATCTCAAAAACCCCAGAAAGTCTAAAATTCGAGACTTTTGGACTTCAATTTTGGAACTTTTTTGGCCCATTTCTTGCATACATCCCAAGGTTGATGAAAACCCCGAAGTTTGAAATTTCAGACTTTCGGACTTCAGGTTTTGAAGCTTTTGTTTTCATTTTTCCAACTTTCCCGCCAAGAATTTCCAAAACCTCAAAGCTTGAAATTTTAGATTTTCAAACTTTAGAATTTCAGACTTTTTTCTTCCTTTTTGTAACTTGCCCGCCAAGAATTTTTAAACTCGAAAGCTCGAAAGTACAAAATTTTAGACTTTTGAACTTTGAAATTTCATAATTTTTTCTTCCCTTTTCCAACTTACCCGTCGAGAATTTCTGAAACCCGAAAGCCCGAAAGTCTGAAATTTCAGACTTCAGAATTTTGGACTTTTTGGGTAATTTTTTGATTTTGCACCTAAAATTTCTGAATCCCTTAAACGTGAAAGTATGAATTCTAGAGTTTCGGGTTTCGGACCTTATCTTGTCATTTTTTGCCATGTTTTCTTGAAATGCCAAAATTTTGAAGTTCACTTTTTCAAATTTTTTGTCTCCATTCTTCTTCCTCCTGAGTCCTGATCTTCTTTGACGTTCACATTGGCCATTTATTTTCCACCTTTACATTTCCATGACGATTCCATCTACAATCTAAATTTTGAAAATCACATGTGAGCTCGCACGACTAAAAACATGCTCTCCATGTTCCTTGTGCAAGGTCATGTTTGGTCAATTTTTCCTAAAGGGAAAAATTGGATAACAATAAACCCATGATAAATCGTAGGTTCTGGCAAAAATTAGAAATGAACCTAATATGTGAGGATGGATACATCATTGTAGATTTTTGTCACCAATGAAATTTTTTTACATCATTTCAAATCCTTAAATTTATTTCACCATTTTCGGGAGGGGGTTTATTTCTTTTGAAAATTTAATATTAATTGTAAAACATAACAAATTAGGGTTTTGGTTTAGTATTTATTTTGTGTAAAAACTTATGTACACAATCATGTTTTGTTACAAGTTTTATTCATACAAACTAAATATTTAATAAATCTTGTACTTCAAAATTTATAATAGTATATTGAAAAATTAGACCCCTATTTATATCCCAAGATGATCTAAGTAACCGTTGTACACTAAATAACTAGTTTTTAAACCTCTTACCTTAACATAATTTCTACTTTCCTTTAACAATGCTACTAATCTTAAGATCTATATGGCTCATGGGGATTTGAAGTTTGATAAAGAAGAAAAATTCTCACATGTATAAGGAAAAATGAAAAGTGTTTGATAGATTCACTTTCTATAAAAGTGGTGGAAATTTTCTCTAGGTGAAGTTGGCCACTTACTATATTAGAAGGATACAAATTTTACATTTTCTTGCATTCCATATTAAACTTGACTTTTATTGTTTTCAAATCCAAGACAATCTTTAAATGTATTCAAAACACTCCATTTCTAAGGCTTAATGAAGATATCAACGAAATTATTTTCTAATCTACAAAATTCCAAGTATATTTTTACATTATTAACTAACCTCTCTAATGAAGTGATATTTTCTATCAATGTACTTTCTCCTTTTATTGAACATATTCAATTCATAGACAATTCATACAAGTAAATTTTTATCAAACAATATATTTTACTTTTTCTTTCCCATACATTACTTGTGATGACACATTGTGCATCAAAATAGATTTAGATGCTATGGATATGGATTATGAGAGTTATGAAATCTCTAGGAAATTTTCTATACATTCTTATAATAATCAAGGATTCTGTCACATTGAGAGGGTAGTATTATAGGAAGGCCCATAATTGTTTTTGAATTTGATAACCACAAAGGATGGTAGTTTTAGATATGTTACACCATTTTTGTAGATGAAAGAGAGAATTTCCCCAATAACACTATTTTTGGTGCTATTTTTGACCCAAAATTTGGAAACAAGAATAGTCCTTTTCCCACGGTGACGATTTTTAGTTGCAATTTATCATCATTTGGAAATGATGAATATTTTCACTTTGTATTTTCTAGGTAGTTTAAGTTGAAGGAGTGAAGATGAACCCTTACAAAAGGAATAAGGATTATGAAAGGGATTAAGGGAGGAGAATTAACTAGTTAGGGAAAGCATTTGAGGGATAATATGTTATCCTCTCCTTTGTTATATTAAGGAACATCTGTATCACTTGTCATTTTTGTGAACTGTTGAGGAGAAAGGGTTTGAGTTGTATAAATCCTTGAGGAGAAAATTAAAATTTCAATATATCAATAAATCTAAGATATCATAACTGATTTTGAATGGATAAGTATGATAAAGGTGACAAGGTAAGAGATAATTGTGAATTGTCAACAAGATTCCATTTTTGTATCCAAAAGTTTAAAAAAATTGAACTCATATTGAGAATTTCAACACAATCTATACATTAATAATGTCATTGTAAAATATAGGAGAATTTATTTTGATTGGTGTTGAGTTTCAAATTAGCACTTGGGATGAAACCATGGCCAGGGGACAATTAAGTCCCTCCTCTTTAATGGGAGAGGTTCCCTTATTGAAAGCAGGGGAAAAACCTATGTACAAATGCATAATCTTACATTCAATGGTGGTTTCCTGATATCCTGAAATGTGTTTTAAGCCTAGAAAGTTATCAATACATGAGGATAGAAGACTTTGAAGAGAGGAGGGAGGCAGAAGAAGAAAATAATTTTAGGGAAAAGAGATGGCAGAGAAAACCCTTATATGTATTGTGCAAATGAGATACAGAATAGAACCATCCACATTTATAATAGACACAATTCACAGACTCAAAGTTCTGGAGATTGTACAAACTAGAACACAAAGTTTCCAAGCACACAAGGATTAGATGATTCACAAGATCGAACCAGAAGGAAAGAGAAAGTAGAAGAAAAAGGGAAAAACCTTTGTATTGATTTCTTCCAATTCAAAATTACAGTTCCAGAATAATCAAAATTCCAACCCATACAATGGATTTGAAAGATCATGATATAGCTCGTAAGAGATAGTTACAACTTCCTCGAGAAAGAAAGAAACAATTACAACTTATTCCAATCATCCACGCCCTTTTGAATTATTGAAAATGCAAAGAAAAAGTTAATGGCGAGAAAAAGACATTTTTAAATATACGGTTGTTACATTATTTTACCAGTTAAAACATGGGCCATTCGATTTGATTTTACAACTTCAAATTTGGGCCACCCATGTGGGAGAAATTGATTGGAGCGGGCCTACGAACACCTCTTACATTATTTTCCTTTGAAGCAGTGCTAGGCTGACACGTGGAGAGCTCTGCCATTCCCTTATACTTATCTAATTCGGGCCAATTTTCTACTTGACTTTTGTTGACCCCTAGACACGTGGAGGGTTGGCGCTCATTTTATTTTCTGCTTTGGAAACACCCCTGAAGCTACTCCGAGATGATGTGTGTCTCCTTCCATCTTCATATTCACTTTAACCATGTGACGAGATGGCACTACTTGGAGACTGACCCTTTGATTTCACTTCCAAAATGGCACCATTAAGGCATGTGGTGGCTTCTACCAACCCACCCATACTTGGTCAATTTTAACTATTAGCTCTGTCCATTTTTGACCTAAGACACGTGGATAGCTGACATAAGTTTGAGAAATACCACCAACTTTGACTCTTGAAGCTGTGTCGATGAGGCACATGTCATTGTCATTGAACCTTCCATACTTAGCCGAGTTTAACATGTTCTATCTTCATTTCATACAGGACGGGCGTGAAGGCTGCGCTTATTTGAGGACTGTCCCTTGGACCCTACCCTTGGATTTACTTCATTTGGACACATAGAGGCTTCCATTAAACCTTAAAATACGAGACAAATTGTATCAACCAAATATATTAACTTATTACCCATGGAATCTAGGGCAAAAATTAACGGGGAAAATACGTGCATCAATCACGAATGTGGGAAGAAAATAAAAAGAAGGAAAGGGAATTCACCATACACCCAAATTTCATATTTTTCTCAATGAATAGGAAAACTGCAAACAATGTAAGGCTTGATGTGATTCAATAATCCAAGGTATAGACTCAAAAAAATTTAAACTTGACTTCAAAACAGGGGAATTTTAGGGCGGACAACAGCTGGCTCTTTCTGGGGATGACTTCACTTAGAACAAAGACACAAGGAAAGATCAAGAACTATAGATAACTCTGGGGGAAAGAGGACCAGTTATTTATCCATTAGGAAAATAAGTCGAAAGAAAAACCAATACAAGGCAACACACACAAGACGGGAAAAGAAAAAAACAAACCAAAAGGGAAGAACAGAAACGAAACACAAAGGAACGACCCAAAACCAAAACATTGTACATAATATACAGAAGGACCACCTAGTCACCTAGGACTTGAAAAATTCAAATACTTCCCACTATAAGGAAGTGGGAGAGGAGAACCATCCATGTAATCCAGATAAAAATATTTCTCTCCAGCAAAATGTTTGATTCTAAAAGGACCAAGCCAAAGAGAATCAAACTTACCATGACTTCCTCGTGGCTCATGTCTTTTGTCCCAAAGTAGCACAATGTCTCCCACTTGGAAAACTCTAGGTTTGGTTTTCTTGTCAAACAAATCCTTCACTTTCAACTGATGAGCTGCTATCTTGTCCACCACTTGCAATCTGTCTTCATCGAGCTTTTGAAGGTACAAAATTCTCTTATCCAAAGAGCTACTGAAACTTGAATCTTCAATGGTTTTCATCAGATGCAAGGCTGGAAATTCCACCGTGACTAGCAGTTGAGCTTCTACACCATACACCACTTGGAAAGGGGACATTCCAATTTCTCTCTTGGGTGTAATTCTATCAGCCCAAAGTGCATCATATAGCTTCTTATGCCAATTCCTCTGAGAATCATTTACAAGATTTCTAACTATGTTTACCAAGTTCTTGTTTGTTGATTCTACTTATCCATTCCCTTGGGGGTAGTAGTCTGAAGAATGAGCAAGGGAGATCCCATACCCATAGCAGAAGTCCATCATCTTAGCAGAAGAAAATTTGGAAGCATTATCAGTCACAATTTTGTTTGGGATCCCAAACTTGATCAATATGTTCTCTTTAATGAAGTTGCAAACTACCTCGAAGGTAGTGCTCTTGACTGGGATGGATTCCACCCACTTGGTGAAGTAATTTGTGGAAGTTAACACATGATTATGTCTAGCACTGGAAGATGGATCGAGTGCTCGATGAATTCTAAACCCCATTATTGAAATGGCTCTTCAATCACTACTGAGCTTGAGAGGCAAAGCAACCAACTTAGGTCTTCCAACAAACATTTAGCATGCTTCACATTTACAAACCCATTTTGATGCATCTTTGAATAGATTGGTCTAATAATAACTAGCACGAAGTATTTTATGAGTTGTTACAATAGAGGAGAAATGACCTCCACAATTCTGGTCATGAAAATTAGAGAACAACTTCTTTTGTTGTTCCTTGTGTACACACTTCAAAAACCTTCCATCTATGCCTCATGTGAACAAAGCATTTTCCCATAGTACATATTGTATAGACATCGGTTTGATGGCTCTCTTCTCTTTGGTAGCTAAGTGAGATGGAAACTCTTCATAGGTTAGAAAGCGAGCAATGTCGGCATATCATACATCTATCAAGTTGAGGAACAAAACAACAAGGACATCAACTTCATCTTCAGACAACTCTTTGGAAGCTCCCTCAAAAATGATTTCAAATAGGCCCTTACCCCGAACTAGCTTTGTTGGACTCATACCAAGATCATAATCTTGCACCTTTGCTACCTAATTACCTCTCTTGGTTCCAAATTCTTGTTACCTAAGAATGGATTTGATTATTGTATTAGGCACCAAAGCACCACGAATGAGAATTAAGGATCAAAACCTAAATTGGTTGACAACTTTGAAAACTACAAAAGCATCCTTCTCCATCATGGTGTACTTCAGCTCATGATTTTTTCAAAACATAACTCATGAATGCAATTGGGAGCTCGTGATCTTCAGCATTCTTCTCGGCTAGCACAACAACCAGGGTTATTTTCAATGGCATAACAATAGATAATGAAATCTATTCTAAATTCAGGGCATGCCAAGATTGGAGTTTTTACAATAGATCCTATTTAATTTCATCAAATGATTTCTTCCTTCAAAGGACCAACTAAAGGTTTTCTTCCCTTGCATCATCGAGAAATGCTCATAGTAAGTTCTACAAAATCGGGATCAATATCCTTAGGAACTTGATCTTACCAAAGAAATAATGGACACCCTTCATACTTGATGGAAGAGGAATTTGTTGGATGGCTTGAACTCTCTCGATCACTCTTGATCCCTTCCATTGAAAAATGGTGTCCCAACAACTTTCCTTCTATGACACAAATTATAGACTTCGTAGGGTTTAAAAAATTACCATGCTCTCTACACTTCTACAATCTTGTTTCAAGGTGTTGGAAGTGATATTTTCTTACTTTAGAAAACATTGTCAAGTTATCCAAATAAACATCAATGCATTTCCCTTTCAAACTGCCAAAAGCCAAGTCCATGGCCCTCACGGAAAGTAGCACCAACATTGATGAGACCAAATGGCATTCTCTTGTATGCAACGGTTCCCAGAGAGTAGTAAAGGCAAGTATTATGTTGATCTATAGTATTCACCTCTACTTGATTGTACCCTAAGAATCCATCCAACATAGATAGCATCTTTGAGCCTGTGACTTACAATACTTGTTCCATCAAGGGAGAGGGTATTTTTCCTTCAAAGAACCCCGATTTAGATTTCAAGTCCACACAAATCTGAATCTCACCATTCTTCTTCTGACAGGCACTATATTAGCATTCCACGTTGAATGGTGGATGGGAAGACTATCCTAGCCTTGAAGCTTTTGTATTTCTTGGAAAATTGTATCAGCTACCTTTGGATTATATTGTGTTTGCTTCATTTTGAAGGGTTTGATCCCAGACTTAAGAGGAATGAAATGTTACATTTCTTTAGGCTAAAAATCCTTAAGATCATCATAAGAATAAGCTAGAACATCAACATACCTCTTTAATGATTCCCCACTTTCTTTTTCTCTTCCGAGTACAACATTTTCCAATGTTGACCATTTTGGGATCATTAAGACTCCAAATATTCACTTTCTCGGTGTTAGATTATCGGGATCCTTGGGAAACTTTATACATCATATATCTATCATTTTTATCAAAAACAATTCTCCAAACTCACCAACCCTTTAGGAATTTTGTTGCCTTTCGGTTTGATGCATCCATCTTGATCCATCTCTTCTTTGACACCATCTTCACTTGATAACACACACTCTCTAGGTAGATTATCACTTCCTTCAAAGTACAACTGATCAAATTTGTCTCGAGCTCCAAGAAAGAAAGCAAATTTTGGTCATCAATGAAAACTTGCCAATTATTTGCATTATCAAGCACACTTGGGTCTATGGATCAGCTCAAGCGGTGATTTTCTCTTGAGGGAAATCGGGGTGAGGGATCAACAAGGACCCCAAAACATCTAGAGAGTCAACCCTTAGTGTTCCTTTCCCTTGGCACAAATTCAATGGAAAAATCATCAAGGAATTCAATGGAATCCTAGACCAGATTCTGTAGTTTTTCAACCTTCTGCTCTCTCTACCCGATATAGGTCTCTAACTTGTTTTACAATTAGCTTTGCATCTCCACGAACAAGAAGGTTCTTCACTCCCATTTCTTTTTCCATGCTCAACCCAAGAAGGATGGCACGATACTTATCAATATTGTTGGTATTTTCAAATCGAAACTCGAAGGAGAAAGGATGAACCTTACCCCTAGGAGAAATGAGCACTACACCAGCTCCAAAACTAGCTAAAGAACAACTCCCATCAAACTCCAAAATCCACACATCATTAGGGTCAAGCAACACTCCCTTTGACCAAATTATCTCCTCTTGTGACATGATCATGTAGTACCCCTTTCCAATGTCTTCATACAATATTTGTGCTTTAGGATCATCTGTATTTTGCATAATATACTCTGCTTTCTTCTCAGGAAGTAGCTTCTTTGTCTTCCCATTGACAGGGATCAAGGCATGTGACCAATCCATTTGGATTTCCCCTCCTACCTCCTTATAGAAATTTCTACTTAGCAACAACCCATATGAAGGAGGAATATCAACTACCAAAATGGTGGCTAAGACCCTTTTCTCTGGAAAAGTGGAAAAATCTACTTGTGCATCTTTAATTCTACCAACAAAGGTACTTTCTTACTCTCCACGTAATATCAAGAGCCATAAGTGCGGGTTAGGGTTAGACCCTGTTAGCATATTGATTTGCACGCGTGTAAATGACATACAATAGTGTGGGAACGAAGTCCCTCCTCAATGAAGGTGAGGTTGCCTTTATTGAAAACCAAAACTGTATTTACATCTATACATTCAAAATTGTATGTGGGGGGGTTTAGAACATCAATGAAAAGAAAAGTGAATGAAGGAGATGGAATGGAATGAAGGAAAGGAGTGGAATGGAATGAACTAAAAGAACATGCAAGAGTTAGGTAAAAACAGAGCCTAATATTGCATGAAGAGGAAAGATGAATAACCAACACAAATAAAATGGAGTTTGAGTTAGCTAAACAAGAACATATAAAAGGGAACACACATGAGCAAGTAGATAATCGAGCTTGATCACTTTGTGAACTAGAACAACCGATTAATAACATTAACAATAAGATAAGAGATAATATTTACATGCAAGATTCAAACACCTAACATCTAATGAACATAAGAACATCAAATATTAAAAGAGGAAATGAATGAGACACAAAGTTCGTATTTCATTAACTCCAAAATATTTTTCACAAAAGAACACAAAGTTTCTTCTCAAACGAAGCTTGCACAAAAGTATTTTCTTCTCCTCTCTCAAAGTAACCCTTTACAAATGAGCCCGCCACTTCCTTTTATAACCCAAAAGTTGGTTACAAGGTAGTTAGGGTTTTACATGATCATTAAATAAGGCACTTAAGTGACCTTTGACTTTTTCATCAACTTTATTAAAGACAACCCAAAAATAGAAATTACTTAAAATATCCATTGTTTCACGAAAACAAATAACAACACCTCTTAAAATATACAATAATAACTAGTGCCTTATCCATTGAAATGGGGTCCCCTATCTCAAGTGTATGAGAAATGGACTCTCCCACTTCGTTAGATACCGGGAAAATCAACTCCCTACACTTGCTAGTGAAATTAGGATCTGCCGCTTTTTCTAGTTGAAAGGATCTAAACCTTCCGAAAAGTTTCAAACATATTTTCTCCTTACGGAGGTTCACTTGGTCAAAGAATAGCCTCACAAAATACCGCAATTCAAGAATTCTACTTGGCATATCATTTAAATTAACAATTTTAGATTGAGCATTCTCAAATAAGTTCTTTAATTTGATGCACCGTTCTATAGAAACTGATGAGAAATTTTTGGCATGAGAGTACATGTCCTTAAACAATTGTGAAAATTGTTCTTCCACCTACTCGATGAACACCTTTGATTATGCTCATTTACGAGGTTACAAGGAATCTCAGCCATGAATTTCTGAATCAAGGAGAGTGAGGTGAAGGCTTCATTGCACATGCTATCATAATGAATCATAGAATCCTCAAGAAGTGTTTTTTTATTTGAGATGCAGACACCAAATAAAACATGTCCCTTGATGTTCGAATTTGAGAATTCCTTCAATAGCTAAAAATGAAGATTCCATACTTGTCATCTCCTATAAGCTGGGCAATATCTCATCCAAATTTGATATAGAAGAAAAAAAAGTTTCTTTGAAAGAAATAATTGGATCAAGATACACACTGACATCTTCATGAAGCTTAACTATGGTCTTGATCATCCCCTGACCTAAAACGAGGATCTCTAAAAGCCAAGTTTTAGTGACATGGCCCAATGTGTTTATTTCCTTTGACAAATTGAGAGTATCTTCATCTGGGGCAGCCACTGCATTAGGTACTAGGAAGGTGGATGATATGGGATTTATCAAATGTTGAACATATTCCACCAATTGATTATTTTCGGCCTTGAGCTGAGAGTTTTGAGACTTGTATTTCTCAAGTCTTTTTAGCATGATATCAATTGAATCTTGAGCCATCGCCATGTCACTTTCTAATGTAGATCTTCCAAGTCCCAATCTGGAAACTTCATAGTCGGCGGACGTCATAGCATCGCACTCTTTATCCACTTGTGGAATGGCAAGGTCTATAAATTTGTTTCCATCACTATCCACCATTACTCAAGAAAGCACCTTAGGATTCTTAGGAATGGCATCATTCGAAAGTTTAAAAAGGGCATCAAAATCAATGTCAACTGGCTTGAAAACTCTCTTCCTTTTCTTTACTTCGTAATCAACCCGGAAGGAGTATCATTCATTATTTTAGCATACATAATCACGGAGCTCGAATCAATAATCTCATTATTTTCGACATCACGAGATCCTTCTTGAATCCTATCTACGACCTCGATTTGAGGAGACACAACCTCAATATCCACTTCCTGATTATTCAGGAGATTTTGGGAAATCCCTCATGAACTACATGCTCTGAAGTGTTTGATATTTGAATTACCTGCACTTGAGTGGATGTTTGTTTGAAGCATGGCTGAGGATCATTTTCTACTAGCTTCTAAGAACTATTAATGATGTGGGTAGAAGAATCTCTACTCGAGGTAGAAAATCCAGACACACACTCTCTTCCTTCTTCGGGGTTTGGATCTTTAGATCTCTCTCCTTGTGACACGTTACTTGGCGAAGTGGATTTTGGCAACCACTCTTTTCTTGCCTTTTGTGTATGATTGGAAGGTAATGAGGTCAATCGAGAAGAGACTTTGGTCAAATGGAGGCCCCCTTGTATTGGCAATTTTTGTGATCCCAAAATGTGATCTAGAATTGATTACAATTTGGCAAGTTCTTTGTCATACCAAGATATGCTTCTTTCAATAATTGGTTGGTTCTTTCCATCAAGAGAAAATTCATCTCTTCTGGTCCATTGGATTTGAGGCAATGGGGTAAAGGAAACAGAATCATACGAGGATCGATAACATCCTCATCATCATTTATGAATGAATCGGGAGGACTCTTGAAGCGGAAGGCCTTGATCTGAGCAAGTGTTAGGCAAGAGTACTCCCATCTTCTTACCTCATGTTCATCCAAGCAAGTAGCCCATAAATCTTCCATGGTAGGATTATGTTGGTACTTCACTCCCAGAATCTTTTGCATATATCCATTGATATCAAATTGGGCTCTCTTCACATATGGATGGATGGTTGTGAGAGTGAACTCTTTTCCATGAGCTATGCACTAAAAAGATTCAAACATTGGTATTCCCGATTTGGATCGGGAAATGAATTCCTGAATGGTGCTTGTCACTAAGAAGGCAGTGAACTTGGAATAATTGTCGTGCTAGCTCCATTAAAGCCCATCTGTCATTGATGTACTTGGGAAGTTTCCACGGGGTCCTAGCAAAGCCACTCATGTGAATGTAGGAAAAAGATGAAAATTGAATAAACCAGGTTCCCCATTAGGAAATGACACTCATGGCTTCTTTGGAAAACCTTTCCTCAGTATCCCAATTCAGGTTTTGGATCACGCGGAAGCTGAATGCATCGTTGAATCTTCTAAAATGGTGTGAACTATTTTTGAAACTGAGTTGAGGGTAATAATGAAAAACACTGTTCGATAGCCCCATGACCCCTCTCGTTTCAAGTCCCAAAAATAGCTTTCTTCGTGCTACTACATAGGTCAGATATGAATTCATGTAGAAGCATCCAGTCATCTTAACTTCTATCAATTATTTGTGAAGGGTGATGCTTGATGATTTTGGCCTAATCCATAAACTCTTTCTTTGCTAGAATGATACAGATAAACTGGTACATCCGTGGGTTGAAAATCTTAGCAGAAGGTAGACCGAAAACTCGACTTAAGAGAGTGATTATGTCTCGATTTCTTCCACGAACTCAATACGGTACGAGTTCTTTGGGAATCCTATCAATTCGAGGTCTCATGGTTACTGTTGTATATATCTCCCTCCCAGAGTAAATATAGACAAATAGAAGAATATGGAAATCAAAGAAACTCAAAACCTGACATTTATTTACACCACAAGTTACACCCTAGGTGTAGATCGAGAAGGTGCCGACATGGAAAACTTCGTGCCCTAGCACGAGTTGGAGGCACAAATCGAAGGCGCCAACATGAAAAAGTCGCGCCATGGCACGAGGTTGGAGGTGCGCAGATCGGAAGGCACCGATATGGAAAAAGTCCCACCCAGCACAGTTGGAGGTGCATATCGAAGGTTCCGACATGGAAAAATTTGTGCCCTGGCACAAGTTGGAGAAGCAGATTAGAAGACACCGACATGGAAAAAGTTGCGCCCTGGCATAGGTTGGAGGTGTAGATTAGAAGGCGACATGGGAAAAGTCGCACCCAGGCACAAAGTTGGAGATGCAGATCGAGAAGGTGCTAACACCACATTTTCAATGCCTATGGTGCACTTAAGAGTATGTTGACATGAGGATGGATGTGTTGAGGCCCATCTTCATGAGGCGGAACATTTTGAGCGCTGACACCCCGAACCCGACAGAAGCAAACCCTGACCTAGATATTCAAATAGCCATATCTTTTCACGAGGAGCTCGGATTCACGCAAGGTTGGAATTTTTGGAAAGTTTACAAGGTCCTCTATCCAACTACGACTGGATACTTCTAATTGGGTGAGAACAATTTTTTCAAAAATGCAAATACGAGTTCGTCATTTTTGGGTCTACTAGGGTTCTCACCTCCGCCATAATGAGATGAATTAAATACAACGGAGGTGGTTGGGGTAGATTTGGAATTCCTCCCTCTTCCCTCTTTCATTCTTCCTATAAATTATAAGGAAGGGATTCTTTCTAAAGGTTGGATATTCTTGTTTTGCCCCTCCTTCTTCTCTTTATCGGGCGAATTTGTGGAGTTCAAACCTCCCATCTAAAAGCGTAATGCAACTTTTCCTCTTGGAGTTTTGTAGTGTATTGTATCAATATTTGAAGCAAATAATGCATGTCTATGGATGATTCTCAACCCTCTTTGTGTTCATTTGCATCCTCCTTATCTTTCACTACAAATTTGGTTATCTATGCATGATCTTGCATTGCATTTTAATGTTTTGTGTTTATTATCAAGACAGGTGTTCTTCATTCCTCTATGCATCACCTTTGTTAGTTTAGATTTATTTTTATGCATATTCTTACCTTGTCTCCTTGGCAAGTTAGATTAGGTTTTTGAGTAAACCCTTTGCATTTTTATGTGTGCATCTGAACAGAGGAATAGGAACCGGCCTTCATCTGTAGAGATTTTCCAATTTCACGAGGTCCCACACTTGGGAAAAAGCTTCATGTTATGTAATCGCACTAAGAGTCTCAACCCATCGAGTTACGCAGACATTTGGGAAGTGCTTTGTGATTCACCATAAATAGTTTTGGCATGCCTGGTGGGACCAAGAGGTCATTCCAAAAGATTTGAAGGAATTTTAAAGAAATTTGGACTTGGAAATTGCAAGTTTTACAATTTCAGATTTTTTTCACCTTCCAGGCTGAACTCTGAAATTGATTTTCAAAGGCTTAACTTGCTCAAAACAAGTCAAAATTTCACCAGTTGATAGATCAGGGGATAATATTCAAAAGGGTATTCTTTGATTTGTGAGATTTTGACTTTCAAAATTTCATAGTTTTTAGTATTTCGGGTTTTCCCAGGTGTCGAGCATGTCCCAAGTTCTGACACGGTGTATTTCAGGTTTTGTAAGTTGCCTTACATGACCTGAGTTTCACCTATACCTTTTGGGGATTAGTAGCTGCACAACAAGACCCGATAACCGAATTGAAGAACTGTATCTTCCGGGTCCTTCAAAGTTTTAAATTCTATTTTTAATATTGTCAGGTTTGGTGTGTAACTTGGCAAAATCCAGCCTTTTGAGGCTCATTCTCTAACACATCTGGTGACTCCAAAGGGATAGAATTCAGTAGTGTAGCAACAAAAGTTTCCCAGGCACATGAGAAGAATTCGAACCAGGTTTGATACTCGAGAAGAGGGGCTATTTGTCTACTTGCAACTATCACCAGGCAGAGGAAGGAGAGGAAGAGGACCACAAAGATCACCATCTCCACCTAACCGGACTTTTCTACACCTCCACCTGGTAGACCTTTTCTCGCATCAACCAGAGTTCTTAGGCTGATCATAATGGCACATCTACCACTAAATCCCTTTGTCAATTTCACGGGTAGTAGTCCACTCGCCCTAAATGCTTAGAATCAGATTTTGGTTGCAGCGCTAAAGAATATCCCCTATTTCACAAGAGAAAATCATACTACTCCTATTGACCACATCCAGGATATTGCCAATGCATGTGCAATCCATGAAATAAATGAAATGGATGTTGCAGTGAAGTTGTTAGCTTCATCTTTTAAGGGTAAATCCTTACAATGGTTTAGGAGCCTAACAGCAGGGTCTATTACAAATTAGAACCAACTTTGTTCAGCTCTTTGCAACCAATTTAGGGAGAGGGCAGACAATTTTTCTTTATTGGAACAATTGACGACAATCAAAAGAGCTCCTAATGAACAAATGATAGATTCCAACTTCAGATTCCAACGGACATGGGACAGGATTCCAATAACTATTAGACCAACTACGAAGACACATTCCTTTATTTCTTAAAGGATATAAATTCAAACATAGCCATGATGATCCAATCAATGGGAGGGACAACACTATCGGGGCCTATGACACACGGCCTATCAAAGTAGAAGCTGTTTGATCCAAGCGGCAAGCTTGCACTAAGGCCACCAATGCCTCTCTATCTGGATATGGGAAATCCTACAACCAATTAAGCACCAGAGTTGAATCCCATTCCAACTCCTAGAAATCAAAGCAATAATGAGGCATCGACTTCTTCAAATAATTCAAAGGAATTGTAGGAGGTTATGAAACAAGCTGCAGAACCTTGGAAATGAGCTGGTGACTATCAAAAGACAACAAGCTCAAAGTGCTAGACCGTATCAACCTCAAGTGCAGTACCAGGCTAGGCCCCCATACCAACAAAATAGACCACCAACTCAGGCTACAAATCAAAACCAAAACCAGGGACAACCTCAAGCTGCCAGGCCATTTTGACCGTATGATCCAAATGTAACGACATCCTCAAGAGCCTTGGTTCCAACACAAAACAACATGGCACAAGAGTACGAATGGTGTTACCCTTGCAATCTACCTCACAATCAGTCAACATGTTTCAATGGTGCACTAAATCAAGCCTTGATGGTGCAAACCATTGGTGTGTCTCAAGAACCAAGCCAAGTAGGGAATCAGCAAAGCAAGAAACACAATAAGAAGCACCTCCAACAGAAACCATGTTGGCCAATTGGCAAATGGAAGACTTCTGTGGAGTTAACCAACAACCTTTTCAAGGCATGGCTGTCAACACATGGTCAAAGAAGAGAAGCATAGAAGAGGGGAAACCATCTAATCCAGTTGTTTCTCAACCCAATCCTACATAACAATGGGTCAGTAGACCAAATGCAGTTCCAAATGTGCAAAATCAGCCTAAGGTAGCCATTGTGCAACACATGTGCCTGTTCAAGCTCCATAAAATGTTGCACCAAGTAAGGGATAGCAAAAAGACATATCATCCCCTTTCAACATCATCGATCAAATGAAGAAGACACATGTGAACATTTCCGTGGGAATCATGATAATCTTAGGGTAACGAGATTTTTATTGCAAGCTGCAATGGCTGATTGGTCTGCCTCGAATGTATCAAACTGGGGACAGGAGAAAGTTCTCACTAATTTGCAGTACAACTAGGTGGGGTTAACCAAGCAAGAATTTTAAGCCTCCACCATTTTATGTGTCATTGGTTGTTGGAAACCACTTGGTACACAACTACATGATAGATTCAGGGGAAAGTAGTTCAGTGATGCCGAAGCAAATAGCGGATCAACTGGGTCTGAAGTATGAGCCAGTGTTGAAAGGAGTAGTACAGCTGGATGGAACAACAGTTTGAATAGTTGGGGTCATAAAAGGGTTAAGCCTAACACTACATGCCTGTCCTAATGTTACAGTTCTACAAGATGTGTTTGTGATTGACCTTCCGCCACTCTTTGTGTTGTGTCTATCAAGAGACTTCACTGCAAAAATCGGTGGATATTTATCTGCAAATTGGTCACACATGATTTTCAGGATGAGGTATGGGGCCAAAGCAACAATCAGGTCAGAACCAATTGCCAATTTCCATATTGAACCTCATGTGCCAAGTCCTATCAATGTAAATTGCTCAGCCTTTGATCAGGAGGAGTGTTCAAATGATCTAGAAACAAGTACTAAGGTCGAGGGAATTCCTGATTTGACTTTGGATGAATGGGCAAACAAGAGTCATGAATTTTACCCATACAAGGAAATTGAAGAATCTGAATTGGGTGTGTATTGTGTACATGAAGAAAATTCACCCATTCCCGACATCATTCATCCTGAACAAAAGGATGACAATGAAGTTTGGAAACTATTTTTGATGGTTCGAGAAGCAAACAAGGTGTTGGAGGTGGTGCAATGTTGATTTCACCACAAGACATCAAATATTTTTCAGCTTTTCGTTTCCAGTTTTCCTGTTCAAACAACACAGCTGAATATGAGGCATTGATTCATGGACTTCATTGGGCTAGGAAAAAGGGCATAAAGAACTTGCAGGTGTTTGGAGATAGTGAGCTAATCGTCAACCAAGTCAGGGGACAACATGCTACAAAGAATGACCTGCTGAAGAACTACAAGAACAGGGTATGGGACCTCGTTGAGGATTTCAAATCTTTCAACATCATGTCCATACCCAGGAAGAAAAATGAAGCCGTAGATAGGCTCGCAGCAGTTGGAGTAGCATTTGATGTGGTTGACAACATCAAAAGGGAAAAAACACAACCACATATCCATGTGATTGTGAGCCTCATGATTCAGATAATAACACAAGTGGAAGGTGTTTGAGAATGATGTGAGATCATCAATTTTTTGCAAGAAGAGGCTGAATTCTTAGATAGGAATCAGGATAGACTAGAGCAGCAGTACGGTGATCAAGTAGTGCAGCTACAAACAAACAAGCTTCCCAAGGGTTTAGTAACATTGCAGTCTATCTTCAACCCTAATGACCAGTTCCGTAAGGAAAAGGCTAACATACAGGTCAAAGGAGAAGATTCAAAGCCAATTCTGGTTGGGGAAGGCAAAACACTTCAAATTGGTAAAGTGGCCCTTTGAGCAGGGAGAAATCAGATTTCATACGGCTTTGCCAAGAATTTCTAGATGTCTTCGCTTGAGTGTGAAGACTTAAGAGGATTCAACCCAAAGTTAGTACAACATACCATAGAACTAGATCCAGATGCTAAGCCCATCAGGCAAAAGCAGAGACCAGTCAACCCTCACATTGAGCCTCTAATGAAGAAAGAGCTAAACAAGCTAATAGAGGCAAGCATTATATTCCCGATCAAGCACTCAAGTTGGGTTACAAACTTGGTTCCAGTCAAGAAGAAGAGTGGAGAAATCAGGTTGTGTGTGGACTTTGGAGACCTCAACAGGGCATCTCTCAAAGACCACTACCCACTTCCTTCAAAGGAACAAATATTGCAAGTGGTATCCAGTTGAGACAGATTATCTCTCCTAGATGGCTACTCAGGGTATAATCAGATAATGGTGAAAGAAGATGACCAGTTCAAGATGGCTTTCACCACCAAATGGGGCACCTATGCCTACAAGAAGATGCCATTTGGGCTATCAAATGCTGGAGCCACTTTCCAAAGGGAAATGGATATGGCATTCAAGGGATTGATTAATAAAATCATTTTCATATGTCTTGATGACATCATTGTATTCTCCAAAAATGTAGTGGATCACCTCTTTCATTTGAGGTAGGTATAACAGAGGTGTAGAAGATTTGGGGTATCATTGAATCCCAAAAAATTCATATTCTCGGCTCACGAAGGAAAACTTCTAGGCCATATTTTTTCAAAGGAGGGGTTGACAATTGACCTAGAAAGAGTTGAAGCAATTCAAGTGTTACCATTGCCAAGTCACAAGAAGGATCCTCAAATCTTCTTAGGAAGGATCAATTTTGTCTCACAGGTTTGTTCCAAACTTTACAGACTCTCGTAAATCCAATAACATTGATGTTAAAGAAGAGCATGGCATTTAAGTGGACATCTAAAGGCAAGGAAATTTTTGAGGCAATAAAAGAGGCTATATCTCAAGCTCCGACTCTCATCAATCCAGACTTCTCCAAGGACTTCATGTTATATGCCTTCGGTGGTGGAGACACAATTTCTGCAATCCTGGTACAACAAAACAAAGAGGGATTAGAACAACCAGTTGCTTTCTTTAGTCAAGGCTTGGAGGAATACGAAACTAGGTACTCTTTCATCGAAAAGCATGTCCTTGCAGTGATCAGGAGCTTAAATAAATTCAAGCACCTAGTCTCAAACAACAAGATCCAATTGTTGGTCTCTCATGCGGGAGTCAAGGACTTCCTTCTAAATAAGGATCTAAATGAGAAACGTGTAGGATGGATAACCCGTGTCATGGAATATGACATCGAGATCAAGGTCACAAAACTAGTACATGGAAAAGGACTATGTGAACAGCTAGCTTTGAGTCGGCAAGTTGAAGCAGGTGATGAAAAAGAGACTGTATTAGTACTACGGGATGGTCAAGAACAGAAATTGATGATGTGCCCACTCCTTGTTGGACTCGAATATCATACACTTCCTACAGGGCGGGAATATGCCCTCTAGAAATGAGCAAAGCAAAAAGGAGATACTTCAGATTACAAGCCATTCCATATGTGCTTGTTGATGGCATTTTGTGCAAGAAAGACATCATTGGAGTTCTATTGAGGTGAATTAGAACAGGTCAAATTGAGAGGGTGTTATAAGATTTTCACGATGGAGATTCTGGAGGACATTTCACCCCACGAGTAACAGCTCTCAAGATAATGAAGGCAGGGTATTATTGGCCAACAGTGTTCAGTGACTACTATGCATGGATAAGAAAGTGTAATAAATGTGCACTCTTCATAGGCAAAGAAAGGCTAGCAGCGCTTCCATTGCACCCAATTTTGGTTGACCAACCATTTATGCAATGGGGATTGGACTTCATCGGGGTCATCAATCCAAACTCAAGCCAAGGCCACAAGTGGACCGAAGCAGTAGCGCTCAAAGAAGCAAATGAGTCTAACATACTAGAATTTTATGAAGGAATAGTGACCAGGTTTAGTGTGCCAACCACTATCATATCAGACAATGCATTGGCATTCATAGGTTCTAAGATTACAGAATGGGCTGTCAAGAATGGAATCTATTTAAGCACCTCTTCAAATTATTACCCGCAGGGTAATGGACAGGCAGAGTCCACGAACAAGAATTTTCTAAGAATCATCAGAAGGACTCTAGATGAAAACCAAAGAACATGGCATGCCAAGTTAAAATCAGCGTTGTGGGCTGACAGGATAATGCCAAAAAGGTCTACAGTAATTCTCCTATATCTGTTGCTTTATGGGAAGGAGAGCGATGTGCCTATAACATTAGAACTTCTGCATTGGAGCTCATGAAGCAATTGGAGTTGTCTGATTTTGAACTAATGGAAGCTAGGTATGAAAAGTTGATGGAATTGGAAGAAATCAAAGAACATGCAGTTCGAGACGATTGAGAATGATCGAGGCCTTAGTAAAAGATGGTTGGATAAGAAGGCAAGAGCAAAGACCTTCCAGGAAGGGGACCTAGTTCTAAAATGGGATGCAGATCAGGCAAAACCAAGAAGGCATTCCAAGTTTGATGCCATTTGGAGTGGCCCCTACATGGTCACAGGATGTAAAAGTAGTAATGCCTTCCAATTGTCTACATTGGATGGAGAAGAACTCCCGATTCAGTTAATGAATCTATCTTAAACATTGCTACTAAAAGGAAAAGGTTTACCCTTGTAAATATTAGCCTAGATTTCAATTCCTCTAAGTGCGGATGCACATTGTCTTGTTGTAGTTAGGTTTCATTTCCCTAAGTGCTTCAGCACAGGTTTTGTTACTCCCAGGTTGAATTTCTACAGTTCAGCATGCTCTTGGAGAAGGAGTTGTGGTATCAGGCTCGAGATCAGATATCAAGATGGTTTTAGGTTATTGCTTATGACTCCATGCCCAATGGATTGCTAAAAGGCCACTAATCTTCTACCTAGCAGCAAATGATGTCATTGAGTCACCAAATTGTTGTATATATCTCCCTCCCGGGTAAATATAGACAAACAAAAAATATGGAAATCAAATAAACTCGAAACCTTACATTTATTTACACCATTAGTTATACCCTGTGCACAAATCAGAAGGCTCCGACATGGAAAAAGTCACACCCTAGTGTAGGTTGGAGGTGCAGATCAGAAGGCACCGACATGGAAAAATT
This sequence comes from Taxus wallichiana var. yunnanensis, assembly GCA_018340775.1. Lineage (NCBI taxonomy): Eukaryota > Viridiplantae > Streptophyta > Pinopsida > Cupressales > Taxaceae > Taxus > Taxus wallichiana. The sequence continues at coordinate 455,129,711 of CM031239.1, read as the reverse complement.
CGCGTCTGGGCATAGGTTGGAGGCGCAGATCGAGAAGGCGCCGACATGGAAAAAGTCGTGCCCCGGGTGCGCAGTTGGAGGCGCAGATCGAAGGTTCCAACACCACATTTTCAGCACCTATGGCACACTTAAGAGTATGTCGACATGAGGATGGATGCACCGAGGTGCATCTTCAGGAGGCACAACATTTTGAGCGTTGACACCTCGAACCCAACAAAAGCAAACCCTGACCCAGATATTCAAATGGCCATAACTTTTCACAGGGAGCTTGGATTCACGCAAGGTTGGAATTTTCAGAAATATTACAAGGTCCTCTATCCAACTACAATTGGATATCTTTAATTGGGTGAGAAAAATTTCTTCAAAAATGTAAATACAGTTCACCCTTTTTTGGGTCTGCTAGGGTTCTCACCTACCGCCATAATGAGATGAATTAAATACAATTTGGAGGTGGTTGGGGTAGATTTGGAATTCCTCCCTCTTCCCTCTCTCATTCTTCCTATAAATTGTAAGGAGGGGCATCTTTCTAAAGGTTGGAAATTCTTGTTTTCCCCTCCCTTCTTCTCTTTATCGAGCAAATTTGTGGAGTTCAAAACTTCCATCTAAAGCTGTAATACAACTTTTCCTCTTGGCATTTTGTAGTGTATTGTATCAATATTTGGAGAAAATAATGCATGTCTATGGATGATTCTCAACCCTCTCTGTGTTCATTTTCATCCTCCTAATCTTTCACTACAAATTTGGTTATCTGTGCATGATCTTGCATTGCATTTTAATGTTTTGTGTTTATTGGCAAGACAGGTGTTCTTCATTCCTCGGTGCATCACCTTTATTAGTTTAGGTTTATTTTTATGCATCTTCTTACCCTGTCTCCTTGGCAAGTTAGATTAGGTTTTTGAGTAAACCCTCTACATTTTTATGTGTGCATCTGAACAGAGGAACAGAATCGGCCTTCATCAGGAGAGCTTTTTGATTTCATGAGGTCCCACACTTGGGAAAAAGCTCCATGTTTTGTAATCACACTGAGAGTCTCAACCCATCGAGTTGTAGACATTCAGGGGTGTTGTGATTTGCCATCAAAAGTTACTAACCAGTTGTTGTTAACCATCTTGCTCCATCTCAGGGTTTCTTCATCCTAGAATTCTTTTGTTGATTGGCGAGTGATATCCGTATTCTCGAGAAACTTAGGTATGCCAAGCAATTCCTCAATGTGTTCTAGTGTGATTAAGAGGAAAGGCTCATAATTATCTTTAAAAATTCCTCGTCTCTCAAGGTCATAATGCTCCATGCAAGCAATAATCAATTCAGAAACTGCACCGAGACAAGAAATGCTGCTGTTTGGGGTAGGCCACTATAGTAAAGTCTATCTGTGAAAATGGTTTTGCCTTCAATTTTCACACACTCACAGAACTGTTGCACATTGATGTGACCTAGATTTATATCAGTTATGTTGTCATATGCCAACTTAATGGAACTGGGAGGGATAATTCCTTGGAATTCATACTTCAGGTAGATTTGTTAGATTTCTCAACTGGCTTCTTCGATCTCCCGCATATTTGGATTTTTCGGCCATTATGAATTTTACAAAAGAACGACTCAGGCACGCAAGACAATGCAAACGGGGCTAGGTCTCAGTCTAAAACCTCGTCGATGCAAGAAAAATATTTTCCGTTATATTATTATTATTATTATTATTATTTTAAAAATAATAATAATAATTGTCCCGAATTACATTTTTTTAAAATGTCAATACAAACACATCGAGACTAAGCTCGAGTTCCAAATCTGGCAATAACAACGATATTTATTTTTTAATTAAAATCTCCCGATTTTAATATTTTGCGTGGATCAATTTTAATCTTTTGTTATGGCGTTTAAATCCTTCGGTGTTGACAAGTGCATGGAAACTGCTCTAAAATTTCTATGTGGGTGCTGTCCTCCTTTCCTTTCTCCTACATGAAAAAGAAAAATGTCCTTTCCTAGGCACGTGGAGATTGTTTGGGTGATGTTTGGGTAATAAAAAAATTAAAACTTCCCTTGCTAATTCAAGTGGGCTCTTCCTGATCATGCGTGGACATCTCCTTCAAGCTTGGCGCATGGATTTACCTTTGTTGGGCGCATGAAATTTGATTTTAATTTTTAAAAATTGTCCTTGCTGTCCTATGTGGGATTCCTCCTGGGTTGGGCATGGCTTCTCCTTTCCTTCACCAAGGTACGGCTTCCACTTGAAAATAATTCTTTTTATTTTAAAAACTGTTCCACTTTTCCTCACGCATGGAAAGGAAATTTTAAATCTTTGTTTTATTGAAAACTCTGTCCTAAGCATGTGGATTCTTCCTACAGATGTGTGGAAAGCTGTTATTTTCTTGATGTGCATCTCCTCTAATGCGTGGATTTTGGTCTCCTACTCCTTCCTCTACCCAATGCATTGCCTGTGTGGACAAGTGTGTGGGAAATGTTTTCCTTTATACTTGGCACCTCCTCTGCCCAATGAGTGGGCTCAAAACAAATGCCTCTTTTCAACTATTTTCTCCCTTCCTTCCTCTGTGGCTTTTTGAGTTTTTTTAAACTTGTTGTCCTCTTTCGCCTTTGCATGCATGGAAGCTCCTTTGGATGGGTGTGTGAAAAATATGCTCTACAATTTATAATCAATTTGTTGTCCTCCTTTTTACTCGCAAGGCGCGGATATCTCCTCCTTGGCTGGGCACGGCCTGTTTTAATTTTCTTGAAACTATTCTTTCTTTTCCTAGGTGCCTCCTCCAATGCATGGGAAAAAGGAATTTTTGTCTTCTTTTTAAAACATGTGCAGGTTTGTCTTGTTCTTTCCTCCTTCAACAACTTTCCTAGTGGAAGGAATGCGTGGAAACTTGTAAAGAAAACAAATTTCTTTTGATTGTTCTTACTTCTTGGCGCGGCTTTTGGATTTTGATTAAACTTCCTTGCATGCACGAATGATATATCAATGGCATGAGTTTCTCTTGCATTATGGGATGTTGACAAAATATTATGTCCTTCAGAAGAAATAAGAAGCAATCGAAAAGCTTCACATGAATTTTTCCAATGAGTTTGACGGAGGAAGTTATGGGGATTAATCCAACTTCCTCTCTTCTGGGTAGTGGACTTAAGTGCTAGGGGGAAATGGGGAAAGCAATGGCCAATTGCCAATGGGAATGGCAAAGTGGGTTGGCAATCCCCATTCAATTTCCCCATGTGGGAAATTGGGGAATTTCTTGCCCGTTAGCCAATCCATGATTTGGCAATTGGTGGAGAAAATCCCACGCTGGAAATTTGAAGAATATTGCCAGGAAAGGGGATATCCAGGTTCAAGAAGCCAAATTGGCATTCCCGGTAGTTGGAAGCGTAAGCTTACTTCCCCGGAAATAAAAATTTGTCGAATGAACTTTTAATTAATATTTATTTAATTAAATACTCTCAAGTTATTTAAAAGTTAATTTTATTAAACAAGGAGTGATTAATCAATTAAATATTAATGAATTAATTTCAATGTATTTTAACATGATTTAAATCCTGGCGGGAAGAGTTCTTTCCCAAAAAGGATGAAACGAAGACCGAAATGATCACAAAAATGAGACGATCGCGATGAGGGCAATGAACCACGCAAAGTAACACTTTTGAAAATTTTCAAATTTTTTTTTAAATCAATTTTGTGAAGTCAAAATTGGCTGATATGATGACCCAAAGCATGAGCCACTTTTGTAGGCATTACATTATCTAATGCTCCTGAATCTATGACACAATTACTAAGTTTATTGCCAGCTATGAGAAGCGTCACATAGAATGGTTCAATTTTCTCATTAGGGGAAGTGACTGTAGCCACAAGGCTTGATTGAGGTGAGGAAGAGGGAGTGGGTAAAAGGCATTTAGAAGAATGGGCTTGGGTTTTATATTTAGAATTTACAAAGTTAACCATTTTGGAAAAGGCTTCAGGATGGGTTTGATAGAACTCTCCCTTAGAAATCTAAATCTTGGTCTTTTTAAGATGGTCTATAATGTCAAAATATCCAGATGTGGATGGGGAATCACTACTGGGAGTAGGAGAAGCTTCTAATCTATCATCTTTATCCTTTGTTGGACAATAATTCTTAGAAAGCAGTAGAGGGAGAAATACTAGCATAGATTAACTTTTGGGTGGAAGTAGTAGGAATAGGAGCTCCTCTTTTTGCAACCATCGGGATGGTGATGAGGTATTCCTTGGATATTTTTTCAGGTTACACCACTTTTTCCTTTTTGTTGGTCTACTCATGGGTCATAACAGAATATGACTCACTATTCATCTCAGCCACCACATCATCATTGTCATCTTCATCATCTACACCTTCGTGGTAAGGAAATGAACTCGGGAACCATCTCACTCCTCCGGATCTTCATCGGCTTCCTCTTCTTGTTCATCATAGATTCCATTTTATTCCTCATCATCAGGCTCAAGAACCTCACAAGTAGCATTGACAAGGACCTTGGCAGGTGGACCTTCAATGGCCAATTTAGTCCGAGAGGAAGGCAACCGGTTCTGGGCTGAAAATTCTTCCTTGGAACATCTTGATATAGAGCATCTTTGAGCTAATTTTTCTTGATGTCAATGAGGTCATTAGCCATCTTTTACACCAACTGATCTACATTACCTCTAGGAGAAGAGGAAGAAGAAGATGCTTTGGATTTTAAAGAATCCCTTTTTCATCTTGCCAAACATAATCAAGTCATCTTCCATATTGATAGCCAATCTCGATCGTATCAAAAGTTTCAAGATTTTCTCTCCTCAAGGCATAGCTTACTTCCAACAATTGATCATTCAAGAAGAAACACTTCTCAATCTGATCAACAAAACTAGTATCTTGTGGAATCTTGTTAATCAACTTGTTGAACTTGGCCACAAATTCTCTAATAGGCTCATGTGGCTCCTTCTTGATTTGATAAATCTTAGCTATAAAATCATGCACATCCTCATGTTTGAAACGCTTCTCAATCTGAGTTGTCGTAGTATTCCAATTAGTGATGGTCCCATCGGGAAGATGGTAAAACTAATATGCAACATTGTCTTAAAAGGTTTCCACAAATAGCCTTACAGAGACATCCTCATGTTCAACTCCAAGGACCCCACATGAAACAATGAAGGCTGCAATGTTCATCGTCAGGGTGCAATTTTCCATTACCTCTAAATTATGGAAAATTATTCCTGTTACCCCTAGGTAACTCATGCAATGGTTGAGGAAGAGCAAGAGGCCCAACTCTTTGTCCCCAAGGCCAAGATGCTACCATCCTTAGAAAGATTGCTTGAAGAGGAACTGATACACCAACAAGAATTAGAGCATTGAGATTAGGGATAAGTTGTGCTTGAGGAATGCTACCACGTAAGCTCTGTCTTCAACGGGAGATGTTCTTGTGGAATGAGCTCTTCTATGTCTTCTTATTGGAGGAAGTTGAAAACCTTGTTGATCTAGGAGTTAAAATCAAGGATCTCCAATTCAAAGAGCCCTTCTACCATGAGTATATCTTAGAGTCACCAAATTAAAGAAATGATCAAATTAGTTGTTCTTTATGGAAAGGAAATTTGTTGAACAAATTCCACAGTAGAGTTGAAACAAAATGTTGGGTTTCAGATTAGCACTTGGGATGAGACCACACGATCGAGAGGACAAGAAAGTACCTCATCTTTAATGGGAGAGGTTCCCTTATTGAAAGTAGGGGCAAAACCTATGTACAAATGCACAGTCTTTCATTCAATGGTGGTTTCCCGATATCCTGAAATGTGTTTTAGGCCTGTAAAGTTATCAATACATGAGGATAGAAGAGTTTAAAGAGAGAAGGGAGGCAGAAGAAGACAATACTTTTAGGGAAAAGAGATGCTAGAGAAAACCATTATATGTATTGTGTAAATGAGATACAAAATAGAACCATCCACATTTATAACAGACACAATCCGTAGACTCAAAGTTATGGAGATTTTACAAACTAAGACACAAAGTTTCCAAGCACACAAGGATTAGATGATTCACAAATTATAACTAGAAGGAAAGAGAAAGTATAAAAAAAAGGAAAAACCTTTGTATTGATTTCTTCCAATTCGAAATTACAATTCCTAGAATAATCAAAATTCCAACCCATACAATGGCTTTGAAATCTCATGATATAGCTTGCAAGAGACAGCGATTACAACTTCCTCGAGCAAGCAAGAAATAGTTACAACTTATTCCAATCATCCACGCCCTTTCAAATTCTTGAAAACATAAAGAAAATGTTAATGGTAGAAAAACCAGTTTTTAAATATACGGTCGTTACATTATTTTACTAGTTAAAACATGGGCCATTCGATTTTCTTTTACAACTTCAAATTTGGGCCACCCACATGGGAGAAATTGATTAGAGCAGGCTTGTGAACACCTCTTGCATTATTTTCCTTTGAAGTAGCACTAGGATGACATGTGGAGAGCTCCGTTGATTCCTTTATACTTAGCCGATTCGGGCCAATTTTCTACTTGACTTATGTTGACCCCTAGACACGTGGAGGGCTGGCGCTCATTTGAGTTTCTGCTTTGGAAACACTCCTTGATGCTACACTGAGCTGACGTGTTTCTCCTTCCACTGGTATTAAAATTTTCAATGGCCAACTCCATCTTCATATTGAATTTAACCACATGGAGAGTTGGCACTACTTAGATACTAACCCTCTGATTTCACTTCTGAAATGGCATCGTTAAGGCACATGACAGCTTCTGCCAACCCACCCATACTTGGCCAATTTTAACGATCAGCTCTATCTCTTTTTGGACCTAGGACACTTAGAGGACCGACGCAAGTTTGAGAACTATCCCCGACTTTGACTCTTGAAGCTGCACCGATGAGGCACATGTCATTGTCCACTAAACCTTCCATACTTAGCTGATTTTATCTTATTTTGTCTTCATTTTGTACTTAGGACACGCGGAAGGCTGCACTTATTTGAGGACTGTCCCTTGGACCTTGCCCCTGGAGTTGCACCATTTGGACACGTGGAGTCTTCTATTAAACCTTGAAATATGGCCAAACCATATCCAATTAAAGATATTCACGTATTACCTATGCACTCTGGGGTAAAAATTAACGAGGAAAATATGTCTCATTCCCATGCGAGAAGAAAATAAAAAGAAGCAAAGGGACTTAACAATACACCCAACTTTCAAATTTTTCTCCATGAATAGGAAAACTACAAATAATGCTAGGCTTGACGTGATTCAATACTCCAAGGTACAGACTCAAAAAATTAAACTTGACTTCAAAAGAGGGGAATTTTGGGGCCGATAACAATTGATGACCAGATGTGAAAGTCAATAAGTTTGAAGAACTGGACTTTACTCAACATTATTTTTCTCCATGTAATTTTTAAAAAAATTATGTACTAAGTAGGTCTTTTTTTCTTATTTAAGGTGTTTGTGTAAAATAGATTTATTTTTTTAATCTGTAAATCAAGAATAATCAATGTTTTTATTCATAGATAACAAATTATGATCATTTAAACATAATTAACTAAAATCATTTAAAAATTAAAGATATTTTGAGTCCTTACACATATATATAGCATATTTCTATTGTTTAAATGCATTCATCAATCTTATAAGAAAGCATAAAATCAAATATCATTAACATGTTAATATTGAAAAAAATTATGTCTCCAGAAATTGAATCCAATACCTTTAATTTAATTATAATTTAATGTTTGTAATGTCTCAAAATTATTAAATATTTGATATTTTTAGTAAATTTTTAATTAAATTCCATTAAAAAGGATAAATTGCTTTATAAAATTATTAATGTAGAATTACACAATACAATTTAAGAATAATTTTAAAAGTTACAAGCAAAGTGAATCCCGATATTCATAGTCTACTATACCTTAAACCCCATAGTTATCTCTCTTACAATGCAAGTGGATTCGACATAGAGAAATCTTTACATTTATGGTAATTAGTTTTGCATTCGAGGAACCCCTCCCAAAACTAGATGTAAGTAGTGGACTAATTTGAGTAGAATTTTTCATACTAGATCATGAAGCCTCTCTAGCTAGGAGGTAGATTTTAATTTTATTTTTTTAATTTCTTGTGCACATGCATCTTTACTATTTTTACTATGGGGCCCCTTCTCATGCATCTTACATAAAATTTGAGAAAATTCCAATTGATTTTTTTTTCCTAGTTCAAAGCATAACAAGGGTTTTCATCGGGTTATTCGAAATCTTAATCTTACTAAAAGAGTCAAGTGGTCTAGGATTGATATATGTTGGCCACCAGTGAGCTACCCTCTTTTCCTAATGAATTTTTGTGCCATTAATGATCTAGAGAAATGGAAAATATTTTTTGTAAACTACATTTCTAAGGGTTCACCTCAAGTTTGCAACACTTGGAAGGATTTTAACATCCTAAACTTATGTTTCTTAAATATCCAAAAAAAAATGTTGGTCAAAGTTATTATCAAAACTTTCTGAGAAAAATCATACCATGGCTAGTTTGGAAAGGAGATGAGATCAGAAATAGGCTACTCGATAATTTCTACTTGATTTGGTGGTCACCGAGCATTACCTTCAACAATTTTAATCTTTATGAGGTTCCTTAAGTTCATGCCCTGAAGAATTTTAGACTTAGGATTCACACATTGTAGGAAATATTTAATTGTTCATGTCAAAACTAAATGAGCTCAAGAAAAGATAACATTAAATTCTAATTATCCAAAAATGACTACATGACTAATATCAAGCCATTACTAAAGCTATGCTTGACATGCCATTTCACAAAATTGGATTTTTTCTCTACGCCTTTGTGAAAGAGATGGAAATGCTTTCTAGATACACCTTTTCTCAATTATTCTCCCAAAAAAGGTTATGATTTCGTATATTCCAATCTTCTAGCGGCATATATTCTCGACTTTCATTTTTCCTTTCATTCTTTTACTTGGAGTTGCAAACATATATTCTCTACTATATGGTCTACCATTCTTGAGCCCATACTGAGTTTGCATGGTGTATTATTTATTGAGGGTTACCCATTGGCCACCACCTCATTCATATATAGGTTTTTGATCTGTGTCGCCCATTATATGGGCTAATTGAAACCTTATACACATTTTTTGTCTTTGTCAAAAATCTCAAACCATCTTTTAGTCATTTAGGTGTAGATTGCTATCTTTCATCTTTGAACAAAGTGATGATTGTGTTTAATTTTATTTTATTGATTAAAGTGAAAAATAAGAAGGTGACAATGGAATGTCCCACCTCTAGACTCTTATGGATCACCAGTAAAATTCCCATTGAATTGTTTCCTAATTTCTTCCATCGTCTCGCCTATCGACATCCTTCTCTAAGGGGTCGAGCAAATCAACATAGTCTTTCTCATCATTATTCTCATAGCCATTTTGGGTGAGGCTCACCTCATCAAAACCACCCTCCTCATAAATCTCAGTAGTGAGTGTGGTGATTAACAAATTTTCACCATGACACCTCACTAATTCCACAAGATACAAGCAAGTTCCCTCGAGCACATTGACCATTTTTCCACCTCGGGACACGAAAATAATACTCATCAACAAAATGAGGGAGGAAAAATTTGTACAACTAGTTGAGAGCCCATTCCCAATGGGAAAGACCTTCCAAGAAGTTGGTGGTGAAATATTGATGATAGAGATCCTTCACCATCATCTTTTTTTGTGGGTTTGGCCTAATGTTATGATTTTATAATTAGTTTTTTTTTTTCTTGTGGCCCCTAAATTGTTGTTATTTTGTGGATGTGAATTTGAGGTATCTTTCCATACGATGACTCTTTTTGAATACTTTTTAATCCTATTTTTAACAATATATGTGTTATATATTTAACTTTTTTATTAAAAAGAAAAGCAAAGAACATACTTTCTAATAGATCGTTTATGGATAAATTTATTGATTTTACCCTAAATTTAGTGTAGGTTACTTTTAGTGCAAAATCACAAAGCACCCACGATGTCCTGTAATTGGAAGGATTTAGAATATTAGGGTGATTGCATAACATGAAGCATCTCTCAAAGTGTGGGACTTTGTGAATCAAGATAGCTCTCCAAATGGAGGCTAGCTCTTATTCCTCAATTTAGGTGCATAAATACAATTTGCAAAGGGTCTATTCTAAAACCTATTTTAACTTGCCAAAGAGACAGGGTTAAGGAGATGCAAGAAATTAAACCTAATCTAATAGAGGTGATGCACCAAAGGAATGTTGAACATTTGCATTACCCTTAAACAAAAACCATTAAAAGTCTAATACAATCTCTATGCACATATGACCAAAATTGCAATGAGAGATCAAGAAGATGAAAATAAACATAAGAGAGGGTTGAAATCATCCACCAACTTATTATATTGCTCCAAGAATTTGATACAGTCCATTACACTACCCAAGAGGAAAAATTACATTACAATTGGAATGGGAGGTTCAAAAATCCATGAATTCACCCGAGAACAAAGAAGAAGGGAGGGTTTTAAGCCAAATTGTTCTACCCTTTGAAAAATTCCCCCTCCTCATAATATATAGGAATAATTAGAGAAGGAGGTAGAAGAAATCTAGACTCTTGTTCAACCACTCCAAAAGAGTCAATGAATTCCCCTCCAAAAATGATGGGTTTCACTGCAATACCCATGCCTCCATCTCTGTTCCTTGTTGGGCAAGAAAGGAAGCCCATAATCCATTATTGGGGGTAGGTGAGAATTCTGACACATTCAAGAATGGTAGACTACATTTAAGGATATCCATCCATAGTTGAGTAGCTTGAGAAGTCTAGAGCTTTCCAAAAAGTCTCCTCTTAGCGAGATCTCGAGCTTCTAGTGAAGGTTATGGATTTCTAATGATCAAGGTTCAGGTGTTTAATGTGGGCTTACATTATTTAAAAGATCCTTACCCATAATATATCCACATGGCAGCCTCCCACACCTTAATACTTCACCCCTTCCTTCACTCTTGAAGTTATGTCGAAGAGACATGTGTCATCATCCGCGGACCGATCTTTTCAATTAAGTTCGGATAAGCCCCTCTGGTTTTGCGGAGACAATATGTCTGACCCTAGACATGTGGAGGGCTGGCCCACATTTGGGACCTACCTTCAAATTTTTCTTTTGAAGTTACACTGATGAGGAACGTGGAGGCTTCTGCTAGCCTGTCCCGAGGTTGGAATTTTCAATGGTCGGTGAAACCTTTCTTGGAACCGAATATGTGGTGTGCTGGCACTCGTTTAGGGACCACCTTTGGATTTGACCCTTGAAGGAGCGTTGATGAGGCACATGGCACCCTTCAATCTTCCTTTTCTCTTCTCATTTGTGGACTTGATTTTGGGATCGAATGTGAGCAGCCATGACCGAGCCAACCCCTCCATTTCCTCGTAAGGTCGCATTCAACCAATTTTTCCCGGGAGAAATTGGGATAACAATTCGAGTGACTCATGGGATCACTCGCTTGCTAGGTTAATGGATAAGTTTCCTTGAAGCATCCATTGGGCATGAAGTCATAGATGATAGCCTGATAATGATCTTGTTCTTTGAAACTTGAATCGACGCTTGACTTGGTGACCCTGAATCTACCCCATTGTCCGCACTCTCAATTTTCATAAGAATATCTTGAAGATGAGATTTCTAAGAGTTCAATATTGTCTAGACTTTGGGTTCTCTCCTGTTCCTCAAATGGACCGCTACAACATTCACCCGAAGGAACATCAAACTCGTATAATGATACAACCCTAGGGTAATAAAACCTATCTTTGGAGCACTTAGGGAAATGAAACCTAATCTAATAATAACAATAATGTGCATAAGTACTTGGAGGAATTTGAAATCCTAGACTAATATTTACAGGTGATAATTCTCCTTCTAGAAGCAATGTTTGAGATAGATCCCATTGAATGGAATCTATAATTCTTCACCATCCAACTTAGCCATCCGGAAGACATTGCTAACTTTCCATTCAAAGTGATCACGTAGGGTCCACTCCAAATGGCATCAAGCTTCGAATGCCTTCCTCGATTTGCATAGTCTACATCCCATTTTAGTACCAAGTCTCCAACTTGAAATCTCTTGGTTATAGCTTTCTTTTCAAAGCTCTTCTTGATCAACGCTTGATCCTTCTCCATGGTCTGCACTGCATGTTCTCTTGCTTCTTCTAACTCCATCAACTCTGCATACCTGATCTCCATAGGCTCAAACTCAGCTAGTTCAAGTTGTTTCATGAGTTCTAATGCTAAAAACTCAAGTGATATAGGAAGAAATGCTTCCTTCCCATATATAAGCTTGAATGGAGAGCTACGTGTAGACCTCTTGGGTGTGATCCTATCTACTCAAAGAGCTGATTTGATTTTTGTGTTCCAAGTTCTCTTATTCTCCTCAAGAGTCCTTTTGATGATTATCATTAAGTTCTTGTTTGTGGATTCTTCTTGTCCATTACCTTGAGGGTAATAGCTTGAAGAGGTGTCTTTGAGGTATACACCATTTTTGACATCCCATTCGAGTAATTTTGATACCGAGGAATGCCAAAGCATTATCTAATATGATAGTAGCGGGGACACCAAACCTTGTGACTATTCCTTCATAGAAATCCAAGATTCGATTCATTTTCCTCTTTAAGTTCCATTTCTTCATCTAGTTGGTGAAATAGTCGGTTGTTGTAAGTATCCACTTTTGGCCTTGACTTGAATTTAGGTTGATAACTCGGATAAATTGCAATCCCCATTACATGAATGGTTGATTCATTGAAATAGATGAAGAGGCGGGGATGCTAATCTTTATTTCCCTATGAATAATGCACATTTTTTGCATTTCTTGATCCATGAGTAGAAATCACTAAACACCGTAGGCCGGTGATAACTAGCTTTCATGATCTTGAGAGCTGTCACCGCAGAACAATGTGGCCTCCTACTTCTCCGTCATGGAACTCATGTAATATCTTCTCAACTTGAATTGTTCCAATGCATCTCAATAGAACACCATGGATGTCCTTCTTGAACAAAACACCATCAACAAGCACATATGGGATGGATTGCAACTTGAAATACCTTCTCTTTGCTTAGATCACTTACGGAGGGAACAAACCTATCTAAAGATAATACACCAAACCTTGAGTCCAACATGGAATGGCTGCATTGTTAGCTGGCTATTCTAGCTCATTCTGCAGTAGTAGGACAACCTCTTATTCATATGTTGACTCAATTTGTTATTTGGAAGCAAACTTCTCACACAGACCTTTTCATGAACCAACTTAGTCACTTTGATTTTGATATCGTATTCCATTACCCGAGTGATCCAACATGATCTCTTATCATTCAAATCCTTGTTCGAAGAAAGTCCTTGATGCTAGCATGAGACAGTAGTAGTCGAATCTTGTTGTTTGATACCAAGTGTCCGAACTTCTTCAAACTCATAATGACAGCAAGAACACATTTCTCAATAAAAGATTACCTTTCTTCATAATCTTCCAGGCTTTGGGTGAAGAACACTATGGTCTATTCGAACCTTCTCTATTAGGTGAACTAAGATAGTTGAGATTGTGTGAGATCCTCCAAAAGCATACAACATGAAGTCCTTTGCTAATTATGGGTTAATGAGAGTTGGGGCTTGTGATATTACATGCTTGATAGCCTCAAAAATCTTTTTTTCCTTTTTCTATCCATTTGAATGTAAGACTCTTCTTCAACATCATTGTTAAAGGATTCACAAGAGTGGAAAAATCAGGCATGAATCTGCGAACAAAGTTTATCCTTCCCAACAAGCTTTGGAGAGATTTCTTGTGATGTGGCAATGGAAGTGTTCTAATGGCTTCAACTCTTTCAAGGTCAATTGTTAACCCTTCTCTTGAGAAAATGTGGCCTAAAACTTGCCCTCGTGTGCCAAAATTACACACTTCTTTGGATTCAATGACACTTTGAACCTTCTACATCTCTCGAAATACTTACGAGGTGGAAGAGGTTGTCTACCACATTCTTTGAGAAGACAATGATATCATCTAAATATATCAGCACTATCTTGTTAATTAAGCCTTTCAATGCCCTATCCATAGCTTGATGAAATGTTGGTCCGTTGTTGGATAGTCCAAATGGCATCTTCTTGTAAGCATATGTGCCCCATTTTGTAGTGAAGGTCATCTTGTACTGATATTCTTCTTTCACCATTATCTTATTATAGCGTGAGTATCCATCCAACAATGAAAACCTTTCAGAACCAGCTACAACCTGCAATATTTTTTCCATTGATGGAAGTGGATAATGATCCTTGAGTGATGCTCTGTTCAGATCATAGAATTCCACACAAAATCTAATTTCTCTATTTCTTTTCCTCACTGGCACCAATTTTACAACCCAACTAGAATCTTTGATAGCAAAGATGATGTTATCTTCAATCATCTTGTTCAACTCTTTCCTCATAGGAGGTTCAATGAGGATTTACCGCCCTTTGTTACTACTCGATAGGTTTAGATCCTAGATCTAGCTCAATAGTATGGTGTGCCAAATTTGGGTTGAATCTTCTTAAATCCTTGTAATTCCAAGCAAAGATGTCTAGGATTTCTTGACAAAGTTGAAAAAATTCATATTTCTCTTTTGGGGTACTTACTTTGCCAATTTGCAACATCTTACCTTGTTCTACAAAAATGGGCTCCAAATCTTCACCCTTTACTTGAATATTTTCCTTCTCCTTCTGGAATTGATCATTTGGGTTGAAGATTGAATCCAAAGTTACAAGACTTTTGGTAATTTGTTAGTTCTCAGCTGCACCACTTGGTCACCATACTACTATTCCAACTTGTCTTGGTTTTGGCGATAACTCAGCTTCTTTTTGTAGAAAATTGACAATTTGTTGATCATTCTCGAAGACTTGCCAACTTCTATTGTTGTCCTGGAATAGCTTGTCTTACAACCACTTTAATATGGGGATGAAATTTCTCACTATTGATACTTTCCACAACATCAAATGCTTTCCGATTGCTGCCAATATGTTTGTTACTTCATTCTTCTTTCATGGGATGGAATTGATGCTAAAATCTTAAAAATCTTAAATGATATCCCATACCTAATTCTTGTATTTCTTCAATAGATTTTTCTTAGCAGCATTTCTTCCTCTAACTTGATTCACAACTAGCTTACTATCACCAAACACTTGTAAGTTTTTAACACCTCTATTTCTTACCCAATGCAATCCATGAATCAAGGCTTCATGCTCGGTTGTGTTGTTTGAGCAAGTAAAATGGGAATGGAAAGCTGAGTAATATTTTTTACCTTGTGGTGAAATAAGTATAGCTCCTCCTCCGGCACCTTGTCTACTCCTTGAGCCATCAAAGAATAGCCGCCATACTTCATTATCATATTTTTAGTTTAACTTGGTGATGCTAAGGAGGGGTTGATTCTCTTCATGCAAATAATAGAATCCTAATTCAAATTCTTCCATTTCTTTGTAAGGGTCAAATTCATGTCTCTTGTTTTCCCATTCATCAAGAGTCAAGTCTAGAATGCATCCAACTTTGGTATCTACTTCATGAGCACTTGGATAATCCTCTTGATCAAATGTTGAATAGTTTGAATTGATTGGGTTTGGTGTATGAGGCTATATGTGAAATTTTGTAATAGGCTCAGATATGATTGTAGCCTTGTCTACATACCTTGTTCTAAATAACATATGTGACCAATCAGTGAACAAATAACCTCCAATTTTAATGGTGAAGTCTCTTAACAAGCACAATGCAAAGAGAGATGGCAAGCCTATGACTGATACATCTTGCAATATTTTTACATTTGGACATGCATGCATTGTGAGGCTCAAATATTTGATTACTCAGACTGTTGTTACTTCTATCCCATCTAATTGCACTACGCCTTTAGAGATGACTTCATAATTACTTGACGTAGTTGATCAACTATTTGTTTCGGCATGACTGAGCTACTTTCTCCCGAATCAATCATATAATTATGCAGTAACTTGTCTCCAATGTTCAATGAGACATACAATGGGGAGGCTTCATAATTTTACCTTGGTCATTTCCTTGATTTTCTCCTTATCGAGCTACATTGGTAAGCACCTTTTCTTGTTGATTAGGTGGTTGGTTTGATGCTGACCAATTTGCCATAGCAACTTGCAATAGGTCTCTTTGTCTTGGGATAGCCAATGACTCCCACATTGATATGTTTACATCCATTTTTTTCATCTACTCAATGTTGTTGAATGGAGATGATCTATCCTTTTTCCACCCCTTTCCTTGTGCATTCTTCTCTTGTACATGGGTTGTTGCAACTGGCACTTGGGCTGGTCTAGAAGGTGGTTTGGGCTGAACTTGCACATTACGAGATGTAATTTGATTGCTAACACCCTATTGAGTGATAAAAAGTTGTGGATCATTTGAATTTTATGATTGTCCTTCTCCAATATTCCTTTTCTTAGACCGTGTATTGGCTGCTACACTTTGAGAAGTTGCTTTATTCATACCGCAAAATCTTCACCGCTAATTGACAAGTGTGGTCTCATTCAAAGTGATGTTCCTTGCTAAGTTGTTTCATGTTGCTTATTTCCTTCTTGGCTTGTCTCTTGTTCTACACCTGATTTTGTCACCATAAGGGCTTGATTCAAAGCACCATTGAAACACATTGATTGGTTATGAGGTTGATTGCATGGGAAACACCAATCATATTCCTGAGCCATATTATTTTGTATTGGTACCAAGGCTCTAGATGTGGATGTAACATTAGGATTGTAAGGCTAGAATGGTCTATTGGTAGGAGGTTTTACTTGGTTCTGATTTGCAGCTTGGATGGGTGGTCTATTAGGCTGATATGGAGGCCTGTTGGGTTGAGTTTGAGGCTGATATGATCTGAAATTTTGGGCCTCTTGCCTCTTAAGTGTCACCAACTCATTACCCAAGTTTTGTAGTTGCTTCATGACTTCTTGGAGCTCATTTGAGGAGATAGAAGATGAGGTGGAAGCTTCAATTTAACTCTAATTTCTTGAAGCAAGAATGGGAGCTACTATGGGGGCTTGACTAGGGCTTTGAGCTCCTAGTTCTGGATATAGAGGCATAGGTGGCCTAGGTACAAGTTTACTAGCCTTAATTAAACAATTTTCAGCTCTAATAGCAATGTTATAGGATGCGGGTAAATTTCTACCTCCCATGTGTTGAATCATCATGGAAATATCATAGTTTAAAGCTTTAAGGAAGTATAGAAAAGAACCTTCAGCTGTTGATCTCAAGGCTAGAGAATCCTATCCCACGCATTACATCTGGAATCTAAAGTTGAAATCAGTCTATTGCTCATCAGAGCCCTCTTGATTTTTATCATTTGTTCCAACAAGGATAGATTATCTCCCTTCTCTCCAAATTTATTGTGAAGATACGTGCACAAATGGTCCTAATTTGAATTTATCTTGTGGTTAGACTTCGAACCATTGTAAATCTTTACCTTTAAAAGATGAAGCCAACAACTTGACCACAACATCCATTTCAATGATCTCATGAATTGCACAGACATTTGTAATATCCTGGATGTGGTCAATCAGATTCGTCTGGTTCTCTCTAGTAAAATATGGAATGCTCTTTAGCGATGCAATTGAACTGATACTGTGCATTGAGAGCCAACGGGTTACTACCAAAGTGAAGTTAAAGTAGGGGTTGGGATGTGCCATCCTGATTGGTTGGAGGACTCTAGTTGATTGAATGAAAGGCCTACCAGGTGGAGGTGTTGACAAGGTTCTTCCTGGTGGAGATGGAGACCTTTGAGCTCTTCTTCCCCTTCTTACTCTATCTGGGGATACATGTAGATAGACAAATAGCCCCTCCTCTCTAGTTCTTGACCTTGTTTGTATTATTCTCATGAACTTGACTAACTTTGATTGTTGGAACAAGTGGATTCTACCACTTTTGGAGTTTTCAGATGTACAATTTCAGAGCTTCTTAAAATCTGGGAACTCACAACAAGTGCACATTAATCTTGCTACAATAAAAATGAAGACTTCTTGTCCCACCAGGTGTGCCAAAACTATTAGTGCAAAATGAAAGCACTCTCAAGTCTCGCAACTCGAAGGGTTGAGAATCTCTATGTGATTGAATAACACGGACCATCACTCAAAGTGTGGAATTTTGTGAATCGAGAGAGCTCTCTAGATGGAGGCCGGCTCCTATTCCTCCGTTGTACACACATACAATTTGTAGAGGGTGTATTCTAAAACCTATTCTAACTTTCTAAGGAGACAAGGTTAAGCGAGATGCAAGAAATTAAACCTAATCTAACACAGTGATGCACCAAAGGAATTCTAAACATTTGTATTACCCTTAAACAAAAAGAATTAAAAGTGTGATACAATCTACATGCACAAATGACCAAAATTGTAATGAGAGATCAAGAAGATGAAAATAAACATAAGAGAGGGTTGAAATCATCCACAGACTTATTATATTGCTCCAAGAATTTGATACAATCCATAACACTACCCAAGAGACAAAATTGCATTACAATTGGAATGGGAGGTTCAAAACTCCACAAATTCACTTACGAACAAAGAAGAAGGGAGGGCGTAAAGAGAAATTTTTCCACCCTTTGAAAATTTCCCCCTCCTCACAATATATAGGAATAGTTATAGGAGGTAGAAGAAATCCAAAATCTTGTTCAATGACTCCAAAATAGGCAATGAATTCCCCTTCAACAATTATGGGTTTTCTGTAATACCCATGCCTCCATCTCTATTTATTATTGGGAAACAAATGAATCCCATAATCCATTATGGGAGGTAGGTGAGAAGCCTGATACATTCAAGAACGTCGGAATGCATTTAAGGATATCTAGTCATAGTTGAGTAGTAGATGTCGAGAGATTTCCAAAAGTCTCTTCTTGCCAAGATCGAGCTTCTAGTCGAACATTATGGATTTTTGATGATTGAGGGTTGGGAGTTTATCATGTGCTTACAATATTTAGAAGAGTCTTACCCACACAAGATCCATGTGGCAACCCCATGCGCCTTAAGACTTCAGCCCCTCCCTTCAATCTTGAAGTTGCATTTGAAGAGACACATGGTGTCGTCATGGGCTCGCTTTATTTCCTTTGCATTATGGCTAACCCTCCGGGTTTGGAAGAGACACTATGTCTAACCCTAGAGACATGGAGGGATGGCGCACGTTGGGACCTGCCTCCTTATTTTTCATTTGAAGTTGTACCAATGAGGCACATGGAGGCTTCTGTTAGCCTGTCCTAAGCTTGTACTTTTCAATGAGTAGCGAAACCTTTCCGGAACATGACTACGTGGCGTCTTGGCGCTCATTTGGGGATTGCCTTTGGATTAGACCCTTGAAGGAGTTCCAATGAGGCATGTGGCACCCTCCAAGATTCCTTTGCTCTGCTCATTTCTAGACTTCATTTTGAGATCGAATGTGAGCCCACAGATTGAGTCGTCCCTCCATTTCCTATGCAAGGTCGCATTCGAAAATTTTTTCTGGGGGCGTAAATTGGGATAACAATTACCTTACTAGTTTGAAATGAATTTGTAAACACTTATAATGGATGTTTAATAGGAAAAAGGTTGAAATGAAATTAAAAAAATCTTCAATATTATGTGTATTTACTATCTTGGATGTATTCATGAATGTTTCTTATATGTTTTGGTGAGATGTAAAAACATTTCTTGTGTGTTGATTTTTATTTCTATATTTTTATGTGTTGATTTTTAATATTTAATTTTTGAATAAAATTTAAAAATTTAAAAAAATCACTTTTTTCTTACGTTCTTGGAATTTTTTTATTTACATGTTACAAAATGAACAAAGATTTGAAGGTGAAATTGGAGGCCTTTTTAAGAAATGTGCATAAAGCAAAGATGGATGCTTATAATTTTTACTTTTAGATATTTTATTTGTTCTTTTAGTTCAAATTTTTTTACTCTAAAATATTTCTTATTTTTATGAGATGTGTAAAATGGAAATATGAATGATTATTATATTTGCATAATTTATATTAAGAATTAATTGTGATGTATTTGAAATAAAATTTTCACTTATTGCAATTTTGAAATTTTTGTGTTTTTTTTTTATTGAGTAATGTTTATTTGGCACTATTAGGAAAAAAGTTTAATTTTTTCCTTGGAAAAGAAAAATGTAGTTTGTTTTTTACATGCTTTTAGTTTTAAAAAAATCAGTTTTAGATTCATATTTTAAGGAAAACTAATAAACTAAATAAATCAAAATATATATATATATATATATATATATATATATATATATATATATTGCAAAAAGCATATGCTAATTTCAGGAGAGCTGAGTGTTTTATTGTAAAAAAAATCCATCTACATGTAAGAGGCTATTGTAAGTGTTTTTACACATTTAAATATTGTATTGAGCTGAAGTTATGATAAGGAAGAAGAAATATATGCACATAAGTGTTGATCTAAGTTTGCAATAATCTATTTTATATGCAATTCTTTATTTTATTTCTATTAGTTGATATTTTATGTGCCTAATTTCTACAAATTAGTATCGAGCACTAATTTTTCAACAAGTTTCTAATTGACAACATGTTATGGATTCTATATCTAGTCTATAGAAACTGCAATTTACTAGAAAGAATTATGAGTATTGGTCATTAACCATAAAGGAACTATTCAGATTCTAGGATGTGTGAGAAACCGTAGAAAATGGGTACATAGAGTCCAGAAATGTAGCAACATATAAGACACTCTCATAGACATAGAAAGACACTTTGAAGGAATTAAGAAAAAAATGAAAAATCCATTTTATTTGTTCATCAAGGAATGCATTAAAGAATCCTACCTAGAGAGTGGTAGTAGCTGCAGTAAAACACAAACTACGTGGGAAAATCTCCAAGTTGCGTATCAAGGTAAAGAGAAAGTAAAAACCACAAAGCTACAATTACTTCGAAGATATTTTAAAAATATGTCAATGAAAGATTCAGATTCCGTAGAATCATTCTTTACTTTAGTAGATGGTCTAGCTAATCAAATCAAATCCCATGGAGAAACTATTAAAGAAAGAAAGATTATTGAAAATTTTCTTAGAAGTTTGCCTATAATCTTTGATCCTTTCAGTAGTTACAATTTAAGAAAATACATGGATCTAAGTTAGTTTTCAATTGATGAGTTGCATGCATCACTAATAAATTAGAAACAGACGTTAAATAGATCACATGCAGTTGTAGATAAAGATTTTTCATCAAAGGTATCGATAAATCATGGTAGAGGAAGAGGAATAATTTCAACTAGAGGACACAATAGCCGTCCATAAAACTAAAATGGAAGAGGACATAGTCAAGAGCACAATCACAATCATTTTTCAGGTCAGAGATATGATAAATCACATGTATAGTGTCACTCTTGCAAGAGATGTGGGCACTATGCTTATGAATGTAGAAAAAAGTAGTATGATCAAAACAATTAGAATCAAAATTAGGTTGGGAGCTCTACTTCAAGCTCCATGATTATTGCATGCACAGAGATTTTGAAGCAACACCTTCTTTATTACCTATTGAGTGTAATCTATCACAAGAGAGTCCTAATGATATATGGTATTTGGATTCTAGTTGCAGTAATCACATGTCAGGTAACTTAGATTTATTTTCTAATTTGGATGATTCAAGAAAGATAGAGGTTACCCTTTGAAAAATACAAAGAGCTATAAAATTTAAAGGAACAATAAAAATTTTAACTAAAAAGAGGGAGTGAAATATTATGCGGGATGTTTATTATGTTACAAGTTTGAAGCGCAATCTTATGAGCATTGTTCAATCGGGTACAAAAGGGATATAGATTTTATATTAAATAAAATGAATGTGTGATCGTGGATACATGTCCAAGTACGCTGGTCATTTCTAAAGTGAATATGACACACAATAGAATGTTTCCTTTGAATATTAAACCATCCACATCTGGATCTCATACTACAAATCAATCCGGAGCTAAATAAATTGAATTAGATTTTTAGTCACTTGAAAAAGATGAATCATGGCTAATACATCTCAGGTTTTTTCATCTAAAATTTGGTGGTTTTAATTTATTACACAAAAAAATGTGGTAAAAGTTTTGCCTTTGATTTAGAAACTAGAGAAAGTTTTTGAAGGTTGTATTTTGGGAAAGAAAAACAAATAATATTTCCCAATTTACAAAACAACAAGAATAAGTGCAACACTTGAAATTTTTTACTCATATTTATATGGACTCGATACAAAAAAACTTCTATTGTGGGTTTTTCATATTTTATGACATTCGTTGATGACTATACAAGGAAGAAATGGGTGTACATTTTGAGACACAACTCAGATGATTTTGATATATTTCAACAGTTCAAGACCTCCGTGGAAAAGCAAAGTGGGTAATACATCAAATTTTTTAGGACAGACAGAGGAGGTGAGTATGTTTCCAATGATTTTATGAATTTTTGCAAATATCATGGTATACAAAAGTAGTTTTATACTAGGTATATGTTATCCAAAATTCACCCCCAAGGGTCCCCTTATATTTTTCTAACTCCCTGTCCAAGTAGAAGAGAGAAAGTTCGAGGAAAGGTTAAAAAATTTATTTTTGCAAAAAACAGCTCGGGCCAAAGCAAAAATTGTGAAAAATGGCTAAGTCTTAGTCCCCGGACAATCGGGACATGAGGGACATCTGGGCGCGAACCGGCCAAAAGGCCGTAAGGCGGTCTACGCAACATTTGGGACATCCGGGCCAAAAGACGCGCGGGAAGCGGAAATCCGAATTGGCCGAAAAATGGAAAAAATTGACTAACTGTTGAAACAAGCATCTGGGACATCTGGGCAGTTAGTACGCGGAGGATGCAAATCGGCCGAAAAACTTAAGGAATCCGGAAGCAGTTGGGCCAAAATGGCGCGAACCGGTCGAATCCCGGACGGATCGGCCGAAATGAGAACTTAAAGTCCGAGACGGTTGGGACAAAAGGGCACGAACCGGTCGAACCAAGACCGAATCGAGAAAATTTGTCCTGCATACCCGGGACGATTGGGACGAGAGTATGCGAACCGGTCGGTTCGGCTGAAACAGGGAACTTCAGCACTGGGCCAAATGGGACATAGGGACGCGTGGGACATGGATAGCCGAAAGAGCCGAAGGAGAAGAAGAAAAGTCAACGTTTGGTCCGGAAACTTCAAACGGCCATAACTTTTGACTCCGAGCTCCGATTTTCACAAAATTGGACTTTCTGGAATGAGCACGACATCCTCTACGCCACAAAAACTGGATTTCTTATTTTTAATGAGGGTAGATATATTTAAATAAGAGAAATATATTCGGCTCAAGTCAGTTAATGCTCATTCCCATCAAATGACAGAAAACACCTGGCTGTGCCCAAAATAGCTGCCCGCACTTAGAAGGCCATAACTTTTGCATTTCTCAACGAAATCACACAAAATTGGTACCGTTGGAATCGTGGTTCCGAGACTGATGTAAAAAAATCAAGAAATTCTAGATTTGATTAGAAATTGATTGATTTTTTTAAGAAAACGTGGCCGGGTTCGAATGTGTTTTATTTGGTAGTGGGAGTACAATTAAGAGGCATGGTCACCCTTCTTTCTCTGCTGCAGCACATGGGACAGCATGGGGAGCCTTTTGCAAGTAATATACAATCATTTCACTCAATTTAATGCCTCTTACAGGTGGTTGAAGGACAGATTTCGGGATTTCCATTTTTCCTTCTCTTCTCCTTCTCATTTTCTCTATAAATTGGAGTGTTGGGCTCATTGTAAAGCAGAGAGTTTTTGGGTAGCAAAGCTCTGCCAAAATTACTTTGTGAAGCCAGTGTGTTGTAGTCCCTTGTATTGGACTCCTTGCATGGTGATCCAGGCCCTTATCTTGTAATAGATTGAACTGTGCATATCATGAAGCAATAAAATACCAGTTTGTGGATGTATCTTCCCCTGCTGTGTTTTCTTGCATTCTTCTTGCCCCTTTGATATTTCTATAAGAATATTGTGTCTATTTATTATGTTCTTGCAGGGATTCATTATCATTGTGTATGCTTGGAATATTGTTGTGAATGCATTTTGCTAGATTATGGTGAACTGTCATCACCTCCTCTAGTGTGCACTTTGCCTCTGTATTTCACACATTTGGAGACTACTCTCACACCCTCCTTTTCTGGTGTATCACCGCTTTAGTGTAGGCTTTCATTTTATGTATTCTCTCTCCCTGGTCCCTTGGAAATTTAGATTAGAACAGTTAGCTTATCCTGCATTAGAGTAGATTGTGGCAGGTAGTTTAGGAGCAAGAACCAGCTTTCTCTGGAGGTCTATCTCAAGTAGCAAGTCCCACAACTTGGAGATAGTACCCATGTTATCCAATCACACTGTGAGTTCAAGTATATGCACAGGGGTGCTATGATTCGGTGATAATAGTATATACTGCAGCAGGATGGTATAGTAGAGAGAAAAAATAGAACCATCATGGAGATGTAGAGAATTATGATGAAGCAAAATCATCTTTCAAATGAGTATTCAGTAGAATCACTAGCAAATACTATTTACATTTTAAACATTGTTCTTCAAAAATCTTGGACTAACAGAAACACAATGTTTCTAATTATAGAATCTTCGGTTGTTTGGAATATGCACATGTTCTCGATTGAGATAAGGAAGAAGTTAGGAAACAAAGGAGAAAAGTGCATATTTGTTGCATATATTCGAGAATACAAAATCTTATAACTTATTTAATCCGATTACAAAAATTCATAATCAAGAGATGTACAATTTGTTAAAAATGAGGCATGGGAGGTAGTATTGTAAAAACATGTAAATTTAGTAACAACTATTCCTCATCATGATATGACAGATGAAATTATAAAGTAGTAAGGTATTGTATCTTCTTCAAATATTGGACATGCACCACAAGTTGTAGCATAAGCTACACCTCCATCTACATCTAGGAGGTCTCCAAGATTTTATTCATCTTCAACCATGCAAGAGACACAAGAAAGTGCACGAGAAACAACTCCTTTAGTACAAAACAATCCATCATCTAATAGCCCTTTGTAGTGGAAAACAAGCAGCCTTAGTGATATTTATAATGTTGATACAACTAATGCGTTTTTTAGTTTTTGAATTTTTATCTCAACTTGTAGATCCAGTATATTTTGAAGAGGCTATAAATAAAGTTTGGGTTCAAGGCATGGATGATGAGATAGACTCCATAGATAAGAATCACACATGAGAAATGATAGATCTTCTAGAAGGAAAGGACATGATAGGAGTGAATATAGTGATGATAGTAAAGTACAAAAACAAAAAGCAAGGCTTGTTGCAAGATGTTTTTCACAGCAATATGGAGTAGATTATAGTGAGACTTTTGCATCTAGAACACATTTGGACATGATAAGAATGGTTTTGGCATTTCCAGCTCAAAAAAATGGCCTATTTATCAAGTGGATCTAAAATCAATATTATTGAATTATTTTCTTTAAGAAGAAGTTTATGTGAATCAGCCGAAGGAAATAAGATTGAAGTTCATGAAGGAAAGGAATATTGATTTAGAAAAGTTCTCTATGGTCTTAAGCAAGCACCTAGAGCTTGGTACAACATGATTGCTTCTTATTTGATACGAGAATGGTTTCAGTTGGAGCGGTTGTGAGGCTACCTTATACATCAAGATAAATGAGCAAGGTAAAATTTTGATTGTTTTTTTATATGTGGATGATTTAATCATACTTGAAGATCTATCTAGTTGATTGATTCAAATTAGCTATGAAGAAATAATTTGAGATGAAAGATCTAGGAATCATGCACTATTTATTGGGCATTGAAGTTCAATAATCAAAAGATCGAGTTTTTATTTCACAAGAAAAGTATTCAAATGATGTTTTAAAGAGATTTAACATGTTGAATTGCAAGCCAAACACCAACACCGTTGCAAGAGGTTTGAAATTAAGAAAAGATGACCATGGATCATTTGTAGATCTAACATTATTCAATATGCTAGTTGGAAGTATCATGTATTTGATGGCAAAAAGCTCGATATTATGTATGGTTCAAACCTCATCTCAAGGTTCATGGAATCTCCAAAAGATTCACACTGGAAAGTTGGAGAAATGATTTTGAGGTATGTATGAGGAAATAAGAGTCATGTAATATTGTATTCAACATCAAATGAGTTCAAATTGATAGGTTACATAGACAATGACAATGATGGAAGTATATATGATATAAAGAGCACATTTGGATATTCTTTTCACTTTGGAACATGTTTAGTTTCATGGGAATCAAAGAAGCAACTTGTTGATGTGTAATCACAACACCCCCGAACGCCTACAACTCTATGGGTTGAAACTCTTAGTGTGATTGCATTATATGGACATTTCCGCAAAGTGTGGGACTTTGTAATCGTGAAAGCTCTCCGGATGAAGGACGGTTCATATTCCTTTGTTCGAGATGCACACATTCAAATTGTAGAGGATATACTATAAAAATTACTCCAACTTGCGAAGGAGATAAGGTTAAGGAGATGCAAGAAAATAAACCTATATTAATAGAGGTGATGCACCAAAGGAATGCTAAATACCTACTTTGACATTAAACACAAACCATAAAACATGTAATGTAACCAACTTGCTGATTAACCAAAATGACAATGAGAGATCAAGAGAAAGCAATGAGCACATGAGAGGGTTGAAATCATCCACATGACCTATCTCATTTCTCCAAGAATTTTATGCATTCCATTACAACGGCCAAGAGGCAAGATTTCATTTACATTTTAGATGGGAGGTTCAAACTCCACATATCCACTTACAAAAGAGAAGAAGGAGAGTGCAAAGCAAAAATGTCCAACCTTTACAAAATGCCCTCATTATAATATATAGGAAAAATGGGAAAAAGAGGAGAGAATAATTAGAATCCGTGCTTCAACTACCTCCAAAATGCATTGAATTCACCTAAAAAAAATGATGGGTTCCATGACAAAACCCATGCCTCCATGTACTCTTTCTTATTGGGAAAGAAAGAAAACCCATACCTCATTATGGTGGTACATGAGAAACCTAGGACACCTCAAAAAATGGCTATTTATATTTTTCATTTTTAATAACTTAGTCCCACTCGCTTTCCAAAAAGTCCTTTCTTGTGCAAATCTAAGATCCCAGTCAAAAGTTATGGCCATTTGAAGGTCAAGGTGTCATTCTGTAAAAATGGTGGGTTCTTGATCTGTCATTTTTTTGGAGTCCAAAATGCATGCAACCTCCAAAATCCTAAAATTTGGAATTCAGAAATTTCCATTTTGGAGATTGAAACACTATTCATCTACCAACTTTTCTTGAGAGTTTTGAAAGTCTGAAACCTGAACCTCCGAAACCCGAAAGTCTAAAATTTCAAACTTTCAGACTTTTAGACATTTTGCCTTTCAGAAATTTTTCAAAGTGTTCATTGCCCAAATTGCCTCAAGATTTCCAAACTCCAAAACCCAAAATTATGTTTCCCCAAAACCCAAAACTTCCATCGCGCTGAGCACGAAACCCCGAATCCCAAACATCCAAAACCTTAAAACCTGAAATTCTAAAATTTTAGACTTTCAGACATTTTTCCTTTTCAGTAACTTTTTCATTGTTCATCTCCCAAATCACCTCAAGAGTTCCAAACCCCGAAACCCAAAGTTATGAAACCTCGAAACAGAACTCAAGCACGCATTTATCCCGAAACCCTGAATCCCAAACATCCAAAACCTTGAAATCTAAAAGTCAGCTTTTTTTAGACTTTCAGGGGTTTGTATTTCGAGATTTTTTCTCTCACTGAGATCCCAGAAAGCCTAAAACCCAAAATTCCAAAATTTTAGACTTTCAGGGTTTCAGGTTTTGGAACATTTCCTCCATTTTCCCAACTTCACACTCTGAGATCTTCGAATCCCCAAAACCCAAAACTCCAAAATTTTAAACTTTCAAAGTTTTAGGTTTTAGAACATTTGACTCGCCGAGATCTCCGAAAAGGTCCACCTCTAAAATTTGAAACCTAAATTTCAGACTTCTTTCTTTCCCAAAATCTCTACAACTTGACATTCTTCAACCGTATTCAACCAATTTTGAAATGAAATCTCCCATAATCGAATCAACTACTTTTTTTCTTATGTGACGTCGTGTTTGATCAATTTTTCCTTAGGGGGAAAAATTGGACAACACAACCCACAATCACATTATCTTTGGCGGAAGAAAATTATGTAGTAGCAACAAGAGAAACATGTTAGGTTGTTTAGATAAGAAGAGTGTTGAAATATTTGACGCGGAATCAAGAGGATGGTACACAATTTTTTTGTCACAACAATTCAACAATAGCATTGTCCAAAAATAATGTCTTTCACAAGAGGAGCAAGAACATATACACTAGATAAGACTTCATCAGTGGAGTTGGTTAACAACCAAGAAATTTGTCTTGAATTTTGTAGACCCAAGAAGATCGGTTTGCTGATATTTTTATGAAAGCTTTGGGAAATGAAGTTTTTGAGTATTTTATAAGTTGTTTAAGATTTGGTGATCGGGAATATGTCATATCTGAAAGTGCACACTTATCTCCATAAGAATAAAAGTGTGAAGGTCAAAATTAGATGGGAGTGTTAGAAAAAGAGTTTAATTTTGTCCCTAGAAAATTTTTAAATTTTTTTTTATGTACTTTTAGTTTTAAACAATTCAATTTTAGATTCCTAATTTTAGGAAAATCTAGTTAAGCAAATAAATAAAAACTCTTTGTTTTGCACAAAATCATGTGCTAATTTTAGGAGAGTTGAGTGTTTTATTGTTAAAAAAATCATCTACATATAAGAGGGTATTTTAAGTGTTTTTACACATTATGCCGTTGTAGTGAGTGAAGCTCGACAAGGAAGAATAAATACATGCACAAAGTGTTGATCTGATTTTGTAATAATGCATTTTATTTGCAATTCTTTATTTTATTTCTATAAGTTGTTATTTTATATGCGTAATTTCTACACGCACTAGATTACGTAGATTTTCATCATGTTTGCTCATATTTAGAAGGAATTATATAGCGAATTTATAATTACAAGTAAGAATACAACCAACTGAGTTATCACCTTCAACTTAAGTAGTTGAGTAAGGGGCATCCACGCCATCAAAATCACCCAGACACGATCCTTTCCTTAACCAAACTCATTCAAGGTCTAATATTACCAATAAAAAGGGCCCTTGAATAATCATTTCATTTTTAAATCATATAATACTAATATATTTTTAAATAGCTTATAAATATTGTTGAGTATATTGATATGCTTAGATTTGAAAATGTAATAACATGATTAGAATCTAATTCGAATAAAAATGATGAATTTGTAGAGTTTAAAAATGATCGCGCAATGCCTCAAACATCTTCTTTCCACAAATTATTTACAAATACAAATGTAAATAATCATTTCATTTTTATTAAGGTTGTTTTTGTTTATTTCTCCTAAAGATTTAATTTTAATGTAGATTGTCGGTAATTATCTAATAAGGAATGAATTGGTTGGCATAATGTATGACCTACTTAGGTATTAACTACCTTTAGTTCCATTTCTCTCGGCCTTAATAGAGCCAACAGCACAAACAATGGACAGTATAAGGAGTTTTATATATGTTATCTTGGCTTCTTCTTTGTTTGCATTGATTTGTACATTAGTGTAGATGATATTCAACAAGTTTACATAAACCGTAACTTTCACATTAGTTAGTAAAACACTAAGCTATGTGATACTCTATAATAATGTATAATTTTACAGTGTTTTCCTAAAGGAGATTTGAGGAACACAAAACATGATATTTAAAATTTGAAGGTCATGAAATTTAATTTTTTCCATGGAACTAAAGGTATGTAAGCATGAAAAATGTGTTATTTATGTGTGTGTTTGGGAAGATATTTCTAATTTTTTCATTATTTTTGAAATATAATCACTACCAACATGGCTATACTAATTGTTCTCATCATAATTTTCAACATCAGAAAAGGATGTCACTAAAGGGACAACAATTTTGTATTATAATTAAAACAATAGCTTCACATGAATTTTTTAATCTAGTACCAATGCTTTGACATTGTCCATTTTGTATGAGAGGAATCATTATGTAGTTCCCACTCCTCTTCGACACTTACTATATTTTGATTTTGATTTTGATTATGTTGACTATAGACATGGATATTATCATATCATTTTGGTTTAGCATGATGTTAAATGATAGAGATATTCGACTATTGATCGATTGTGATTCATAGTATGATTTGTGTGGATTCTTAGAGACATAGAGAGACATTTTATATTGATGATGATGATTTTTTGTTAGCATATATATTTACTGACATTTAGAAATCTTGTCATGTTCACTATGATTTAGCGTTTCAACTAATATCGTGATCTCGTTGATATCTATGATGGTAGAATTGAGATGTTTTCAAATTATAGACAAATGATAGTATTAGTTTAGATGATGATTTAGTGATATGAGGATGTTTATTGATGGATGTACGTATATTTTATCTTTGCTATATTTGATGTGGCCATGAGGCTAAAGGAGGTATTTTTGAACTTGTCGGTAATTGAATCACAACAAACAAAGGGGGTTAGGGGACCAACCACAATTCAATACTAGATTGATACAATGATGTTCACCATGGAAATTTGTGTAATGTTTGATGTTTTGTCATTAATTTTTTAGGGGTGCCCATGTGGGGATGACCTCCAATTGTGACCATGGGCTATGTGTGTAATTCTATCCCTTTTCTTTTATTTATTTTTGAGTATGTGATTTATTTTTAAATGTAATTAATTTAATCATTGTTCATTAATGTTCCTTAGTTAAGTGGATTAATCATGTTTATTAAGTTACATGGGGATGTGAAAAAAATGGGACATTTATTAGAGTAGTTGTTCCTTTGGAGCTTGTGATTTATGTTGAGTGTATTTGAATTTGAGTTTGGTGAACTCTACCTTAAGCGGGAAATTCGGATTTGGGCTTAAGGGCCATTTTAAGAGGCTCATGGGACTAGTTCAGCTTGTCCCACACCTCCTAATTTCATCTACCAATTATATGTATAGGTTATGGGGTAAAAATAAACCCCATTATGTGTTTTGTAAGTAAAATGGTGACAATTATTGCACTTTTATTACATGAGTTTTAAATTACGTCCTTAGGGGATGAGGGTTTAGGTTGTGTGTGAAATAGGCTCGTCATTTCTCTCAACCACCAATTTATGGTGCCTTGGGGTTGAGGTTTGACTTGTGAGGTGGATTTGAGGATAATTTATGTACCATCCTACTTAGAGCCACCTCACCCTCCTTTTCTCTTATTCTATATATGTAAGTTTGTTTGTTTGTTTGGGGGTTACTTCATTTTATTTGTGCACTTGTCTTTTGGAGTTAGAGATTTTGGAGTGCTTATTAAAGTTTGGGAACTTGTTGGAGTTGTATTGATCTTGAAGGATCTTGGAGTGTGATTATTTGAGCAATTTATTACTATGAAAAGGTAGGAACTACACCCTTGTTTTACTTGTTTTTTAATTTATTTGTGCATTGCATGCAAGTGAATGGTTTATGTGCTTGTTGGGATCTTGGGTAGAATGCCTAAGTGTGGTGTAGGAGAAGACTATGGGTATTTTATTTTGTAGGGAGGCATAAGAGTTTTGTTTCATGTTTTAGGAGGGAGTTGGGTTGGGTGCCCCACCTTTTGATAAGAAAAATGCTTTCTTTTCTTACATGGTTCTTTTGAGGGAGACATAAGAGATTGTAGGGAGGAATAAGAGAATGTGGGAGGAATAAGAGGATGTTAAGGGAGACATAAGAGTTTTTTAGGGGTTTTGAGTTGTGTTTTCGAGGGTTTAAAGGTTGGAACCTAATCCTATTGGGAGGCATAAGTGATCTCCCCATAGTTCCTTGCTCCATTGGATTTGAGTTTTCAAGCCTTGTGTATATTTTTACAGTTACATTCTTGTGATTCTTATCTTGTGCTTGAATACGTGTTAAATGGTTGTGCAAATGTGTATTATGATGTGGAGGCATTGTATTAGTTCCCATGAGTTGTCTCTATTTCTTATTGCACTTTGGTTGGGGCTCGGGGGCCAATGAGAAGGATATATTCTTCTCCTCATTTGATTATTGGTTGGGTGGAGAGTGTTTCCTACTCCCCCATTTTTGTTGTTGTGTTTGAAGTGAATAAAATGGTGGAGCTCTTGTTGAAGATTTGAGACTAGAGCATTAATAGAAGTAAAAATAATCCTTTATCAGAATAACCTTCCATGTAGTTTCCACTTAATGTGGAAGGCTAGTAATCTTGCATTTTAAAAAAAGTTGTATTGTATATTTATTTATCAAGTTGTAATGTATTTTTGGAAAGAAATATTTTTCCATTGTAAGAAAATGAATTGTGCTAAAAAGAAAAGGAAAGTTCATTGTTACTTCTAGGTGTTTGCATTATTGCAAGAATGAAGGGAAAATTTTGAAGTGGTAAATCATTGAGAATGTATTTTTAAAAATTCGAAGTGTAATATAGTTACTTGTGTTTTCTTTGAATAAATAGTTGTGGCTATAATGGAAGAATGCACTAAGTTATAGTGAATTACCTTGTTGAAGGATTACATTCTTGTTGTGGAAAATAAATCAATAATACTTAGAAATAGATTGAATTTCATTCCTTCATTTGAGCTTGAAAGCAATTTTATTGGAAAAGTATTCTTGTAGTTTTTTTCTTATATGTTATTGAAATAGAAAATCTATGTAATTAGTGATTTAAGTCATGGAATGAATAAATGTTGTTAACCTATCAACTAGTGACTTTAGGCATATAAATTTAAGCTAAGGTTAAACTATAAATCACCCTAGTAAAATTTTATTTTGGAAAAATTGATGAAATGATGGTTCAATTTCGGAAGGACAGACTGTCACCTATATAGAATGGATGTCTTTGGAACGCAATCATTATTAGAGTGGTGGTCTCTGAACTACAACCAAGGCAAGGCAGTGGTTTCTGAATCGCCACCCTGGTAGGGTGGTTATCATAGGACCGTCAGTCTTCTTAGGGTGGCAGCTTCATCACTCTCGGTGGAAAAGTATATTCTGTGATTGTACAAATTTGAACTTGATTTAATTAAAATCTAAGCCTATAAAATGTAAAAAGGAAACCACCAACAAACCATAAGGGAATAAACTCATTTTTTTAAGCATGTCAATCCTTGAATGGGCATTTAAGTGTATTAAATCTCATAGATTAAATGGAAATAGGGTTTTTCCCAAATAAAGAACTCAAGAATGGAAATAACTAAATAACTACTCCAGATTTAGGGTGGAAATCTCTACAATCAACAAATAGAAGACATTACAATAACAATCCATGAATAAACTAAACTAAGCTAGATCTAAATGAATCCTCCATGGTTCCCTCCTTGTTTTCATGGCTTCCACTCCTCCAACCTACAAATCAAAGAAAATAAAAGAGACCAAATGAGGAGGCTAGGGCAAGGAAAAAGGTTTAATAAAATTTCATAAGGATGGTTAGGGTTAGGTTGGAACTCTAGGATCTAGTGGCCATAATTGATTTAATCCAAGGGTTAGGAATCAACCCTACAA
The DNA here is from genome assembly GCA_018340775.1 of Taxus wallichiana var. yunnanensis. NCBI lineage: Eukaryota > Viridiplantae > Streptophyta > Pinopsida > Cupressales > Taxaceae > Taxus > Taxus wallichiana. The sequence continues at coordinate 455,096,155 of CM031239.1, read as the reverse complement.
TTTTTAGGTAATAATATATACTATGGGCTTTTAAATAATTTAAATGTATGTGAAAATAGGTGAAGGAGGCCACTTAGTACCTTAGTATGTTAAGTTAGTTATGTAACTCTCCTAGTGTGTTTTAGTAAATGATTCAATGGAAATTAAAGATAATAATTTTTGAGGACTAAGCTAAATAAGGAGAAGAGTTTAATAAATGTGTGTTTGAATGTTAATTTGAGAGGGGAAAACTATTTCACTAAGTAAGAGAATTAATGGACACATTTCTAGAGGATTGTAACTGAAATTGACTTTAGAAATGGGTTAAAAATATTTAATTATTAATCTAGACCTGATCCATCCAAAGGTAATGTAGAATTTTTGGTAGGAGTTAATCAAATGTATTATAAGGTTGTACACGCTTGCAATCTTTTAAACAAAAAATCCGCAACTTTCTAAATAATTATTTAAGGTTTAAGGTGGTTTTAGAACATCAAAATTTGTGGGCGTTACACATTACACTTATTTTAAGTCTTACAGTTTAATCGATATTATTATCTCCACAATTTTTATTTTTCAAAAGTTCAAATATCATAAATTTGATAAAATATATTTTTATAACATATATACATAAATTGAAAATGTAGTTTTCATCACAATGTTTAAATATAAAAATCATATATTTTATTTTATTCTTTACATAAGTGTTTAGTGTTGGCTCAATATTTAAATTGTGATAGTTAATCAAACAATAATGCATTCACAAAAATAATTCTTTTTTAATAAATAGAAAGTTTAAAATTATGAATATTGTTTTGTGGATTGCACCCACAATTTTATTGTGAAAAAAAAAAAGTAACAAACAATGTGGTAATTTCTACATTTCAATATTCTTGTAGATTCTCGATAACCTGAAAATGTAGAAATTTCCATCCACATTTTTTCACATTTTTCTTTTTCATTAAAAATCATGGGTGGAATGCAAAAATCATATTCATAAGTTTAATCTTTCTATAAATAAATAGCTTGGTGAAAAATCGTGATACAATACTCATTGTCTTTTAGTGTTATCTTTTTGAAAAATCTTACAATACCTATATTTGAAGTAATTGTGATTGTTCTTGAACAATTCCATAATGATTTTCCCTAAAATATATATCTAGCAAATAACATTCAATGTGATGTTGCTTTCTAGAAGCTAACATTCACAAACCCTTGAATGCATAGAAAATTGAAAATTTGTTGGAGATGATGGTTTCCCTTGTGAATTGTATAAATCAACATAGAAATTTTTGGGACCAACTGTTCGTAGGTTTCCAAATAATATTTAAACAAACATACCATTTGAGCTATTTTGAGGAAATGATAAAGTTTATAACTAAGGGTGGTAACATTAAACTCATGTCCAATGGAACCCGATTACCTTATTGAAAGTTTCATATAAATTCATCACCAAGGTTTTACTCTTCACATCTTTCACCATCTTCCAACTCTTCGTAAACAAGAGAAAATTGGATTTATAAAATGTTGTTACATATTAGATAATCTTATTATTTTTGGGAGGGCATGGAAAGGGACCAATAATCACAATAGTAAACCATTTTTCACAAATTGGACTTTGGAAAATTAGATGATTGCAATGAGTATCCTTTTTTTCCCGGTATGTTAAAATATTTTGGATTCGGTGAATTCTTTATCGGAAATTCAAAAACTCTTATTTGATGACTCATCTTACCTCAACATCAATGATAACAAATATGATTCTTTTGGCATTTTAAAATACATATGGAAGGGATATGTTCATTCTCCTCCATGGTTTATGTTCGTAGAAGAAGATTTTAGTTGGTCACCCATTGTGATAGGTAATGATGTCGCACTTATTGGTATGTTGGGAATTAAATCCCTTTGATTGTATTGAAAGGGATTTCAAAAATTTGGGATTCATTCTCATTCAAAAATTAGACTCCTTGTAAGCTCTCAACAAAAATTAACTCAACAATTTAGATATCTCATTTCTACTTAAAATTTTTGAACTTATGTTGGATATCATGCTTGACAAACTAGGTTTACAATCCTAATTATGTGGTAGTGTGATTGCAGATGAAACATTGAAACAAACTTTAAAAACTATAATTTGGGGTTGCTTTATTAAGTGACGTCTCTACTTTCTCCTTCACTTTACAAGCTCAATGCACACCGTGTTTGGATTCCTCACCTAAAATAAATATTTTTCATCTCATTAGGGTTTAAAATTACATACTTGAGCAAAAAATCGTCTTTGACCCCATGTGTCCTTTATGTTAAGGAACTTAGATCCTCAAGCATCGTTTTTGCTCATGTTCTCATTCACAATTTTCATGGTCTTGGATCTATTATTTGTTTCAACCCTTTCATTTTTAACTGTTCATCAATAATTTATCAATTTTTGGTGATCGATCAAATCAACTGATATATATATATATACTATGGAATTATATTAGAGCTACAATTATATTTAAGTTTTGGAAAGAGAAAAATGTTTTTATATTAAAAATGAATATAATGTTTGGAAATTTTCAACTAATGATAAAGTGGTTGTGATTTATTTTATGTATTTTCATATTCAATCCTAGGTGAAAAAAGGGGTACATAAATTCATATATTTATGGTAGATTCACTACCACCATTTCTCGTACTATACATAATAATATACTGAGATCCTTGACAGAAGACAATAATTGATAAAACTACATAGGAACCTTTTGGTGGGTGTCTCATCTCCTATGGATGATCCATCACATCCTGTAATGTTGTTGGAAGTGAACTTTATTTTGCATGGTACTATTTTTATATAGTCTAAAATTTTCATTTTTATCTTTTTTTGCATTGGTATGATGATTGGGCACCCAGGACTTATATTTTATGCTTGCCGTTTAAGATATTCATTTGGTGGCCATGTAATTTTTCTTGCGTGATTTTTGGAAATGAATTTTTCCTTTTCATTGTAAATATTTTGTATTGAGTTATTACTACGTTGTTGTGTTTGAATAAATAAACAACATCCCACATTATAAGTATGATGATTAATACTACCAATAATAAAATAAACCCTCCCAAGAACACTTTAATTTAGTTTCTTGGTATTTTTAGGAAATGCCCTTGCGAACTATTAATGCCCTACGGAAAGGGGAGGGAGGATTATGTTTGGGCCATCTATCCCATCTATCTATAACCGGCCGGAAGGTTGGGACCGATCTATCGTCTAGTCTAGTCTGCCATATAGATCTATATATATAGATTCTGGATCTAGACTCTCTATCTGGGCAAGGCGAGGCCCATATAGATCTATATGGCTCTCCGTTCTCTCCTCGGAGAAGAGATATAGGGGCCCTTTATAACTACTTTAAAGACCCAAATGAGATAGCTAGAGGCTACAATTTGTATGTCGTATCAAATACTAAGATTGAAATATGTATGGCTTTGATTAGTTGGAATCCCTCCTTGATGTTTCTTTATTATCTAGTCACCGAGATTGATGTGCAAGATAATGAAACATTTGAGGAAATTCCATTGTATTTAAAAATAATGTTTGTGGTATTCGCGATTAAGAAACATGAAACTTATAGTGCACCCTCCTTTATCATTGCAAGTCTAGTGCATTTAGGAATCAAATTTGAATTCATCAATACCCTTCAAATGTCTTTCATCTTTTCATAGAAGTAAGATTAAAAATTTACACTTCAAAAAGAAATTTAAAATTAAAACTACACTTCAATACTAAAAGGCATTGAAATATTATAAATTTTCATTTGAAGGGATAGTAAAAAAATCACTTGTCATGTAAATTGTATGTCATGTTAATTTTTATCATTTGTTAATTTCATTTTAATAAATAAAATATTAAATAGTAATTAGTAATTAGAGCAACAAACTTCATGTTGGCTAGCATTTAGTTTTCTCTATTAAAAAATATTCATTCACTTCACACAAATCATTCACAAAATCACTAGGAAAAAGGATAAATCTCTAGAAAGTAAGCAATTTCTTTACTCTTTCAATTTTTGAAATAACGATATGTTGTTTTAGCTTTTTCTAGGTTGTAGATGATGTTTGGAATTTGGTGTTTTATTCTCGGTGCCCTTATTTATTTTTTAAACTGGTCATTTAAATTATTTATCTTGATTATTTGATTTAAATAAATTTCAAAATTATCGGTAGATGTTGTATATATTTTTTTAAAAAATATTGATAAGTGCATTCAATTTTACACTAGATTACATATATTGTCAGCATATTTCTCATACTTTAGAAGAAGCATATGGTAGATTTATAATTACGAGTAAACATAAAACTAAACTTGTAATACCCACAATTTTCTACTCTCAAAACAAAGAGAACTAATAAATTAATAGTCAATTTTACGGTAATAATTTTTTTAAATAAGTGTTTGCATAATGTTAGACATTTTCATAATTAATAAATTTCTCGGTTAGAGACTTTCTACACAAGCTTGTGAACAATGGAATTAAATTAATAATTAAATATTATAATTTACTTCCTAAGCTATATTTATAGTTTAAGGCATCTACTAAGCTCCATTAGTTTAATTAATTATCAAGCACCAAGGTTACCTTATTTTCTAACTCAAAGGTTTAATTGTTTTACCTAGCCACTAAGTGGCCCCATTCACCCCATTACCCATGTTCTTTCTTTTTATTTAAAATTACATTCCCACAAAATGCCTTCCCACTTAAGTGAGGTAGGGTTTAATTTGGGCCATTAGATTGAATATATCCTAGCCCTTATATTTAGGTTTCCCTAAACATCCTTATGGATCCCTTTTTAATTTATGTTTTCCCAAACAACCTCATTTGCTCTTTTCTTATTTGTAGGTTTTGGAAGAGGAGAAGGAGGAGGAGCCATGAGAGAAAGAAGAGAAACCATGGAAAAATTTCATGGTTTTAGTTGTAAATATTTTACTATTGTATATTTCTCATTTGTTTAATATAGAGATCCTACCATGGATCTATTTTCTTATTTAATGAAGGCATTTTATTGTTTTGAGTTCAACAATTGGGGAAAACCCCATTTCATTTAAATATATGAGTTTTACACATTTGGGTGCCATAAAAGAGATTGGAGGGCTTAAACTTTTAAATTTAATTGATTCCTAGTTGATGGAAGATTCCTAGTTATGGTTTTAAGCTTACATTTTACTTAATTTTTAAATCTGGGCTTTTGATGGACCAAATTTTATTTTTCTATCAAAAGTGATGAAATAGTTTCCATATGTAGGTCAATGGTCCTATGACCACCGCCAACCCTATGGGTTAGTTTATCCACCACCGCTTCCTGTCAGGTAGGTAGTGGTTCTCAAACCGTCATTGTGCATAGGGAGGCGATTATGTTCTCCAAAACCACAACCTTCAAAAAAAAAAAAAAATTACAATTATTCCTCTTATGTTGAGTTTTAATGCAGTATTAATTTTAATGAGGGTGTCTTCAACTCAATTGTTGGTAAAGTGATAAAAATTTTAGTTTTATACTCAACTACATACATCAACTCATTCTTTATTCTTTCCTTTGCAATAAAATGTAAAATTGAGTATAACATTACTACAATTCATTCTATTTCATATATTCAATTTTGCCAAAAAAAAACAACAAGAATCCAACACACTTACTTTCAATATATCTTTGTTTTTCTAAATATACATGTATATATAATGCAGCTTTAAATGCATACAACCTTAGGAGAGTTTCATTTCAAGAAAAATAAACAAGTTAAGCTTCCTTTTGACTATAACATTACAATACAAATAGGAAAATACAAGTTACCATATCGCTCTTTTTACAATGCAAGGACTTAAAATACTTTTCTTTCACTAAGTCTAATCCTTTCCAACAAGGTAAGTAACCAAGAGTTATTTCCACATTCACTACAATCACTTCAAATTTGAATAATAGATATTACAAAATTTCTTTCAAACATACAAATGATACAAAATTCCACTCAAAGTGGGAATAATAATATGATCAAATATAACATAAAGATTCTTCAACAAGGATAAAACATAAGCCTTATTTGCATGTCTTCTCTCAACTTGTAGCTTCAATCTTGCATTCTTCAATCTTTCAAAAGCTTGGATCACAATACAAAGAAAAGGGGGAATAGGAAACAATCTCCGACCAACCTTTAATCCAATAAGAGGAGAATTGATTCCCTTATTGGCCCCTGAGCCCCAAACAAATAACAATGAGGGATCTTGAGCAAAATTTGAAATTTTTTACAAGAATGGCTTCCACAAAAACATACAATCCAAAACATTCAACACATCTAAATGGACATACTCAACAAAATTTACAACTTTCTCAAACAACACATAGGCTTGATATCAAACCAAAAGGAGCAAGGAATATGGGAACCACCTCCTTTTGCCTCCCAAGTGAAGTAGAAGTTTCACCCAAGTCCTCCATGGGCACAATACAAGCAACAATATATCTTTATCTCTCCCTTGGAAGTATGCAAAAATATTTCCATGTTTTCCTTTTCACTCCCCATAGGTGAAATTACCAATCACACTCCCTCCAAAATGCATGCCTCACAACTCTCTTTTCCCTCCCCAATGGTCCCATACTTCCATCTCCCACTCCCTTCATAAGGAAAACTACCCAACCACACAAAAACACATTCACAACACTAATACAATATTTAACAAACATAATTTTTACATTTACAAACATAAATAAGAAAACAAAAAAGATGGAGATCCTACCTCTCAATCAAGATTCCAAGATTCTTCACTCCAAAATATTTTTGACACCTTCAAGAAAATCACACCGCAAAAGTAACTCCAACAATCTCCCAATTCCAAATGTGTAAAAGAAAGAAAATGAAAAATTAACCTAAACTCCATCAAATTTAATCAATAAATAGAAATGGGATGTGAGGATGATGACATGTCTCCATGTATAATGCCACTTCATAATTCCTCCATTACAACACTCAAGTCAACACCATGCCCAAGACAATAAATGAATGTGTAAGACTTATGACAAGCCCACATAACACTCACGCTTACACACCAAGCCTACCAAAGACAAATTAATTGTGGTATGTAGGAAACTACAATTATTTTCACTTTTTTAACTCCAAAATGTATAAATAATCCTAAAATTAACTCCCAATACCATAGGTATGGTTGTTAGGTGAAGAATGAGATAAGCTTAACTTGTCCCACAATCCTCCAAAAAGATTCCCTAGTCAATATATGAATTTTGAAGTTGGGGAAGATCATACCACACAAAATCCAACAAAAATCCCACTTACATCCACAAGATTTCAAGGAACATATACCCTCATAACTCTCCGAGTGGCACATCCTTATTTTAGTTAACAAATTAAGTTGTATTAGTTAATTAAGACACATAAATAATTGCTAATAAAATGACAACAATTTCCAATAGTTAAATACATATAACACAAAATAAAACACACACAAAATTAAATGAAAACGGAAAAAATTACACCCCATGGCCACACATGTGAGGTCAACCCCATGGGAAACCTCCTAACTAGGCATGAAATAACACCACATAAAAATTAGAGACAAGTTGTGAAATTTGGCCATGTCGCAAAATACTGAAATCCTTTCATGGTTGATCCCTTATACCTTTTCAACACATGTGATAAAATATCCCTACAATGAAAACATAATGCCTCTCTGGACTCACAACTACATCAAAAACATGGAGAAATAATACATCTATATTGAAATCAATAATCGTCATCCAAAATTAAGTACTTCTATCATATATTAACATATCAAATAATAATGATTCTAACATCCATGAGATTATAATCTACTTAGAACATCCATAGTATAATGTGTTAGTATACAATTCAAATAATGTAAATAAACATATATCAAATTATCTACCAATTTCATCTAGTGTATCATAATAAAAATGTGAATCACAACATGTCTATAGTCCAAATAATTACATAGTCTATCATCTCTGCTCTAAATATAATAAAAATGTCTAAGTATCAATCCATTAGTAATGTCAACATAATGAAAATAGTGTTGAAGATGAGTGGGAACTACATTCCCCTCCTTACACTCGACTTCTTTCTGGAAGTCATTGAAATAGATGTGGAATTTGGGTTAGTAACAAAATAGCTTCCTCCCATGTGGTTGCAATCTCATTATACCTATCCCACTAGACTTGTACCTGGTCAATCTCATGGCCTCAAAGGCCGTGGTCTTAATCTCTATGATACGCAAATGCTCAATAGTCACCCACCCCGCTGCTACACCTGCAATGCTATCCAATCCAATACATGAGAGGGATATGTAATGTATCTCCTAAGAATAGAAAAATGAAATACATCGTGCACGCGATACAATCTGGGTTGGAAGGCTAGATGATAAGCTAAGGGACCGATCCTCTCCAAGATCTCAAATATACCCACGAATCTAGGAGATAACTTACAACCTTTTCCATAATGGATAGGGATCTTACGAGGTCTGAAATGAAGAAACACCTTCATGCCCACCTCATAGCTGCAAAGATTAAATCTCCTCCGATCTACATATTTGTTATGTTTATCTTGTGCATCATGAAGTCTTTGTCTAATCAAAACAACCTACTTATCCATGTCCTATAACAAGGTGACACAAGAGATACTTTGTCCTCCAGCCTGTCCCAACTCAGTGGTGTCCTACACTCCCTACCATAAAGTGCATGAAATGGATCCATACCAATAGATCTCTAAAAAATTTATAATAAGAAAAATCCACTAGGTAGAGATACTCCTCCTACCTCAACCGATGGTCCATAACGTACATCCGATGCATGTCCTCTAAAATCGATTCACTCACTTATTTTTTCCATCTCTCTTTGGATGATAAGTTGAACTGAATTTGATACTCATTTCAAGGGCATGTTGTATTTTATTCCATAAATGAGAGGTGTATAAGGGATCACAGTCACAAATAATCTTCTACAGAATCTCGTGTAGTCTAAAAAATCTCATCTAAGTACACTTGCGCCACTACACTATTTGTATAGGTAGTCTTCACCAGATACAAATTAGCCACTTTCATCAATATATCCACCATGACCATGATGGCATCATGGTGGTATCTCAAAGTCGGTAGCTCTACTATGAAATCCATGGAAATGGTGTCATATTTCCACTAAGTTATTTCATGCGGTAGAGAAGGCCAACCGGATGTTGATGCTCAACCTTCACCCTCGACACTCTAAACAACACGACATGAAATAAGATACATATCTTCGAAGACCTATCTAATGGTAGAGTTGTCTCAATGTGGTGTGCATATTTTTCATGCCTGGATGGGCTGAATAAGGTGCATAATGAACTTCTGCCAAGATATCCTATCTCAAACCTACATCCCTAGGTATATAGATCCGGATTTGTGTCTCGAGAATTCCATCTGAATTTAATTCAAATCCATAAAAATTACCTTCAAGGGGTCTCTTATACTCAATCTTAGATCTAGCTGCAAGGTAGAAGTTGTCATGTGGAAGTTGTCACAAAATCCTGCTCCATAAATTTATACCCACTGAAGTAGCCATGACCAAATGTCTTTGTCTACTCAGAGCATCTACAACCACATTCTAATTCCTCTTCACATGCTCTATCTCCATGTCATACTCATATAGTAAATCCATCCAATGCCACTAATGAGCATTGAGATTGATTTGGGTGGAACGATGATGTAAGCTCAAATGCTCTATCATAAGAATAAACCTCTTGCCCAAAAGGAAATGATGCCAACGCACCACAACATGCACTACGCCACAATCTAAAGGTCATGAGTTAGATAATTGAGCTCATAATCCTTGAGTTTGTGAGACTTAAAGGCAACCACACAGCTCTCTTGCATCAAAACACCACCTAATCGTGCTAAGGAAGCATCTATACACAGAAAGAAATCCCTCTAAGGGTCTGTTACTGCAAGAATCAATGTTTTTGTAAGGCATTAATTTAGTGTTATTATGGCCTTCTCACATCCATTATAGCAAATAAACTTGTTCCCTTTCCGCAGAAGGGAATTGATGGGGTGCGTAATCCAAGAAAAGTCCTCAAAATCTCTGTAGTAACTCGCAAACCCCATGAAACTATGCACCTCATTCACATTGGTTGGCACGGGTGTAGTGACCACTCCTCTTCAACATTTATATGATTATGATTCTGCCATTATAGATTAGATTTTGGACATTTCTATCATGGTTTAGATATTGACAGATGGACATTGTTATTTTGACTAGTTAATTTATAGATAGTGTGAATGTTAGACTAATGACATGATTACAAGATGGATTATATGCATATCTAGATATATCGAATTGTTGATTTTGAATTTATATTGGACTAATGCATTTACTTTTCTAATTATATGATGTTTTGATGTAATTGATGTCGTGATCTTATTGCTAGTTGATATAGTAATGAAATTGAAATAATTGAAATTGTGAACAATGGTGAATTACTTGTCCTGCTTTAAGTTGTGATAATTTATGATATGTATATGCATGTATTTCATTATTTTGATGTTGTTAATATGGCCATGAGGACAGAAATGTATTGTCTTGACTTTTGCAGGTGCGTCAAAACACAATAAACCAAAGGGGATAGGAGACCAATAGTGAGAGAATATTGAGTATTGGCAACATGTCACCATGGCAACACATGTTTCATATGTTGTTGTTGTTGTTGTTGTTTGTTAGGATGTCCCCATTGGGGGGTGACCTCAAAAGTGACCTTGGGAATGTTTTAATTTTTTCTTGTTATTTTTTTATTTAATTGTGAGTTAATTATTTTTATGTGCATGTGGAGTCACTTTTATTAATTATGTTTTGCACCCTCTTAAGCTAATTTAAAAGTGTTTACCTAGTGCTAATTAATATGTGACTAAAAGAAGGGAAATAAATGTGATTTGGTAGCTTTTATGTGTGTTGGCTTAGGATGATTTTAATGTGTTTTGGGTTCTGTGTACTCAATCTCCCTTGTGAATGTTGGATTTTGACTTTCTAGGATATTTTGGAGACTTGTGGGACAAGCTAAGCTTGTCCCAAACCCTTTAACGTCACTCATCCACCTATCCTATGATGTGAGAGACTTATTTTAGGTCATATCTTGTGTTTTAATGAATCAAGTGCACTTTTCTTACATGGATAATCAATTTGGTCCTTAAGGGGTGTGGGTTGTGTTGAGTATGTAAGAGGATGGTCTTTTCCCCAACCACCCATTTATTATGCTTTGGGGTATGGGTTTGAATTTTGTGATGTGGGATGGAGAAGAAATGATGTGGCATCCTACATGGAGCCACATCATCTTCCTCTTCCTATTTTCTATTTATTGGAATTTTGTGAAGTTTTGGGGGTTACTCACTTGGTTTTGGCTCTCTCATTTTTGGAATGCTTTCCTTTTGGAGTGCTTGTTGGAGTTAAATATTGCTTGGAATTTCTTGAGCTTGGAGGACTTTGGGACTTTCTTGTGAAGTGGAGTCTTGCTATGGCAAGGTAGGGTCTTGCACCCTTGTTTTCTCCTCTTTTCCTTGTATGTTTATGTGTTGAATGAATGTGCTTTCTTGCTTGATGTTGTTGGGTAGTGAAATGGCTTTAGGATGTGTTGAGATAGTGAAATGGGGATGAAATATGTTGGGAGGAATAAGAGCTTTCTTTTGTATATTTAGGAGGGAGTGGGTTGGATGCCCCACCTTGTTCTCATCTTGTTATTTTGGTCATTGTGGGAGACATAAGAGAGAGGGAGGCATAAGAGTGAGGGAGGCATAAGAGATGTATCTTTATTTGTAGGGAGGCATAAGATATTTTGGGGTTGATTGTGTTTTGGAGGGATTTGAGGTGGGCATCCAAACCCTTGGGAGGCACAAGGGTATCCCCATATTCCTTTCTCTACTTGGCTTGTTTTAGAGCCATTGTTTTGGGAAGTTGTGTTTAAAAATGAGTGGTTGTAGTTATGTTGTTGTATGAATGTTGCTTCATAGTAAATTTGGAATCCTTTTTTTTTTTGTTGCCATGGTTGTCACATATTCCATATAGTCTCATTATTGGGGGTCGGGGGCCAATGAGGAAGTAGGCTTCACTTCCTAGTTGGAGTAATGGTTGGGTGGAGAGTGTTGCCTACTCCCCCATTTTTGGTTATGTGTTGATCTTGGAAGAAGGTGGAGTTTAGATGATGAAGACTTCTTGTGCATTGGAGAAAAGAAAAAAATGGACTCTCTTGTAAATATTTACCATGTTTTCTCCATTTTGTATGGAGGGCTTGTATACTTGTATTGTTTAAAGAGAAGTTTTAGTTGTTATATTATCAAAATGTAATCTTGGTTGCTATTGTAAATGAAGGCACAAGTTGAAAATCCTTCCATTACTTGTTGGAAAGTAAGGCTATAGATTGTTAAATTTAATCAAGTTTATTGAAATGTGATTGAAGAGAAAAAAAACTTGTTCTCATTTTAGTTGGTTTATTGTTCTTCTTTAGGGTGTTGTTCTTATTTCAAACTATTGGAAAATCTTGTTGAAAGTTTCTTGTGGGAATGTTTGAAACTTGTATGTTGTAAGGGAAAGAAATATTAATTTCTATTGTATTAGTTGAAAGACATATAATAACAAGAGAAACTATATTTGTTCATCTCCTTGTATTAGATGAAAGAAATTTTAAAACCTTATATGAGTAGAAAAAAATGCTCTTAGGTTTTGTTGTTATTCACTTTGTCAAATAATATATGGATCCCTTAAAGTTTAGTTGAACAAAGGAACTACATAGTTGCAAAGTAGTCTATAGATCTAATTGAATATATAAATGTGTTGTTAGGTCAAATCAATTTCATTTTTAGTCAAGTATCAAGGAAATGGTAATGATGGATGAAACAAGTTATTAATCAACACTTGGTAACATTTCTACAACTTTTAAGAGAAATTTTAAGTATAAAATTAAGCTTAGTTAATACTATTAATATTATGAATATTATTAGTTATTTATAATAGTATTAACATTAAAATGTTGTTAAATGTGATATTAATAATATATATATATATATATATATATCTATTGTGTGTGTGACTTTACATTTAAATGTATATTAAACAACCAAATAAAAGTTTCTTAAAAACACGGTTAATAGAAATTGGTTTGGCCGAGTTTATAGGTCGCGCACTGTAGTTGTGAATTAGGAGAGGGTAAGGGGAGGGTCACAACCCCAGCCCCCCATCCCCACCCCATTAATTAATGGGATGGGGATTGGGATCAGTGACCCTCCCCCCAACCCAAACAACTTTCCCACCTTTCATTAAAATGGTCATTGGTTTTCATGTGTGGATGGCTTTGCATTTTGTTGTTTGAATGTGTAATGGCCCTAAATCGTGGATGATCTTTGTTTTATTAATCCAGCGCGCACGCGTGTGTGTGTGTGTGTGTGTGAATTTACCTAAGTAAATACACTTACCATTTTAACCATTTCACTAAAATGGGGCAAAACCCATATGCCCATTTGGGAAAATACTAAAATAATGAGATAAACAAAATAAATAAATACATTGGAACCCTAGAAGAGGGTGTAAATAGAACAAGGAAATAAAAAGAGAGTGTGCATCCTTCTAAGAGCTTGAGATTTCCTCTCATGGCTTCCACCTCCCTCTCCACCAATCTTAAAAACAAAAATAAGAAACAATAAGCCCAAACAAAAGAGAAAAGAGCCTTTCATAAGCATGCTTAGAGTTAGTTGAATCCCTAGATCCAAGGGCCCTAAATGAATCCATCAAATGAATGAGATTCATCCGTATAAAAATTAGTTAGGAAGTGGGTGAGAGAAAATCAAATTTAATTGGAATGGGTATAAATTATTTTGGGGCCACTCTAATATGTGTCGGGGTGTTGTCATTTCCCAACCCAAGTGTCTTTTAAAGACCTCTTTTCTTAATGCAAAATTTACCCCTTTGTGGCTATTATAGAACTTTATTATTTAGTTAAATAAGACCACAATAACATTGCGATTAACTAACTTTACAATGAACCAATCCATAATATCTCTAATCTTGTAAGGATCGACTATGATACCTTCCCCAAAAATGATATGACCCAAGTACTAAACCTCTGACTGGAAAAAGACACACTTCTCCATTTCCCGTATAACTATTGCTCATGAAGATACTGCGAGAAGTTGTCAAAGGTATTCCTCGTTGTCCTCACATGTACATGAGTATATCAGAATGTCATCAAGAAAAATGAGCATGAAGATATCCAAAAACATCATGCACACCCAATTCATTAAGCTCATGAATATTTCGGGGAGTTCATCAGACCAAAAGGTACCACCGTGAACTCATAGTGGCCATATCTCATGCAAAAAGCTATCTTATGGATATATGCCTCCATGATTCTCAAGCGATGTTATCCGACTTAAGATCAATCTTATAAAATATAGCTTGCCCCTTCATCTAATCATAAAAATCATCTATCTATGGAATGGGGTAACGATTCTTGATCATTACTTTGTTAAGGTGTTTGTAGTCCACACACAGACGTAGAGATCCATATTTTTCTTTACAAAGATCACTAGTACACCCCAAGGAGATACACTAGGATAGATTAGGCATTTCTCAAGAAGTCCCTCCAATTACAACATGATCTCACATAGCTCGGTGTGGTCATCCTATACTGGTACGTGTGAGATAGGATCTTCTCCGAAACCAAATCAATATGAAATTCGATCTCACATGGGTGAGGTAACCTTGAAAACTCACTAGGAAAGACATTGAAGAACTCCTATAAATTGGGATGGTCATCAAGTGATGGTCCATGAGTGTCATGCTATGATTGGTCACTAATGAGTGATCATAAATAATAGACAATCCCTTCATTCACACCACTTTAGTTGCATTGCGGATATGGATCTGAATAGAGATGGGTCTCCAGGACTCCAAAAATCACTAACTCGCTTCAAAATTGTCTACATGAGATATGACCTTGTTAGGAAAAAAACTCTAGCTCTGTGCACAAATAACCAATCAATGCCCAAGATAACTCCATATGAACCCAAGGGGAGGATACGAAGATCTAAAGTCATTGACAAGGGTCCTAGGTCCACTACACGCTACTTAACTAAGGAGTCCACTAAGAGTTTAGCTCAAGAAGCCATCTCAACATCCCAACTAAGGCCCTGCCTAACTTCCACCATCCTACATCGCTTTACTAAATATGGAGAAATGAAAGAATCGATAATCCCTGAATCAAATAAGATAGGGGTAGGAATGCCGCAAATGTTACATGTGGTCTCAATCACTATGCTCGGTGCTCTTCCTAGTGGTGCTCGATTCGGCATAGATCATGTGGCTCCTAGTCATGTCACCAACCGTAGGCTCGAAACCGATGCTTTACCCTAATGACTAATGATGACTAATGATGACCATGCATACCTGCACCCATAGAAAATATTTGTTCCTCTCCACCGAGGAGATACTCCTCCATGTGGCCCGGTGAGGCCATGATGTAGAACCTAATGATCCTACCATAGATCTTTGTGGGTGATGCGGTGTACATACTCCTACTTATTTTCTCGGAGTGGAGCTCAGGTCCTATTGGGCCCCCTAGCTAGAGGTCCCATACTACCCCCTCTCTTAGCGTTATGGCGCTATGGAGGTGAAAGGGTTATCAAGTATGTTTTTACTACTAAGGAGGAGGAGGCCTAAAGAAATACTGTGTTGAAGTGTGTCTACCTCAAGAAGGAGGATTTAATCCCCTCGACCTACTATCCTATAACTCTTATATGCGGCTCCCGACTCTGTCACAATCCTCGCTTAGTCTTCCCCTAGTTTCCTCTACAATATAGGCCTTCTCAAAGCCTCTGCTAGAGTCTATGGGAAATGAATGCGAACTACCCCACCCAAGTCTAAGTTTAGGCGCATGATGAACTTGTGAACCATAACTTGATCATCCTATATGTAGTCCACATACTAGAGCATATCTAAAAACTTACCCTCATACTCTGCCACTACACTTGAATCCTATCACAGATCATGAAACTCATCGATCCACTGCGTTGAATGAATATCTTGGATATGTATCTACTCCTGAAGCACTCCTCAAAGAGCTCCCAAGTGACTGTCTTAGAATCTACATGGAGCTTCTGCTCCTCAGTCCTCCACTAAACTCTAGCTCCATCTCTCAGAAGGTGGATGGAAACACGAGCTTTCGTGTTTCTAGTACAAATACATAGCCAAGGATACACTCAAGCTAACTAACCATGCTTTAGGCTGAAATCCTCTCGAGTCTCCATTAAAATATGTTTGGTGTAACTTCAATATCTCTCGAGGTGATCTTCTACTATCAACCTGTCACCCCTAGGTCTCCCTACATAAAAGCGTTTGGCCTAGGACTCCTAGATCTATCTCTGTTTCTGGAAGCTCTATCTTTGTGCTCTCTAGGTGGTGACTCTTATCCAACTAAGCGCATGTGGGAGTGATGTGTCCTATCCTCAACTTTCGTGACATGATGGTGTACGATCCTTCACCGATGGCTCTCCGTCTTGTCTCTGCAGGTCGCCCTCCTAAAGAACATCCACCTAAAGCGACATTAACATCTTGTAATGTCTGTAGATATCGAGGAAATATAGTTTCTACTACCCGATCTAGGGGTGGTCAATCGAGGCTCACATGAAAGGACCCCTTGTCTAGTCCATGCCTCCTGCATAGATCAAGACGAGAGTTAATTTATCATCATTTAGGATTTTTTTCAGTTTTCTAATTTTTCTATGTTTTGAAACATCATGCAATGTTGTGTGTTCTAGGTTTAGAGTTATGTTAGGTCTTCTTGTTGTGTTTTGTGATTCCAAGTGAGCTTGGGGTCCAAGCGTTGACCCCAAGAATCGATACCATGTGTAACACCCACAATTTAATACTCTCAAAACAAATAGAACTAATAAATTAATAGTCAAGTTTACGGTAAAAAAAAATTTAAAGTGTTTGCGTAAGGTTAGGCATTTTAAAAATTAATAAATTCCTCGTTAGAGACTTTCTACATAATCTTGTGTACAACGGAATTTAATTAATAAATAAATATTATAATTGACTTCCTAAGCTATATTTAGAGTTCAAGGCATCTACTAAGCTCCATTAGTTTAATTAATTATAAAGAACCAAGGTTACCTTATTTTTAACTCAAAGGTTTAATTGTTTTAACTCGCCAAGAGTAAGTGGCCCCACTCACCCAATTACCCATGTTCTTTATTTTTATTTAAAAATTACATTCCCACAAAATGTCTTCCCACTTAAGTCAGGTAGGGTTTAATTTGGGCCATTGGATTGAATATATCATAGCCCTTAGATTTAGGTTGCCATAAACATCCGTATGGTATCCGTTTTAATTTCAATTTTCCCCAAACAACCTAATTTTCTCTTTTCTTATTTGCAGGTTTTGGAAGATGAGAAGGAGAAGGAGCCATGAGAGAAAGAAGAGAAACCATGGAATTTTTTTCATGATTTTAGTTGTAATCATTTTACTATTGTAGATTTATCATTTGTTTAATATAGAGATCCTACCATAGATCTATTTTTTATTTAATGAAGGCATTTTCTTTTTTTGAGTTCAACAATTGGGGAAAACTCCATTTCATTTAAATCTATGAGTTTTAGACATTGGGTGCCATAAAAGATATTGGAGGGATTAAAATTTTAAATTTAATCTATTCCTAGTTGGTGGAAGATTCCTTGTTGTGGTTTTAAGCATAGATTTTACTTAATTTTAAAATTGATATTTTCACGGATGAAATTTTATTTTTCTATCAAAGTGAACAAACCACCACCCTATGCAGTGATGGTCTTGTGACTGATGCCCTACATGGGGGTGCTTCATCAACCATCGCTCTGTGTTGGGCGGTGGTTCTGAAACAACCGTTGTGCACAGGGCGGTGGTTTTGTTCTCCAAAAACATAACCTTCAACAAAGCTTTTTTTTTACAATTTTTCCTCGTAAGTTTATTTTTAATGCAATATTAATTTTAATGAGGGTGTCTTCCATTCATTGGTTGGAAAAGTGATAAAATATTTATTTTATAATCAACTACATACATCAAATACTTCTTTATTCTTTCCTTTGCAATAAAATGTAAAATTTAGTATAACATTACTATGATTCATTCTCTTTCATATATCAAATTTTTCCATCAAAAACAACAAGAATTCAACACACTTTCTTTCAATAAATCTTTTTTTCCAAATATCCATGTATTTATTTTGCAACTTTAAATGCATACAACCTTAGGAGGGTTTCATTTCAAGACAAATAACCAACTTACACTTCCCTTTCACTATAGCATTACAATACAAATAGGAAAACTACAAGTTACCATGTCATTCTTTTACAATGAAAGGACTTCAAATACTTTTCTTTCACTAAGACTAATCCTTTCCAATAAGGTAAATAACCTAGATTTCTTTCCACATTCACTACAATAACTTCAACTTTGAATAATAGACATATTACAAACTTTATTTCAAACATACAAATGTTACAAACTTCCACTCAAAGTGGGAATAATAGAATGATCTATAGACACATAAAATATGCTTACACTTAGCATTTCCTCCAATTCAATTAATTGATGACACTTCGTTGATTCCCAATTCTTCGCTCCATTCTCGGATGCCCGACCACAACTCTCTTTCAGTCGTATTCCTCTTATAATCCACTTATTTGGCTAATATCTCTCGTATTAGATAAACATACCTCCTTTTGACCATTCGGAACCTCCATATTTCTCTTTGAACCACTTCTACAAGCTTCTTAGGCTATCTATTAATCAAAAATGGTTATCCGGACCCCTCCCAATTCTCAATGAGTCTATAATCACTTGCTAATCAAGTTTAACTAGCCTAAACCAAGCTTAACTAAGCCTAAAGCATGTTTATTATAATCTAATCTAAAAGTGATTTTTGAGCTTTAGTCCCACATGCACCCAAATTCCAAACTCTTCCAAACCAAAAACTATAAATACAAGGCTAAGCCTACCCATTCAAACTTATAACTTTACATAACAAAAAACCAAAACAAGCCTAAGAAAGCTTGGATATCATTTGTATTAGCTTTAAGCTAATTAGACATTTGATCTAAGGCTTTCCTTCCTCCATTGTTGAGCTAATAATCCTCCATTTGCATCCTTAAACCAAGTTTTTATTAATATGGAGAGAACCATTGGCCCTGAAGCCATTAATGGTGAGACTCCATTCTTGAAAGCTTGAAAACCATAAAACAACTCACCACACCTTTGATTACTAAGTTGATATTCTTAGGTTTAATTTATAATTAACGATCTAAAGATTAGAGAGTAGCTTTATCATGTTAGTTTTGGTGCTTAAAATGGTCTTGCCCCATCTCGTGCCTTTGAAAAATTATTCATTCACAGCCTCTATAATTTTTTTTCCTTCTCCGTATGGTGCTTGGTTGGTCTTATTGCCATTTTTAGTCCGCTTTCTAGGTCGAGGATCATGTGTAGGTCTGTATTTGTCTCATGGTTCCTTTGTTCCTCTAAAAAGGCTCGTATTTTGAGTCTCTCATGCTCTGTTCCTTCAAAACTCACATTTTCTCGTTTCCTCCATTTCCCATACTCAAGATTTGTTGTTCTTTCCATTTTTTCCCTAGCTACTCGAGGAGAAATTAGTTGATGTGTCCTTCGGGATCGTCTTTTAGCCTTGCAATAGATCTGAATTCTCGTCTTGAAGAAAACCTCATTTCTAGCTTGAATGGACATTTCTCTATGCTTTACGGTTTGATGGGCATTTCTCCGGTTAAGTTTGCATCATTTACTTGACAGGAAACGTGGCACCTCTTGGTTCAATGTGGATCACCTTAATACTTGAAATTTGTGAAAATCCTCATTTTAAAATGATTCCACGTGGAGGAACGACACTCGTTTGAGAATTATTTTTTTGGTTTGGCTTTGAAGTAGCGTCGAGAGGACAAGTGGAGGGTTGGCAAGAAAGAGACACGTGGAGGCTTCCGCTAGGTTTCCCATACTTAGACAAATTTCAAAAGGTTTTCGGGAATTCCAAGACACATGGAGGAATGACGCTCATTTGAAGATCTACTTTTGGGCTTTACCTTGGAGTAGCGTCGGGAGGACACGTGGAGGCTTTCACTGCTTGGCCCAGACTTAGACAAATTTTTATGCAGTTGGAGTAGTTTGGTGGAACGGGACACATGGTGAACTTTTTCTCATTTAGGGTCTCTCGCTTTGGACACCATCTTGAATTTTCTTCATGGGGACATGTGGAGGAACCGCACATGTTCGGGGACCGGCCCTTGAGTTTCATTCTAAAGAAGTGCCAAGCTAACATGTGGAGGCCTCCACTCACTTTGCATTTTACTTAGACTTTTCAACGAGAAAAAGGAGATTGCCTCAAAGCATGACACGTGGCACCTTCCTCTGAGCTTCAAACATTTAGGAAAACTTCACCGAAGCAAAACATGTGGTGAGTCCACGCTCCTTTAAGGTATCAAATTATTGGGGTCGCCTTAAGGTGTGCGATTGTGAAACGTGGAAATTTGAAAAGTCATAGGGAGTGGGGAGGCGAACCATTGGAGGCAATTCAAACTTTTCACCTCTTTGCTTCATAAAGGTTAAAATAGCAAAATTAGCCCATGATCCCGATGGGAAATAATCAATGTTTTACCCCGGTCAATGGCAAAGGTACGGACCCATAGAGGAAAATTGGAAAAAAATTCTTTTGAGAAAAAAGAATTAAAAGTAAAAGGGGAAGTGTAGTTTCGGGGAAAACTTGGAAAATTTTATTTTTTTCAAAAGAAAGTCAAATGGTATAATTTCTCCATGTTGCTTTTGTGGCCCACCTCGGGACATGTGTCGGGCCCATTTTCAGAAGTGGAGATGCAAAGAAAAATGGGAAATTTTTCCATTTTTTCAAAAGGGTCGAGAAAAGGTCAAAGGAATCCCCGAGCTTGTTTTTACATCTTCCACAGGGACGGCCCACATTTAAATCAAGGATCAAATGGCCGCTGAGTGTCCAAATTTTATTTTCCCCCAATTTTCTCTGCAGAATGCATGGATGTGTGAATCATCATGATTTCTTATTGTTTTCTGCACGCCAAAAGAGGGGTGAGTTAATTTTGATATCTAGAGTTTGGTGGGAGAGATCCAGAAGACATCTTTCACCATTAAAATAATATGACTCTCAGGTCTAATTTGGTTTTCTGTTTTTCTTATCCTAAGCACGCAAGGGGTCAAATTTGATTGATATGGGGTAGAAGTGGTTGGAAAATGGATAGAGGTGTGTTTTTCTCGAGAAAGGAGTTGAATGTGGGAAGAAATCAAAGAGATTTTCCCTTGATCACCTGGAGACTTTTGCAGATCTGATTCTGCGAATCATGAAAGAATCTTGGCAAGCACTGGTGCATTTAAAGTTTTTGTCTTTTCAGAGGAAGGGGGTCTGTTGGAAATGCTATAAAGGGCATGAATTCATCGTGCAAATGGTTGGGAGTATTTTGGAAAATATCAAGACTGATTCTCTCCAGCAAAAAAAAAACTTGACAGAGCCCATCCATTTTGAGAAGTCATCTAGAGAATCTTGTATATCTCTCTTTGTGTCAAATTTGATTGTGTCAAGGTGGTTATAGGTGTACAGCCATTGACAAGCTTTGATATTGTTTTGGAAACTTTCCCTTGTTGATAAATTTGATCAAACTTTGAGCTATTTTGTGTTAATCTTGAGTAAAGTGTATTTATTTCATCTCTAAATGCATACTAGTAGTTTTTCTTGTTTCTATTGAAATCTTATACAAAAATACACCCAATCACAAAGTCTCAGTCCTCATGATAGTTTAGTGGCATCTACAATTTCATTTCTCAGAAGAGCCTTCATCTGGGAGTGGGATAAACAGTTTAAAATCACTTTTCTTTCATTTTGTTGATAGAGATTCTCTGTAAGCCTCTGGGTGTACCTCAGGCATGACTTGGTTTAAATCTTGGTGCTTTATTAGGTCCTCTAACTCAAGCCTTCATGAAAAAATCCCACAGGTTGTGTGAAAGAGTGTTGATCTGGGCCTCCATTAAAGCACATATTCTAGTTGAGGAAATAATTTAACTTTTTGTGGCATTTTGTTGATTGAATCTTTCCATTTTGCATAATCTCTCAAGGATTTGGTGATTCAAGTCCATCCTATCTCCCCTCCCACCAAAATTCATTTAACAACAACCAATCCTACCCATATTACCCCTGTTTTTGCTCTGTATACCCACACTAGACCAAAATCCTTTTACTAAAGTATGTAGAACAGATTAGGTTTCCAAATGTCTTTAGTAACCTTTGCTTTGTTGTGAGAATATCTCCATAATCTGGAAGTGATAACTCATGAGATTCAGATTTGGTGTGTTGATCATATTTTCCCCAAGGCCTTCTCTATAAAATTTATGCAAAAGAAAGGTACCTGTATCTCCTTTCAAATAACAGAAGTTACACAATAGGTTCTCTTACCTTTGTTGAAAGGAACAACCTAAAATAGTTAGCACAAGATCACATCCTTTTGAGGTGTTATCCATCTCTCCACAAATCCAAGTAACAAAGGGACAACTAGAGTTCTCCCCAACTACAAAATGACATACACTTATGATCTATCTGCCTCTAAGCTCCCTGTTGAATCAATTTGGTTTGAAAAGGAGAACAAATTTGGGTACCAACAGTTAGGTTAGAGTTAATCAAGTTCATAAAATGCTAGATGTTAGTTTTGTTTATCTCTTATCATGACGGTTTAGTGTAGATTAGAGTCATACTTTGAGGTTATATGTTTTAGCTTCATTTCCATAACATATCTAATTTATTCATGAATATGTTTGGCATGCCTTGTGGGACATGAAGTCCATCCTCCATTAATGGAGTCTCTTTCAAGCTATTTATTTTCAGTTTCTAACCAATTTCATGCTTTCTAGGAGAAACAACTTGTTATTTACTTGATTTCATTTTTTAAGTGGGCTAAATCATCCTTTTTTATGCATATTTTGTGGGTCTACGCTAGAAATAGGTTTCCTTAACTAACAATTAACCTATTTTCTTGTCAAAATTTTTCATTTCCGTAATTTTTATAGGTTTTACTGGGGGTTTGCATACATGTCTTGGAACAAGCGCATTTGTCAAAATAGGCATGCACACATCTTTCTAGGTTCCAAAACACCCGCACACACACGTATTCATTGAAACAGTGTCTATCCATCGGTGCTCAGGCGTGTATCCGTCCTTTGTTAGTGTTTTTATTTTGCACATGGGGTGAGTATTCATTGAAATAGGCATGTTTCCATTGAAATGGAAGCATTTCTGTCGAAATAGGTGTGTATCTGTTGAAATAGGCGTGTATTCATCATTCAGGTATGTATCCATCATTGTTACAAATTTTTTTTTCACTTTGGGAGCATATCCATCGAACTAATAGCGTATCCATTGAAAAAAACACGCATACATGTCATTAGGGGTGCATATGCGTCGAATTGTGTTCACTACCAATCTTCCAAAGGCGTTAATGTTTGCTCCTTACTTGAAATGACTCGTTGTTTTTGCGTGGGAAAGGTATTGAAGTAAAATACGGAATGGAATCATAAAATTAGGATTTTGACTTACAAAAAGTTATGGTTTACATTATTAGATAACTATTCATTTTCTAACGTATCTTAAAGTTTGAAAATTTGTTTTCTTGGCTATTCTAACACTTTGAAAGGTTTTATGGCACTAATCAGTTGTTTGCAGGGTTCTTTTGGTTTTTTGTTTTATTAACTTATTTAAGTGTTTCATTTCTTAGTTGATAGAGGTTTTGAAGTCCGTATGATCTTCCCTTGCACCTTCTAGGTGATCTTGGGAACCAAAAACACTTCCAAAACCTTCTTATTGCTTTCAAAAACACTTACTTTATGCTCCCTAATGGATGAGAAATTTCAAAATTGGTTAAAATAAACTCAAAATTTTGTAAAACATTTAATGTATTTTCCATAAAATTGTTTTAGTTGATTTTTCATGTTGTGTATGCTCTTCCTTTGTGCCTTTTGGTGATCTTAGGAATCAAAAAAAAAAGCACACAAAATCTCTTTTCATATCATGATCTTTTATGGAAAACTACT
The DNA here is from genome assembly GCA_018340775.1 of Taxus wallichiana var. yunnanensis. Classification (NCBI taxonomy): domain Eukaryota; kingdom Viridiplantae; phylum Streptophyta; class Pinopsida; order Cupressales; family Taxaceae; genus Taxus; species Taxus wallichiana. The sequence goes on along the minus strand of CM031239.1, from coordinate 455,072,037 downwards.
AACTCTTTCCATAAAGGACCTAACTATTTGTTAAATAACGGAGGCTCGAAACACAAGCTGGCTAACACGTGTTTCCATACATGTTCCCAAATGGTGTGAGAATTAAAACCACATTAAGTTAAGCAAGATAAAAACACACCACTTCACTTCACATTATATTACAGGTTTCGGAAAAGGGCACGTCCCTATTCGCTCAACTAGAACATAACCCCTTTGGCATAAATCCTAATGTTACAACAATGGGGGTGGTTATAGGAATCCTAAAGTAATCCACCGTTGAGTAACCTCGTGGATGAAACATGAATCACTTTTCTTACCCACTTGACTATATATACACTATAAGGTAGAGTTAATTTTTTCCGTATCGCGACCCCAGTGACGGTATAACTAAACACACTAGTTTCTCATTATATCAAAAGGGGGTAAAGTAAAGCCGAGATACTCCCAAATCAATCAGTGTGACTCTTTGGGTAAATCGAGCTCGCTCTTAGACAACTTGTGACACCTAGTTGAGAGATCTTATTAGGGAAGCCATTATGTCAAAGAGCCTAATTTTCTAGTCCATTAGCATGTCTTAGCCATCATGAAGTGATAACTTGTTTGGATTCAAAACCTTGTTTTTCAAACACGGTGAACAATCCATTTAATTTATATCTAATTGTCTCTCATCATAAAGTTTATGTGTTACTTATCTTGGTTTCTTTCTCACGTTCAGACGAGGTGAAACTCTGCCCAAGTAATGCTTAGTTTATTTCCATCTTTTGATCTATACCTTTGCAATATTTTTTCCCATTTGGGACAAAAGAAAACATCATTTGGGAGTGTTTTCATATATAGTGTTCACCACTTTTTTGTCATTTACACTCATCCATGTTTGCGGCTAAGTTGTTAAATGTCTAAAGTGCATGGATGTGTCCTTATATCTTTGATGGTCACTTGATCTTGATTTCAAGAACATCATCATAGTTATGATTGATTCATCAATCAATCTCCCTTTGATGTGTTTCCTTGTTCACATTGTCTCGACATAATTAAGATACTTGTGTTGTGTTTTTCGTAAATGTGATCTAAGTATCCGCATTGTCACATTACCCTATGCACATTTTAGCACATCCTTAGTATACTTTCACTTAGTTTAAATTCAAACATTGTTCCAAATCTTTATGGGTTTCGCTTACTTTATTTTGTGTCATTTCAATACCAATTTGATATCAATATCTCACTTCTCCATGAATCTTGATAGACATGTCTAGTTTAGTGGGCTTACGTAGCTTATATTTGTAATCCTCTACCTTTGACATTTACACCTTTCTTGTTTCTAAGGTATTCATAATATCCTTTGAGTGAGAATCATATTTACCTTTTTTTAATATTTACGCCTTGTTCATTTCAAGCTTGATGTAATTATTGACATTTTGTTGATCATATTTGCATTCAACTATCATTTTGCGCACACATTTTTAGGAAGTATTTCCTTATTGATTGCGTTTGTGTTTCACACTTGTATGATTTCTCCTTGTCATCATTCATCCGGAAAAATTATTTTCTAAGACAATCCTTTTTATCTCATCGAGAGTGCATCATCACAATGTCTATTTTCTATAGACCTTTTTCCTAAAATCATGCACGCATCTACATACTTATGAAATGTCTAGTTGGTTTCCATTGTTCTCGCCCAAATCGACATGGAGCCTTCTTCCCTTTGAAGGAGTTCCAATACTGCATTTGTCTATGTCTATGCATTAGTACCTAAACGAAACAAAATGATTGATTATCATGCGGTTCCTCATGCTTATGACAATATGAAACCTAGGGTTAGGTATTCACATCAAAATATTCCCATTACAACTAAGCATCATTTGGTTCTTCGTGCTTAAAGGGATCAATCAGTACCACTGTTCCCCACCTTCGATCATAGTCGATGGTATGGTTTGGACACTTTTGATCCAAATTATTATTCAATTTTCCCCACTCTTCTTTTGATTTAGATACAAACTACCATTCGGATTCCCACCCTTCTTGAAGATTTGGATCCCAACTATTATTCGATACACCCAGAGATCAAATCTTGAATCACGATCCTACCTTCCTTCATAGGATGTTTATTCCAAATCACCTCAACAATGTATTCCTCAATTGAATACTCATGTGACTCTGCATTCATTGATCGAACACATAATTCGGTTCTTAATTCTTCATAGGACCTCCTTCATCTGTCACCATAATGACCCCTTCCTCCATCGAAGAGTTCAACGACTTGGATTCCCTCTATTCAATAATCTAATTTGACTCCTACGTCGCAACTTAACAAATGGCTATGAGATCCTATTTTCTAACCTACATTATGTCATCTTCTAGAAAAATGACCTAGGTCAAAATCCAAATCATCCATTCATGAGATTCCTGCCTCCAAGATTACGTCATCTCTTAAGTCATCTTTTGCTATCAGTCCATATTCAATCCCTCTTGGCCCTTGAGCCCTTTCAACCATATCATATCATTTTCCCATCCATCTTCTAAAGATCATCATCGATGACCATGTCAAACCATTAGAAAGAAGCTATGTGCTAAGATATCTTTTCAAATCACTATCAAAACTCTTCGTGGGAGTGATAAGGTCAACTCTACCCATCATCTACATCACCAAACATCTTCATATTCTTTTGTCAATCAATATTCCCCACTTATCAAACCCATTTTTTCTAGTTGACCTCCTATGGTCAAAGAACAACAACCTTTACTGATTAATTTCTCTCGAATGAAGTAACAATCAAACTACACAATGATATCCCTCTAGAGGATTAAAAACAACGGTTCTTTCTTAAACTTGATACACTCGTATATTGGAGTGAAGAAATTGATCCCTTTTTTCAAAACGTAGAGGAAGAGTCAAGTCATGTAACTTGATTCTTCTTCGTTATTCCATCTTCTCCTTCCTCTAAGCATGATGAGATTTCGGGGTCTAGCATTGATCCATGTTCTATCTTCTCATTACCCAATAATTCCATATCTATCATCATTCCTCAATCAAAATATTTCCTTGGGTCACCGTTGAGTATCCCGTCGTCTTCATCTATCCTGGATCCACCCCCGAGTAGTCCTCCATTTTCTACTTGGGGTCACCTCTCAGTAGCCTATTACCTTCTATTTTTAGGTTACGTTATAGTATCCCTTCATCCTCTTCTATCTATGGGAAACCTCCGAGTAGCCCATCATCTTCTATTCTTGGGCCATGTCCTCGTAACCCAATTTCTTCCATCTTAGGGTCATATTCTAGCACCCCTCCATCATCTTATATCAGTGGATCACCTCCTTGTATCCCATCCTATTTAATTCTTGGACCTTGTCCTTTTCATCCATCACATCTTTCTTCTATCAATGGTTGTGGCAAGCCTGCGGTCATTTCTCACATCAGTTCTAAATATCCACGTTCACTTTCTTCTCCTTATCGAGATCAGACAAGTCATGCATCAACTTATAAGAAACCCAAATAGTTTCTTAATCAAGCTCAGGTCAAAACTTCCAAGAGCTTGAAATCCCCCAACAACTCGAACAATCTCAAAATTGTAAATCAAGCGTGATTCAAGAACGCACATCAACATAACCATCAAGTATGGTGCAAAGTGCAGAAACCTATGGATAGGGAACTCAAGTTCTCACATGAACAATCAATGTTTCAAGATAAATCAAAGTCATTTTTGAGTACGAGACCACCACAATCCTTGAGATCGGAGAAAATATTTTACTTGATAAACAAATATGCCTAGTCTCCCTTATCAAGGAATTCACAAACATTGTTGTTGGATCTTACCACATAGAGTGACTTTGTTAGTCCTAACCTCCTAAAAATATCAAAAATCTAAAAAACAAAACAATTCAAAAATACAAAAAACAATTAGAAAACATAAAAAGATCAAAGGTACAAAGACCAAACATTACAATCAAGTATTGCGTACACAGGGATGTTCTTTCTTCAATTCCTTTCTATTAATTCTGCAAGTCTTCCTACCATTTTCATCCCTTCGATGTTATTTTGGTTAGCTTATTTGCACACATTTTACGACATTTATATCTATGGTATCCGTTTGACCCTATTCTTTTATCACCTTGGTAAATTAAAGAACAATTGACCTCTTAGAGATCCTATCACAATCAACATCTAATAAACTTGTTGTGAAGAACTTTTGGACATATTTTTGACACTAGCTACTGTCATCATCACAATCACTTCCACCTAATTTCATAAACCCATCGGTAGTTCTTAACCCCTTGTCAAACAAGAGAGCTTAAATAATTTTTAAAGAAAAAGAATCAAAAGGTAAAAGATACAAAGAAAAAGTAAATTGATATATTACTCTCTCTTGGGTTATTTCCAATAATCTCTACGAGGGCTATGGGCGTGTAATCGGCAAAGTAGAGATATTTTTGCTTAGAATAAAATGCATCTCGTCGGGGATATGGACGACTGTCGGAAGCGGAGAAATACATCGTTATCCTTCCACTATCCATTCATAAATCACCTTTCAAAATCAATCATTCCTACACATTAGCTAGTATCTTCACTTGTTTATTAACTCTTTCGTTCAAGAGGTAATTCATTTCCATCTACACACACGCATCTCTATGAGTGAACAGGATTAGTATGTTACCAAGTGTCTTTTTTTGGATCTTGTTTAGACTCTTTCCTTAGTCCTTATATCATCTCATGATTTGTGCCTTTGGCTAAACACTTCCTCATCGCGAGGTTTCTAATCTACATTCATATCATCTAGCATTCTCCTACTTGGTTAAAAACATCCATGTGTATAGGATTTCCTTTTACCATGTTTGTGGGCCTTTGTCACCTTTCATAAAAACAATATCCTCCTTCTTTTCTATTATGTGATTTTAGGCCAACTTACGTTGGGGGCATCCTTGCTTCTTTCTAACACTCCATTAGTTTGTGTTCATCGTCGGGTTGAACATATATATCTTGGCCTTGATCCACCGCTCATCATCATCACATGAAGAGTTTTCCTTTGAATACTCCCACCTAGTGCTGAGGCATTTTCAGATCTTCACTTTCTTGCGTATGCGTATGACATTCATCCCTTGTACATCCCATCTATCACTAGATCATCCACGTTTCTCTGTCTTCCGTACATAGCTTTAGAAAACTTTAAAAAATCATCAAAAGATTCAAATATGTTTCAAGAAACATCAAAAAAATATAAATTATCCTACAAAATGTCACTCTTTGGTTGTCACATGTTCATGTGTGCAACTCATGGATCATCTTGATCTACGTCCATCAACCAAAGATAAACTCATTACTATGTATTTACTCTAGGGCACAACAAGTTTGCACGGTACTATTTCGTAGTGCACATTTTTTTTTCATAGGACCCAAGTGTCCTCCGTTATTTCCCTTGCATGCATCCTTGCTTAGGGCACCATCATTAACCTATGTCATTAATTCGAATAGGTTGGAAATGAAGCTCGATAATAAAAACATTACATTATGTTTCTGTTATGTTGGCTTCTTTACTTTCTCGTATTGCATTGCATTTTGTATGTTACATGGAGTTAGGAATCTTTTACTTTCTCGTATTGCATTTCATTTTTATGTTGCATGGAGTTAGGCATCTTTTACTTTCTCGTATTGCATTGCATTTTGTATGTTGCATGGAGTTAAGAAATTTTTACTTTCTCGTATTTCATTGCATTTTGTATGTTGCATGGAGTTGGTGTTTTCTGAAATGGAAATTTGTTCGTATATGAATTTTCATGTCCTACTAAAGTTTTGTTCATTCTTTTTAATAAGGACCGATGATGAAGATCACTAGAAATATGATGAAAAATAAAATTGTTTAAAAGGCACTAGATGGATGTTAGCTCATTCCCTCTTCCTCATACTTCTTTTTCTTCTATATCCCCTTTCTTTTCCTCTTCTTCACACTATTATTTCTTCTATTGTCTATCTTTTCAATTGTCAATCGAGCTCTTCTATCACACCATTGACAAGTGAGGTGTCATCCATCATTCTAATCATTTTTCTTCTATCCCTTCAAAAAAATTCTACTTGTTTACGCTTGTCTACTTTCTTTGACGTGACGTCACTTACATCACCCCAAAGAGGGGAAAATGTAGATACCCAAAATATGCTTACACTTAGCATTTCATCCAATTCAACTAATTGATGACACTTCTTTAATTCCCCATTCTTCGCTCCATTCTCGGATGCCCATTCACGACCCTCTTTCAATCGTATTCCTTCTATAATCTACTTATTTGGCTAATATCTCTTTTATTAGCTAAACATTCCTCCTTTGACCATTCATAACCTCCCTAGTTCTCTCTCGAACCAGTTCGCAAGCTTTCTACGCTATCTATCAGTCCACAAATGGTTATACAGACCCCTCTTAACTCTCAATGAGTCTCTAATCACTTGCTAATAAATTTTAACTAGCTTAAACCCTAGTTAACTAGCCTAAACCAATCTTAACTAAACCTAAAGCATGTTAATCCAACTATAATATAAAATTTATTTTTGAGCTTTAGTCCCACATGCACCCAAATTCGAAACTCTTCCAAACTAATAAATATAAATACAAGGCTAAGCCTACCCATTCAAATTTACAAATTTACATAACACAAAACCAAAACAAGCATAAGAAAGTTTGGATCTCATTTGTATTAGCTTTAAGATAATTAGACATTTGATCTAAGTTTTCCTTCCTCCATTTTTGAGCTAATAAGCCTCCATTTGCATCCTTAAACAAAGTTCTAAGTAATATGGAGAGAACCATTGGCCTTGAAGCCATTAATGGTGAGACTCCATTCTTGAAAGCTTGAAAACCATAAAACAACTCACTACACATTTGATTGCTATGTTGATCTTCTTATGTTTAATTAGTGATCTAAAGAGTAGAGATTAGCTTTATCATGTTAGTTTAGATTTAATATAGTTCATACAATGATAGATGTTAGTTTTTTTATCTCTTATCATGATGGTTTAGTGTAGATTAGAGTTGTAATTTGAGGTTATATGTTTTAGCTTCATTTGCATAACATATCTAATTTATTCATGAATACATTATCAAATACAACATAGAGATTCTTCAACAAGGAAACAAAAAGTCTTCTTTCCATGTCTTCTCCCAACTTGTAGCTTCAATCTTGCATTCTTCAATCTTTCAAAAGATTAGATCACAATACAAAGAAAATAGGGAATAGGTGACGTTCTCCGCCCAACCTTTAATCCAATAAAAGGAGAAGCCATCCCCTTATTGGCCCCTAAGCCCCAACCAAAGAAAAATGAAGGATCTTAAGCAACATTTGACAACTTTTTACAAGAATGGCTTCCACAAAACCATACAATCCAAAACATTCAACACATCTAAATGGACATACTCAAAAAAATTAAAACTTTCTCAAACAACACATAGGCTTGATATCAAACCAAAAGGAGCAAGGAATATTGGAACCACCTCATTTTTCCTCCCAAGTGAAGTAGGAGTTTCACCCAAAGCCTCCATGTGCACAATAAAAACAAGAGGACATCCTTATCTCTCCTCTTACAACTATGCAAAAATATGTCCATGTTTTCCTTTTCACTCCACATCAATGAAAATCCCAACCACACACCCTCCAAAATACATGCCTCACAACTTCCATTTCCCTCCCAAATGGTCCTATCTTGTATATCCCACTCCCTTCTTAAGGAAAACTACCCAACCACACAAAACACATTCACAACACTCATAAAATATTTAACAAGCACAATTTTCACATCTACAAACATAAATAAGAAAACAACAAAGGTGGAGATCCTATTGTTATCCATATTTTTCCCTAAGCTAAATATTGGACAAATCAAGACCCTACATAGAAGGGACTGAGAGAACTCATTTTAATCCTACAAATTGGTTGCAAAAAGGTTTAGCAATGAAGTGGCAGAGATGAAGAAAGAACAATGGATCCTATACAAAAGGAAATGACTCTTTCGGGTCAATAAATAGAAATGGTATGTGAGAATGATGAGGTGGCTCCATGTAGGATGCCACTTCATAGTTCCTCCTTTCCAACACACAAGTCAACACCATGCCCAAGACAATAAATGAATATGTAAGACTTATGACAAGCCCACAAGATACTCAAACTTGCACACTAAGCCTACAAGCACAAATTAATTGTCGTAAATAGGAAAGTGCAATTATTTTCACTTTTGTTTACACTCCAAAATGAATAAATAAGCCTAAAATTAACTCCCCATACCATAGGTATGGTTGTTTGGTGAATTTAAGAGGCATGAATTAAGCTTAACTTGTCCGATAAGCCTCCAAAAAAGCCTCCCAAGTCAAAATCCGAATTTTGAAGTTGGGAAAGAGTACACCACACAAAAACCAACACAAATCCCACTTGCATCCACAAGATTTCAAGGGCAATCTACCCTCATAACTATCCAAGTTTCACATCCTTATTTTAGTTAACAAATTAAGTTGGATTGGTTAATTAAGATACATTAACAATTGCTAATAAAGTGACAACAATTTCCAATAATTAAATACATATAACACAAAATAAAGCACAGACAAAATTAAAAGAAAAGGAAAACTTTACACCCCATGGCCACACATGTGAGGTCACCCCCCATGGGAAACCTCCTAACTAGGCATGCAATAACACCACATAAACATCGACACAAGTCAAATTCGGCCATGTCACAAAACACCCGATATCTTTCCGTGGTTGGTCCCTTGTCCGCTTTTAATGTGTGTGATAAAATATCCCTACAATGCAAACAAAATACCTCTCTGGCCTCATGGCCGTGTCAACAAGATCGAGAAATAATACATCTACATAGAAATCAATAATAGTCATCCAAAATTAAGTACTTCTATCATTTATCAACATATCAAATAATTTGATTCCAATATCCATGAGATTATAATTCTACACAGAACATCTAGAGTATAATGTGTCAGTATTAAATCCAAATAATGCAAATCAACATATATCGAACTATCTACCAATGTCATCTAGTGTATCATAATCAAAATGTGAATCACAACATGTCGATAATCCAAATATCTACATAGTCTATTATCTATTGCTCAAAATATATTCAAAATGTCTAAGTATCAATCCATCAAGTAATGTCAACGTAATGAAAATAATGTCGAAGAGAAGTGGGTGCTTGCAAAACTAGTGATCAACTAAAGCATAAACAACTATGAGTAAGCGGCATTCATGCCATCAAAGACACATAGGGCATGATCCTAGCCTCAACCATTTTAACTCTCAATGTTGGGTATCTTGAGGTCTTGTATTCAAATCCCAAGCCAATTATCTTCACCAATAGACCAAGGGCCCTTTGATATATTTAATTATTTTGACTTTTTTCATATTTATTTTATTTAAATTGATTACAAATATATTGAAAGCAAATTAACATTTTCATTTTCCAATTCCAATGTAATGTGTTGCTTAACCTAACCTATGAAATTAAAATATGGGGAGCCCTTCACATTTGATCACTTTGAAGATGCATGCACATGGAAAAAAATTGCAAGGGTTGAAGTGTGTTTTATAGTGATGTAAGCATGCTCACAACGGGGTTAAATTTGACGGTCGCCCCTACCCGTCAATTTTTTTTTGTGACGGTTTTAAAACTTATATCACCTTGCACAGGACATTTATTATTTAATTTTAACTTTCATAATTTTTATATTACAATAAATTAGGTAAAATATATTAAAGCAATTTTTTTTTAGTTCAAAAAATTGTAATTTTATAGTTCAAATAATGTAGTTGATACTACATTAGAGAGTAAAGTGCACAATGCACTTGAATACCCAGAAATCTATGATCAATTATTACTTTTTTTTTTCCTTTCAACCTTATTTCCAACATTACATTCTATTTTATAATTCAACAGTTTATAAGAAAATAAAACATTGAAGAGATTAAACTACCTACTTGAAAGTGTTGCCTTCTCTTCTCAATGCCCTCCTTTTTATCAAATAATCTCTTCCCAAAAAAAAATGTGTTTGTTGCATACGAATTCCCCTCAAAATTCCGAAACATGTTGTCTTCTCATGTTTCAAAGACCGGGTTCAGTTGTTTTGATCTTGTTGCAACATGCCTTCATTAACTAGTTAACACTTTCCCTGACATCCACCTCACTCTAATCGACTTTGCTTTTTTTTTCCTTACTAATTATTCTAACTGCCAAAAAATATTTGCCATAAAGCTTATGCATTATTCTTGATTCAGACGAGTCAAAAATCAAATACCTGGAATCAAACGAATAGACAAGAAAAATCTAGTGTTCATCATCACCTACTCCAAACTGAACCCAAGTGCATTGATGAATCTAAACTTCACTCTATTACACTTTGTCGTCCATCCACTCTAAGTGGGAGAAAAGAAGTCTCTTTAAAGTTCAGATCGATTATCAATGGATGCCCTGCAAATCTTTGTCAATAGGAGCAGCGTGAAGAGCATTACAATTCTCCATCCCTACGCACACTCCTTATTCACTATTGAATGCCGTATCCGAATTAATATCCCGCGTGGGATATTGACAATGTGACATTACACATCGTGTGTGACTCTGTGAGTTAAAAAAGAAATGAAGTTTGAAATCTTTTCATATCTTATTACACCCAGGGGTTAAATTTGGCGGCCGTTTAGATGTTTTTTAGAATTTTAGATGTAAAATACGGTCGGATTATTTCATCAACCGTAGCACGGGATGGGCGATTCTTTTTTGACCCTGTCATATAAACGTTTAGGTTTAAAATTCAGCCATTTTTTAATTTAAATATATGTGTTAAGTAACACCTGGGATTATGGGACCATTTAAAAGATTTGGTTTTATAAATAATTGCCTTGTGCTTACTTGGAGAGCGTGAAAACTGTTGGCGTTGTATGATGTCTCTTTCAAACTCAGCTAGATGTGTCCCTTGCCACTTTTGACACTTGGCACCTCTGCACCAGTCACTTCACTTCTGGTCCCGGGATAACTTCAGAATGTTCCATCTACCTAGCTTACAATTATTTTGTAAATTGTGTGCGGATATTTAGTGTTAAAGTTTAACAAGTGTAAATTATGTGTTGGCATAGTGCTAAAGTTTAACTGGCCATGGTAAATGTAGCACTCGTTTTCAGGAAACCTCCTCTACACGTAGGCAGCTAGGCTCCTAGCTAATGCCAAGAATATGCGTTGAGTCTTCATTGAACGGTGAACCAATGCAGGTCGGCGGCAATAAATTTTTAATAATATTTTATACACATTTGTACGCATCTGCAATAAATATTTTGCTTTCTTTCATTTTTTGAGTAAATGAATTAGGTGTAATCAGAAAATGAAAGAAAATGAAAGAAAGCAAAATATTTTATACACATTTGTACGCATCTGCAATAAATATTTTGCTTTCTTTCATTTTCTTTCATTTTCTGATTACACCTAATTCATTTACTCAGAAAATGAAAGAAAGCAAAATATTTATTGCAGATGCGTACAAATGTGTAATCAGGGGTTAATATTTTGCTTTCTTTCATTTTCTTTCATTTTCTGAGTAAATGAATTAGGTGTAATTATTTATAAAACCAAATCTTTTAAATGGTCCCATAATCCCAGGTGTTACTTAACACATATATTTAAATTAAAAAACGGCTGAATTTTAAACCTAAACGTTTATATGACAGGGTCAAAAAAGAATCGCCCATCCCGTGCTACGGTTGATGAAATAATCCGACCGTATTTTACGTCTAAAATTCTAAAAAACGTCTAAACGGCCGCCAAATTTAACCCCTGCTCACAACCCCACTTTCCTGCACATGTAAAGACAGGACAGAAGGGCACTCTGATGCAAGGACCAAAAAATAAATATTAAATATTTTTTGAACATTGTACGCAGATGGCAATATGGTTTACGTGGCATACCTATGTAGATTGATGAATATTTTTAAAAGGTGACAGATGTGTCAGAAAACGGTCAGAAAACAGCACCACGTAGTCAGAGAAAAGCACAACGCATTGGGTCATGTTGGGCGTGCCTCGGTAGCAATCCTTGTTGTTGGGTAGCGCCTACAAACGTGCACAAGTCGCCCCGAGCGCGCTCCAAGTGCAATATTTCATCCCATATGCGGGGACCATGATACGAGCTAAAAGGCTTTTGCAAAATAAGGGAAAATGATATCTGAATAGGGTGTTACGACTTTTTCCATATGTAACTAAGGCGAGTCACATTCTTCAATAGATTTTTTTTTAAATTATGAGGCAATGAAAGTCTATAATTGGCTAGGAACTTTAAGAATACCAAAGATTATATTAATAAGAGTTTTTATTAAACCCGACAATTACGCTCAAATTCGAATAATAATAAATAATAATCCACCGCATTTCATTACTAAGATTGCGGGAACATTAGCTTCCGCCAGAAACAGCGGCAACAATGATGGCAACAAAGGAACCAACAGCGGCTGCAGCTTTTCCAATTCCAGCGTAACGGGCCCACCCAGTCGGAGCTTGGTTTTGAATTGGATGGTGCAGAAGACCTTGCATATCGAGGTTTGCACAGGTCAAATCCAGCCTGTGCTCGCACTGCTTGCATACATATCTCCAACCCTTGATGCTCTTATTGCAGAAGCTGCAACTGTAATTTCCACGTTCAACTTTATCAAGTTTCAGAGGATGATTTTGGTGTCCGCCATAGTCGAAATACGGAGGAAGCGTGATGCACAGAGGGTGGAACCTCAGATGACGAGAGGGATTTTCGAAAACGAAACCTTTGACAGACTTCCCACAGGCGTTGCACTTATGGGGCAAAACCCTGCGGGACCGAAATTTCAACTCAACTTGAGAAGAATCTCGAATGACATCTGGCAGTTGGGCACAGTTTGGATGCAGTTTGAAGTCGGCACAAGATTGGGCGGTGCATCTGTATCCAATATTGCCCCCGTCTTGTTTGCATCCACTGCACTTGTAAACATAACGAGCTGATCATGCCTGTGCCGCCGAGTTCTTGCCATGTTGATGAGGGATATCAACGTTTTGAAGGAGCACCTCCATTCAACTCGTCTTTTTATAATTTGAATCCATGTATACTCGCGGGTCTTCATACTTTTCAATGGTCGTACATTCATACTTTTCCACAGTCATATCATTGAAGCTCCTTACTTTTCCACTGGATATAGACGTGTGGTATGAGAGCAGTCTTACTTTTCCCCGATTTGGTCTTTTGACTTAAATAATACGGAGAAAATGAAGGTGCCCTCCTGTTTTTCAAGTTGGAGGCAGACCTGGAATTTGAACAGTAGGCAGGTTCGCAGAAAATGCGATCCTGTGCAAAACATGACCATCCCTGTCAACTTTGCACCAGGCCTCGAACTCACAACTTCAACGTTACAATTCACATGACCCATCATTTTATTGCATATTCACAATTGAATTACTATGGCGCCAGTGATCAAATTTGAAGGGCTGTCCATATTTTAATTTGACGGGTTAGGTTAAGCTTTATCCCTCATAGTTGAAAGATTAAACAACACATTATTGTTTTATAGAAAAATGAAAAATGTTAATTTCTTTGATTAATTTAAATAAAATACATATGAAAAAGTCAAAATTATTAAATATATATCAAATAATAATTTCGAATTTATTTAAATTAAATAATCAAGATTCAAAAAACTAATTACACTAGTTATAAGTTTGACAAATCCTTGTAATAAATTTATAAGTTGGCTGTAGAAATAAACAAAATTTTAGCATGAGACATGAATCTTAGGCTCACCAATTTAAATAGTCGTAGTGCCACCTTTGCCACATTTTTCAAATCATTTCATTCCTATTACAAACATACCATTGGAGCTATTCTAAGGAAATGAGAAAGTTCATAACTAAGGGTGGTAACCTTAAACTCATTTCCATTTGGAACTTGATTACCTTGTTGAATGTTTCATATAAAATCATTACCAAGATTTTTCTCTTCACATCTTTCACCATGTTCCAACTACGGTTAGGCGAGAAAATTGACTTTATCAAATGTTTTTACATATTGAATAATTTTATTATTTGTTGGGAATGCATAGAAGGAACAAAGTAGTATGCCATTTTTCATAAATTGGAATTTCGAAAAGAGCATGATCGCACTAATTGTCCTTTTTTTTCCTGGGATGTTAGAATCTTTGGGATTCGGTGGATTCTTAATTGGGGTAGTGCAAACAATCTTCTTTGATGGCTCGTCCTACCTCAACATCAATGACAACAAATATGATTCTTTTGGAATTTTTAAATCCATATGGAAGGGTTATGTTCTTTCTCCCGCATGGCTTATGCTCACAAAAGAAGCTTTTAGTTATCTTTTCATATTGAAATCCAAACAAGGTATTAGTGGAATTTATTTCTAGATCTAGTATACCCATCTTATTAATTGACACTTCTCACATGATTTCTTTCTTACAATAGCTTAAAATGAGGAAAATATTAATGGAATCATGCTTTTAGGTTATAGACACGATTGGTGGCCCATTCCAACTCGATTCTGAGAAGTCCCTGTTGAAGTACACTACCTAAAGCGAGAATAATTTAAATTCTAGTGTATTCCTTTTTATTTTGATAACACCTCCTTTGATTTATGGAAATATGTCTTGACAAGTTCGAGGAAAAAATAATTTGTGGGTGTCTAAGCCTCTTTATTTGCTTGTAAAATTTTGTGTGTACTAAAACTCTCATAGCTATGGATGTTAATATCTCTTCTTAGTGATACTCTTTTAAGGATTTGTACCAAAATTTGGCCAAACTACGGAAAATTTGTTGCTTGCCATAGGTAAGAGGTGGTATGGGTATAATTGATGTGTACATGAAGATCATTCCTGTATGTGCCAAATGGATGGTGAAATCCATTAATAGGAAGGAGGCTTGGAAAATATTGCTTAGAATTTGCATTGATTCCGGTGTGCCTTATTGAAGGAAATGTTAGAAACATATTGGGAGACATACCGTAATAATCACTTCATCTCCCATAGATATTGAAGACACCTTTATTGTTTAGATTATTTAGAAAGCCTTTGAGCTTTTCAATCCCTTTCTTGAATTGGTCGTTGATGGTTTCTGATTTAGATTTTCGTTTACTAACCAAAACATGTGTTGGTCACCCATTGTGATAGGCAATGATGTCCCACTTATTGATATGTTGGGCATAAAATCTCTTAGATTGTATTTCAAAATGATTTCAACAATTTGCAATTTTTATCATTCGAGAAATTCAACTCCTTTGTAGGATATCAACAAAAATTAACTCGAACAATTTAGATTTTCCATTTCTACTTAGAATTTTGGAACTTATGCTAGATTTCATCTTTGAAAAACTAGGTTTACTGACCCTAATTATGTGGTGGTGTGATTGGATAGGAAATGTTGACCCAACCTTTAAACACTACAATTTGGGGTTGCTTTATTAAGTGACATATCTACGTTCTACTTCACTTTACAAGCTCAATGCATGGAAACTTTGAATTCCTCACCCAAAAGGCGTGTTTTCATCTAAATAGGATTTAAAGTTCAATACGTGAGCCAAAACATTATCACATTCAATGGTGTTTTGTATACCATGGCCTTCATGTAGGAGAGAAACTCAACGACATTAGCGTCTTTAACCCCATGTGCATGTCTATTCATAACCCAATATCCACAAGCATCATTTTTGGCCATATGCCCATGCCACAATTTACATGGTCTCGGATTCATTATTTGCTTCAATCCTTTCATTTTGAATTGTTCACCAAGAAGTTATTTTCTTCGGTGACCGATCAAATTAGCCTACATGCATAGCTTTACTATGGAATTTTTAGATATACAATTATACTTAATTTGTGGAAAGAGAAAAATGAGGCTATATTTCAAAATGAAGATAATGTTTGGAAATTTTCCGCTAATGATAAAGAGGTTGTGATTTATTGTATGTATTTTCATATTAAATCCTAGGGAAAAAAAGGTGTTGAGATTCATATATTTGCGGTACATTGCACTACCACCATGGGAGTACACCATGCACCATGAGTCGAGTAGCCTCCAAATCCATTAAGTTTGAGTCGACCACTTGTGACTACTAGGAGTAGTTGTAGTCATTCACATATCCATCATTCTTTCTCATTGTGTTGTTGATTCTCCACTTTGTGATCTAAGTAGGTGGATTGGAGTCCACCACCTCCTTGGGGAAAGATGATTGTCGGTTCATTACGTTGGACACTTTTGACTCAAGGAAGGGTCACGGTGATTGACTCTCTGCCACCAAGTTGGGGCATTATGCTTCCTCTTACTCTACAAAATAATATATCGAACATTGATGACAAGACTCAAATGTTGTTTAAGCCCTAGGCAGGACTAGGTAGCATGCCTAGGGTGCTAGCTTGATTAGGGGGTGCCTAAATCAATATATTGTCAACATTAAAGTTTTGTACATGAAGTTTATATTTAATTGGCCATTGTATTGATATTATTATAAAGGAGTATAAATTCAATGCATACACATAAAAATGTACAATAATATTTTTTCAATTAAGAATAAATATTCATCTTCTTAAGCTCATACAATTTTGTTGGTATTGTTACCCATTTTCTAATGTAGATCTAAATAATTCAAGTATGTAATTTTTCTTAGAAAAGATTCATATATTTTATATAATGTCTTTGGTGTAGCTAATTAAGACAAATATAATTCAAGGAAAAAAATATTTAACTATCTATATGTATTTTTTGGAGAAATATCTCTTTTTTATGGAGGAATTAGTAGGCTTGGTCGAGATACCACTCTTTACAACATCATGGAAGCTACGTCTAATTAATTCTCTCCATCAATATGAATTATTACTTGTTTGTATTTGATAATTTTATAGGATATTTTTATTCCTTTTGTATACCAATTTCTCTAATTAGTTATTTATTATTATCCTTATGAATTTTTTTAAATACAATAACGTCCGCATATTTTATTTATTTATTTGATGGAGAAAAATTATTAACTAAAATTTTAACAAGGGTTTGCACTTCAGTTATTGCCTAGGGTGATCTTAACCTTTAATTCAACTCTGGGAAGACTATAATTAATCTCTGGTACCTTTTGGTGGGTGTCTCCTCTCCCATGGAGACGATCCTTCATGTAATGCCCAGTAAAGAAAAAAATACAAATCAATTTTTATTTTATTTTTAAAAAGGGTGGAATGCATTTATGAAAAAATTGGGTGATTGGATTAAATATTGTCATGTTAAAGTACATGGGCTTATGACAATACGTGTGGGCCTCCCAAACTTGTATGTGTGTCCCTTAATGCGCTTGGAGTGCTTTGTCGGCGAGTGGGAAGAAATTGTGAGTGGGTTGGAGTGATGTTGGTCGTTCAGGAAAGTGAATGGGCATGGTGGTGGAGTGTGGCAAGTGTAGAATCATGCAAAGGCATGGGATACCTCTCACAACAGTCACACTATTAACCGTATGCTACAAAACAAGACTTCAACCAAATCAGTTTACATTTTCCCGTGTACTCTCGCCCTATGCAAAAATGCGAGCTCATGAATAGGGTATGGACGCCTAGCAAAGCATAAAAGATGGAGGAATTTGTCCAGATATTGTAGTTGCAAATTCTTAAAGGGTATACGTCAATGCAGAATGTGGAACCTTGCTCAAGGCAGGTGGACTGTTTGACATAATGTCTTTAAAAATAAAAATAAATAAAAGCATGGTTTTGTAGGTAGCTTTTACTAGAGGATATGCATAAAATGGTTTGTTAAAAAGGCTTAGAAACAATCAATTTGCATTCCAAGAAACAAGATACAATGGGGTATACTTTTTATTGAAGATCTTGCCAATTTTTTTAAAGTTTATTCTACACCATATTTTGATGATTTCAGGTATGCAAAAGGAATGAACCACCTTTATAGGCTTTTACATGGTGAAACAGAGTGCCCAGATGCTAGATAGAAGTTGGACAGTCAATTGTCGAGTCACTCGAGGAAAATCAGGGGTTGGAATGATTTTGATGGGTTTAGAATGTGCAAACATGTATGAATACGAATGCATCTATGCGGGACATGTTCGTGGTCAAACCTTGTAAGTGCTACATATTTGTCCTAGGAAGGTTTTAGAATCTTTTCTCTTCTATACATGTTTACTTGAATTTGTACTTCTTCCCTAGCAGAGACATGAATGAAAAGAGAGGCCGCATACACAAGGCACGCCAACTATTTGTCAAAATGCCTCAAGTGAAGATAGTCTCGTGGAATGCGCTAATTGACGCATATGCACAAGTGGTTTTGTTTATTTATTTGTCCCTCACCGAGTTGAGCTTGAGTTCTATTTGGTGGATTGTGAGTTCTAGCTCGTGAGCTTATAGTGTTGCTCCTTACTCGACTCATCATCTAATACTTCAACTTGGTGGGTTTAAAACTTGTCTCGATTTTTGCTACATTGACAATATCCTAGTGTCTTGACTTATTTGTGCGTTTATGCCCTATAACAATGATCCATATACCGGATTAAATTTCCCGTGAAAGAGTTATTTTTATAAGATATATCGAAACAATGGGCTATGTCATTGAATCGGAAAGAAAAACACCCCATTCCATTTCGAAGGGGAGGAAAGCCATTGGATTAAAAGAGAGATAATTGAAATGAGTCGTTTGAGGTACGTGCTTATAGGTGAAGCACACAAACCATTTGACAAAATGCCGGAAGAAGGATGAAGTGGTTTCTTGGGAGGATGGTCGAAAGGATTACTGCTAGCGATGAAACCCACGAGACATGCACCACTTGTACCTTCCTTTTGTTATCTATTTTTATTGCGTTCATGGAAAGACAATGTTGTTTAAATCTTGGATTTATTATGAGTGGGAATCTCTGTTTTGCGCTCTATGTGGTGGTTTTGAACTTATCCTTGAAAAATAATTTTGTATAAATATTTTCCCAATGGTTGAATCATTTTGCATAATTGTGGTCTTGTGAATATAAACTAAAATAGTTCGAATTCCTATATTGAGTTGTCAAGGGTTAATCCTTAAACTATACTAGTTCTGTTAAGAAATATAATCGAATAGTTTTATTGGCATTATGGAATATGGGTCAAGCATCATGGACTCTGTGATGCCTTGGTGAGTTGTGAATATTGAACCTTTGTTATATATAAATACTTATGTCCTTGGGTATTCGAGCTATAGATAGAATATTGAACAAAGTGTGTGATTTCATGGAAAAAGAGTGCAGATCATGACAAGCCTTATATCATCTATCATGGTTGTTGATTTATACCTTATCACTATGATACTGAACTAAGTATTGACTAAATATAGGGTGTTATTGATATAGAAATCGTCTATTAAATTCATACATTGGGTTGCGCGGAAATATTATGAACTATGTACCGTAACAAACATGTTTTTTTTTCTATCTTTATTTTCGATTACCATTTGATATTCACCCAAGTGTATGCCTTGATTAAACCGGGTCTAGTTAATATTGATCAAGGTACATGTTTAATGACTTAACAAGTAATGGGTTGGGTTATTTGGCCAATTGTGTTTCTGTATGTATTGCCTTAAACATAAAAGGAGGAAATGAGTTTTAAGACCTATTCAATATACAAAAATCCCTTGCAGGTAATAAGGAATTTAGTGGTGTTTAACGCCTTATCTGTTATCTTTGATCTACTCAGTATATAACACATGAAGTTTATAGTATGCCATTGATTATTATGTTGGGATTAATTGGCCTTTGTGGGTTAATTCAATTAATCGGGAAGAAGCTGTCATTGTTTATCGTAAATTGTCTATATATATATATATATATATATATATATATATATATATATATATATATTTGTGGATGTTCATTACATTTTGTAAAAAATTATAACCACGGGATGCTTAAGTTATAAGGAAAATCGTAAACTAATTAATTAATCCATAAGTAGGAGTATTGAAAGTAATGGTAAACAAGTATTGTATTGTAGAATAATAAGATTTTTGTAAGTTAGTAAAAAGCTACTTGCATGCTAGAATAATTTTTACATGGTTGTCACTCTTGATGGTCACAATAATAAGCGGGTTTGGTGATGTATCTAGTTGGTTTGTCTATAGAGATACACTTCTAGTTTGATAGGGTATTATAAGTTATCAGTTTGTATTAAGTTATTGAGTTTCCATTCACCCATATCGCTCATTCAGATAAACTACTCAATATTTATTTTGAGTGAACGAAGATAGAATATGACCTTTCATTTATTCACTGGTTACTCGGTTTATCATATACGCTTCTTGGCTAGTATGACTATTGCTCTACTTGTTTGGATTATAATGTAATACATCTTTGTGTGTGTAATGATTGCTCTATAGTCTTTCCCATAATAGTTAGAACAAATGGTATTTTGGTAACATTCCTTCAATCCCAGAGTGATCAAGTTAGTTAGAGATGTGATGTTTCATTGTTTGTCACTTACTGAAAGGAAATGTACATCTAGTTTTCAATGTAATAAGCACTTTAAGTTGATTGAGAATTTAGCAAAGAGATTATTAAAGAAGTAGTGTTACCGTTATAAGAACATTGTTTCTTTTCTTTCAAATTGTTATAACATGTATGTATGCAAGGCTTATAATATGGGAAAGTTTTAAATCGTCATGTTAGTTCTTGGGACCTACGTTGCATAAATATTATATCGTTTTGTAAGGGGATTTTATGCGATATCGGTATGACCGGTTGGATGTTGTATTTAATTTATTAACGTGTTGCAAATTGATTATTATTTTCGTTTGTAATATTATTCATGAATGTAATAAGATTGTACTCCTATGTAATGAGATACTTGTATTAAATGTAAAATGAAGGTTGGTTGTTTGTTACATAAGTCTTATTTTGAGATCCATTTAAGAATGAGTAAAACCATGTTGTTTAGTAGTGTTGTTAATACTTGATACATAACTTACCTCTAAAGGTGGAAGCATAATGTTATTAGTTGTTATCTATCGAGTTAGAGGAAGGTGATTATTCTTGATTTATAAACCTAGATCATTGTGACCATCAAATAAGTTACACAATACATTACAAAAGGCATATGAAGCTAGTTAGGAAAACTCTAGAAACAAAGTAAGGAAGTATGTTGCCATGTTAAGTGTCTTTGAATCCTTAACTAATTGTTGGAGCATGACTATAATAAAACAATAATTTACCCTTGTCCTTGGGAAGTGTGACGGTGAGATGTTATCCCACATGTAAAGTGAAACATCATCTTCCTTGAAATAATGTGATTAAATCACTACGGATAAAGATTCTACTTCTTATAATACTTATTGTGTAATAATTCAGTTATCATTTTATAAATGAATGAATGGAACTTGACCCTAAATCCTTAAACAAAAAAATGTGAACTTCACATCCTTTGGACTTATACGTGTTCCATTGTGTAACGGAGGTATAATCTAAGATCAAAATGCATGCCCTTAGGAGTGAATCTAAGGGATAAGCTGTACGTACCAAAAATTGTAGGGTACTACACCACGAACAATGTTACACGTGCCTGATGATGATACGAGTCTCCTCATGAGGTGTTCAAAATCCGAAAAAGCTCTCCAAGCATGCGTTAACATCCCACATGCCCCACATAGCCCCTGCATGATTTTTTTTCTCTTCTCCCCTCCTTTTCTTTGTGTTTTGGTCTTTAGTGACGAAACCGCCGCCTTACAGGTGGCGGTCTTATGACCGTCACCTAGGCGGTGGCGATCTGAACTTACCACCCTACTCGGGCGGCGGTCCTTCACGCATTTTTGAGAATGCACTTTTAACGTGACTCGTGTAAATTTTCAACGTTTACCAGCTTTTTTCACTTCCTTTGCTTGTATTTATGATTCTGGCTCCCTGGAATAGTGTTTTGACATTGTTTATGGTTTAAGAGATCAATTTGGTTTTCACCTTTGGGTAAATGGGATTCTATAAATAGTTGGCTTGTGCTCAAGCAAATGCCCCTCATATTTGCCTCTGAATTTCTCATTTCAATAGCTTAGCCTTTCAATTTTGCTTAGGATTCATAGTTTCATTTGTTGTATGTATGGTTAGTGTTATTTAGCTATTAGAAAGCCACATATTCTCCTTGTATAAGTGTTGTTATTATTTCATCCAATCAATTGGAGTAGGATAGTTTGATTTTCGGTAGGAAGCCATTAAAGTTGCGAGGTTCGCTCATCAAATAGGATAGTTTCGGAGTTACGGGCGTTTTATGTTGCATGACTCGCAATAAATCCTATTAGGAATTACATAAGCCAAGCTCTATTCTCTTGCGCTATCCCTCTCCTACTCGCATTGTATTCAGTCTGCATCCTAAGATACCATTGTTCCAATATCTACTTCTGTTGATGCTAGCATTACATGCTTTTCTGGATCCACGTGAGCACGAAGGAACAAGGAGATCACACTAAGGGGACAAGCCCACACACCATCGGATTCACCACTATTCTGCAAAATCCAGGTTCGATATTTCAAAGTTCTAGTTAAAGCATATCAAATAGAGTAGCCAATCATTTAATTTCAGTTAATTTTACTTTCGATATTGCAGGGAAGTTGTGGGGATTGATAGTTTCTGATAAACTATGATTCACTCCTCACTTCTGAGGTAGGATCAAGAGTCTTTCAAATAGAGTAGATCAGTTATCTATTTATTTAGAGTAGATCTACAAACTGCACAGACAAGTAGCTATACTCAGTTGCTTTGTCTGTTTTAATTATGTTATTAGTTTAGTTGTCAATTGCCAGATATATTAGATAATTTCTCTTTTAAATTCTGTTCAGTAGCTTATCAATAAAATTAGATTTAGGAATATAAATAGATGTATCTTACGTAGTTAATTTATTTGTCATTAGTTATATTTATATCATTTCCTTCTTACATGAAAATCACGAGACAGAGAGCCCGAGAGTGTATTCAAGCCAATCGTGCCTCAACCCAATCTTATTACAACAATAACTGATATAGATCATAACCTTAGAATTTAAGTCTTGCAAACAACAACAGACTTACAACAAATCAGCTCACAGTTAAGAGGATTAAACGTAGAAGAAGACAAAGCGTATAGGTTTTGGTTAAACCGGTTAGACTACAGGTTAATCTAGATAAATATCCACATGACTGTAGAAGGGCTTAAAAGAGAGAAAACATTCGGTTGTGATCCTTTTGTCCCACAGCTAGACGCAGGAGACACTCTCATGGACATAGATACTAGTTTAAGAATTCAGGTTGCAAGAACGCCTGTAAGATACTCTAAAAAGATTACACAATTGTTAATTTTGAACATAGAGTATGAAAAGGCATACGACTATTAGATACTAGGGATTAGGGACTAATTCCACACATGACCATAGCAGGTCCACAACAACCACGAATCTACGGTTGTGATTCACAAATCCCATAACCCAACGAGTCCACAAGTCAATCCAACATTGACGTTGGCTTACACACATTAGTATTCAGATCCACCCCACTTCCACCTATCATCACCACACACGGTTATTCTTGTTGGACATAGAACTAACGAAGCTAGGGATTTCTAGACTAAACCGAGAGAATCGATTGTAGAGTCAGTATACCCATCATCCATTTTCATGACCACATGCGGAGACATACACGAAACAATCCTAGGTCATTTTCCACGTATCCCACCTGACCCATAGATCAAATCATGCGAGCTCGATATTGATTAGAGCCTTGGCGATCATCCTCAATGATCGATCTATCATGCCGATTCAGAGTTAGGAGGGCCTTCTTTGCCTTAGAATCGGAGATTGCACTAGTGTGCGTCAAGACATAAGATTGCCTAACTAGTTTACCCCAACAAGCACATCTCTCCCAACTAGAAATCCTAGATGAGGCTAGGTTAGATCTTTGAACAACGGCACGAGTCTATCTTGACCGGATGTGCCGGCAAGTATAACAAGAAGGTCTATTAATGAGACATATATGAAGGTGATCTAGTTCTAAGACTAGACAACCGGATCGATAAAAAAGACCGGTGAAGGCGAAAATGCAGCCCAAATGGTTTGGCCCATACCAAGTCATGAAGGACTATGGAAATGGTGTATATCTCTTATGCACCTTTGGAAGGTGAGGAATTTGGTGAAACTATCAATTCCCTACACCTTAAATGATTCTATGCATAAGTGACCAACACTATACTGTATAATTATATCTACATTGCATCTTCATGTAGTTAGGTTCATTTCTTTCATACAAATCTTGTGATCAAGGAATTTATTCCCAAAGTAATTCATTACAAACTTCGATGGTATTGACATAATCATCCAAATCATACTTCTTCACTTTCATAGTCACATCACTGTTTCTAAATAATTTAGTGGATAAAGCTAGATATGACAAAGTCTTAACGGTAACCATATCAAGATCTGGGCTTGTTCTCACTTTGGTTTCTTCCTAGGATGGGTATCTTTCCTATGGTATTTTCTAGAAGCTTCATCGTGTCACATCTATCCCGTATGCATATTAAGAACATACTAACATTTTCTCAAATAAACAAGTCAAATATAGATCAAACAAAAAATTTTATTTATACACATTTCCTTGCCCTACCTGACCTTTGGTGATGAGCTTGCATCTCTTACTAGTGACGTAGGGTTGGGAAAGGATGGGAATGCCCTTACTACTTTATGCCTTGTCCATGGTGATAAGCCCATGCTTCAGACTAGTAGCATGGGGCAGGGTATGGGGGTCCTCTTAACGATAAACGTTGAAGGTAGTCGTGAACAATTCAAATGAACCTTTGAAATCTTGAGTCAAAAACGAATGAATCAGATGTCCAAAATTCCAAGAGAGTTCAAAACCCTAAAAACCATATTTTGTCAACCATGTGGCCATCTACGGATCTAAGTCTACATAAACCGCAAAGCAAGTAGCATTCTAAACTATGGAGTCACTTGAGTAGAGTAGGTTTGTAGCATCCTAATTTGGTTCCTCCAAATCTTTGTCTATCTCTCATCACTACCATTCAACAAATTTCATAACTTGTGCCCTTTCTAAAGTTCGGTGATGAGCCCTCGCATCTTACTAGTAACATGGAGATAAGAGTGGGGCATGTTCATCTGCTCGTCATACCGGTTTATCATCACATTTTGTCAAAAACAAATATGAAGTATCAAAAATTGCTTGTAGAAACTAAAGTTCAAAATCACATTGTGTCTACATTATCATACATCAACATCACGAAATACAAAAAGAAAGAAAACATTTGTATCATTTGTTCTCCATTACATACATTTTGAAAAGCATATAAAAACAACATTATAATTTACATGCGAAAGCAAATCACAAGAACATTGATACAAGAGTTTGATCCAAAACGAACATCTATATATATAATCAACGTTTCTGTACAATGCCATCATGCGCTAAGCATGGTCAAAATGCTCAAAGAGCCCGGGAAGTAAAAATACATCATACAAATAGTCTAAGAGAGCCAAGCGGCCTCTCAATCCCTATGAGATCCCTCTGATGGTGCACACCCATGTCAGGACTCCAACTATGTCGGTGCTCGAGTGCACGAGAGGGCTCATGGTCCCGAGGAGCAGCTGCGGCCTCACCATGAGAGTGACTCCTCATTAGGGCTCTGTTGTCCTATACCTCGCCGGCTCAGTGCGGAGGAAGTCACCATCCTGGCCACATGCTAGACAGGGGCAAAAATGTCGGTATTCCTACTGCATTGCTTTGAATGCTCCCCTGCATCCACAGACTGACTCCGCGGGTCTTCTCCATGGCGATCATTAGGGTATCAGTGCATACCCGGTGAATCAAGTCTCGCCACTCATCAATATTCTCTGCAAGCAAATGAGAAAAACCCAATTAGAAATAATCAAGAGATAGAAACAAATTTAAACAAAAGGAGAGATAGAAACTAAGGCAATTCTAACTAGAAACAAACATTAAAAGGAAGGATGATAACTCACTCGGATCTCCGGGCCTCCAAGATGGATCTCTAGGGTCGGCACCTGCCACAGATGCCACCACTGACTGGTGCACTCCTCCTGTGCCTGGGGCCACATAATGTCCTACTACGGACTCATCCTCTCTGCCCAAGCCCTGAGAGAGTGGCTCCTCTGAAACCAGAGTCACCCTCTCCGCACTCTGCTCCGCCCTCTCCACCTGTAAGATATCTTGAGTGTCATGCCACTCAGGATCGTTGTCCTCCTCTCACTTGACACACCGATCTCCTCCTTCGTCTCCCCCTGTGAACTCCTCGGATTTAGAGTCTATATCAATGGGGTCATCGCTCGCTACTGGGCGGGACCAGCGGCAATATGAAGTAAGGGTGCATGAGGAGCACCGGCTCTCCCTCGAGCTCGTACTACCCACCTAGCTGCAATGGGGCCACTAGCGGTAACAAGATCCAACGCCTTGAGCCTCTAGGACCTCCCTTGGCCTCTCAAACTGATCTATATATCGGTACCACTAGGGGAAGCATACCCACGTAAGGCAGGCCAAATTGCTGACGAACTCGACCAAAAGGATGTATCTCCACCCTCCCCATCCTGTCAACAAGCTACCTGTGGTGGAGCAAGAAATCAAAGTAAGAGCCTCCTCGCCCCATAAACCTGCCATGGCCTGATAAGGTGTGGCCTCCATGTCATCAATGGTTAAGGAGGTGGTGGCGATGAGGTCCTCGAGCACCGACATTTACTGTCCATCTGGCTACCCTCACAACTCCAGGATCGCCACCTCTACACCTCTCCCATAAGGGATGAAACGCTCATAGACCCAGCTCATAACTAGGGTCGGATGGCTCAATGATTGCCCCTATAAATGGACCACCCAGTACAAATCATGATAGGTGGTCCCAAGAATGTCGGCTCCCCAGGCATAAATCTGACCATGCCCCTCAATCTATGAAATGATGGGGGACCAACAATACAGTAAAGTGTCTCCTCCCTTGTCCCCGATCAATCTCGAGGTAAGGATTCCCATAATGGCCTAACAAATCAAGATGATAGGCTAGCTAGGAATAGATTTGACCCTCACCCCCTTCTTCAAACCGGTGGAGATAACTGCATCTCCCATATATGAGGCCCATTGTGTTGTCTGAGCCCGTGACCCTGCTATCTCAACAGTGAGCCATGTCCTGATAATCGGGACCCCCAAGCTACGGTAAAAGTCCTCCAAAGTAATGGTCCACTCACCCGGGACCCCTTGTAATTGGAAGGTGTTCCGATCAACATCCCAATATGAAAATAAGTCACAAAGTATGTGACTAGATGGAGCAACATGCGGGACCCGTGATATGTGCAATGTACCATGGCCCTCTGAAGAGTGTCCTGCTCATCCTGAGAAAGGGCATCCATTACTGCCAGAAGCCAATCACACTCCCTCTCCCGGCTCCATCGGATATACTCCTCCTTCGTCTGCATACACCCAAAAACACACAAAATAGAGTAAGTTAGTATCCAAATGACATTAGAAAAATCATGAAAGCAGGTAAGGATGCTAAAAATGCAAAAACAAATTCAAATAAGTATTATTTGTACATTATGTGCAAGACTGCCACCCTGAGAAGGGTGGTGGTTCCGTAATCACCGCCTTAAAGGCGGCGGTCTTATAACCGCCGCCCGAGCGAGGAGGCGGTCTCGTAACCACCGCCCCGTCAGTGGCGGCGGTCGTGTCCCAAAAACCCACGCGGGTCATATGCCCTAAAAACGGATACAAAAGAAAAATAAAGACCATTTTGATTCAAACAAGGCCTACCCAGTAGACACCCCCTAGTTGACCCTATTAAAACTAACATTTTCAAAAATAACCCCCCCGTGACAAAGATTTCACCATTTTAACATTTTGAAGACAAAAGTGATGAATCAAGAAAAACTAACTTGTGATCTCGCGGGTCGGTGTTCCGCTCACAGAGGCATGATCATGATCTCGCCCCAAATGTTTTGACTATACTCTCGTGAGAAACCGTCACCATGGGTCCCAGAGCTCAAAATCAACCAAATCAACACGTGCAAATGAATAGGAAAATGGGCCCACTTTTACATATATAGCAACCTAACTTGTTTTGAATGCCCCTTTTGCGGGTTTGGAGCACCGACGGAGGTAAGTTCTTATCCCGCACAAATGGTACGTACTCATTTCATGTTATTTTAGTATTTATTTTCCAATCTATTTTATCTATTTGCACTTGAGTCTTCTTTTCATTTTGCAGGTGGCGGGAATTTTGGATGGCGTCATTCCGACACACGGACGTATCAGGTATAACTTCTAACTTCCCATTTCGGGACTGCCATACTCGGACCCTTGTTTTACGCCTCTTCATGGCTAAAACTCTTCTCCAGTGGGCAATATGTACGTACCCAAAATTGTATGGTACTGCATAAAGCAGAACAATGTTACATGTGCCCCAATGATGATACGAGTCTCTTTCGAGGTGTTCGGAATTCAGAAAAGCTCTCCAAGCATGCGTTAATATCCCATATGCCCCGCTTAGCTCCTGCAAGCTTTGTTTTCTCTTCTCCCCTCCTTTTCTTTGTGTTTTGGTCTTCAGTGTCGAAACTACCGCTCGAGCGGGCGGCGGTCCTCAACCGCCGCCCTGCTCAAGGTGGCGGTCCTGTAACCGCCACCCTGCTCAGGGTAGTGGTCCTTCACGCATTTTCTAGAATGCTCTTTTTAACACTACTCATGTAAATTTTCAACGTTTACCAGCTTTTTTCACTGCCTTTGCTTGTATTTATGATTCTGGTTCCCTGGAATAGTGTTTTGGCATTGTTTATGGTTTAAGAGATCAATTTGGTTTTCACCTTTGGGTAAATGGGATTCTATAAATAGCTGGCTTGTGCTCAAGCAAATGGCCCCTCAAATTTGCCTCTGAATTTCTCATTTCAATAGCTTAGCCTTTCAATTTTGCTTAGGATTCATAGTTTCATTTGTTGTATGCATGGTTAGTGTTGTTTAGCTGTTAGAAAGCCACATATTCTCCTTGTGCAAGTGCTGTTATTATTTCATCCAATCAATTGGAGTAGGATAGTTTGATTTTTAGTAGGAAGCCATTAAAGTTGCAGGTTATGCTCATCAAATAGGATAGTTTCAGGTTCTGGACATTTTATGTTGCATGACTCGCAATAAATCCCGCTAGGAATTGCATAAGCCAAGCTTTGTTCTCTTGCGCTATCCCTCTCCTACTCGCATTGTATTCGGGTCTGCATCCTAAGCTGCCATTGTTCCAATATCTACATATGTTGATGCTAGCATTACATGCTTTTCTGGATCAACATGAGCATGAAGGAACGAGGAGATCACATTGAGGGGACAAGGCCACACACCATCGGATTCACCAATGTTCTGCAAAATCCAGGTTCAAGCTTTCAAAGTTCTAGTTAAAGCATATCAAATAGAGTAGCCAATCATTTCATTTCAGTTAATTTTACTTTCGATATTGCCAGGGAAGCTGTGGGGATTGATAGTTTCTGAGAAACTATGATTCACTCCTCACTTCTGAGGTAGGATCGAGAGTCTTTCAAATAGAGTAGATTAGTTATCTGTTTATTTAGAGTAGATCTACAAACTGCACAAACAAGTAGCTATACTCAGTTGCTTTATTCTGTTTTAATTGTGTTATTAGTTTAGTTGTCAATTGCCAGATATATTAGATAATTTCTCTTTTAAATTTTGTTCAATAGCTTATCAATAAAATCAGATTTAGGAATATACATAGATATATCTTGCATAGTTAATTTATTCTGTCATTAGTTAGATTTATATCATTTCCTTCTTGCATGACAATCACGGGACCTAGAGAGCCCAAAGAATACGTATTCGAGCCAATCGTGCCTCAACCCAATCTTATTACAGCAATAACTGATATAGATCAGAACCTTAGAATCCAAGTCTTCCAAACAACAGTAGACTTACAACAAATCAGCTCACAGTTAAGAGGATTAAACGTAGAAGATGACAAAGCGTATACATTTTGGTCAAACCGGTCAGACTACAGGTTAACCTAGATAAATATCCACATGACTGTAGAAGGGCTTGAAAGAGAGCAAACGTTCGGTTGTGATCCTTTGGTCCCATAGCCAGACGCAAGAGACACTCTCACGAACATAGATACTAGTTTAAGAATTCAGGTTACAAGAACGCCTATAAGATACTCTAAAAAGATTGCACAACTGTTAATTTTGAACATAGAGGCCGAAAAGGCATACGACTATTGGATACTAGGGATTAGGGACTAATTCCGCACATGACCATAGCAGGTCCACAACAACCACGAATCTACGGTTGTGATTCACAAATCCCACAACCCAACGAGTCCATAGGTCAATCCAACGTTGACGTTGGCTTACGCACATTAGTATTCAGATCCACCCCACTTCGCCTATCATCATCACATAGTTATCCTTGTTAGACGTAGTAGCTAACGAAGCTAAGGATTTCTGGACTAGACCAGAGAATCGACCGTAGAGTCCACTATACCCATCATCCATTTTCATGACCCTATCTGGAGACATACACGAAACAATCCCAGGTCATTTTCCACGTATCCCACAACCCATAGATCAAATCACGCCAGAGCTCGATATTGATTGGAGCCTTCGAGTAGTCATCCTCACCGATCGATCTATCATGCCAGTTTAGGTTAGGAGGGCCTTCTTTGCCTTAGATTTGCAGATTCCACTAGTGTGCATCGAAGACATAAGATTGCCTAACTAGTTTGTCTGCATCCCACGCGTATTCCATCCCCACCGGCTGTCTCGGCACGACCTCGGGAGGTTGGGTGCGAGGAAGAGTTACTTGTAGATTCCCACACTCGCTTGTCACTTTTCCAT
The DNA here is from genome assembly GCA_018340775.1 of Taxus wallichiana var. yunnanensis. Classification (NCBI taxonomy): domain Eukaryota; kingdom Viridiplantae; phylum Streptophyta; class Pinopsida; order Cupressales; family Taxaceae; genus Taxus; species Taxus wallichiana. The sequence continues at coordinate 455,041,198 of CM031239.1, read as the reverse complement.
CGTGCATAACCCCTAGTGGCCTTGTGTGTTTGTAATTAGCCCTATGTCTAAATGAATATCCTATGGACGAAAAAATGAATTGAACCAATAATTGAAATAATGTAGATGATCCTTATTCAACGAGATACATTGTAGGTTAAATGATAAATGGTACAAAGGAAATTTAGCAAACAAGAAAATGATTGTATGATTCACATATTAGGATCCTCTCTAGAACTTATGTTAAAGGTTGAAACATCATTGTAACAATTGTGTAATTCTTAAGATATCATGTCGTGAGAAGACACCACCTAGAAGTTTATCTTTTGTAGTTGAATCGTTATGTTGTGCCTTGTTATTTATGAACAAAAAGTGCCTTGATGTGCATCACATGCTTTCATGTTATCTATGTGGGTTAATATTGTGCTAACATATCATGTGTCGTACAATATCCTAAGTGATCTCCTATAGTGTCACGAGTACTACGATATAAGTAAAACAAAAATATTCTCGTATTTTTAGAATTGTATTTATATGTGTAAGATGTGGAAGTTACACATCACCTCCCATGGAGGTGATCCATCACCTCCCTCTAATGTTAATGGGGAGTGTGCTTGATTTCGCCTATCCTATTATATAGTCTCAACATTTTTGTTTTTCCATTTCTTGCATTGGTATGATTATTGGGTCCCTCTAGCTTATTTTTATGCTTGCCACGTAAGGCATTTACTTAGTAGCCATGTAGTTTTTCTGTGTGTCTCCGGGCAATGATTTTAGACTTTTTCATTGCAACTATTTCGTATTGAGTTGTTACTACGTTGATTCGTTCCACTAAAAATACAACAGCCCACTACAAAATTAATAAGTTTCCAATGACTTTAAAGACCTGGAATGCAAATTCTGCACTTTGATGACAATATTTGTGGACCTGAAGGAGACACGCTAGAGGCTACAATTTGTATGTCGTGTCAAATACTAAGATTGAAATCTGTATGGCTGAGATTGGGTGGCATCCCTCCCTTGATGTTGCTGTATTACCGAGTCGCTGAGACTGATGTGCAAGACAATGAAACGTTTGAGAAAAGTCTATTGTACTAAAAAAAAATTCGTGCTATTCGCGATTATGAAACATGAAACTAATAAAGAAGAAATTGGGTCGAAATTGCCTTGCAGGTTTAAGTGATATTATTATCGTGACAATTTCCTTGTGTCAAAAGTTATTAGTACATAATTGTATGTATGTACTCTTTAAAATATTGAATTCAACATTTTCTTTTAAGAATTCAACGTTTCATTGTGATTAATAAATTATTAATAATTTTAGAGAAATAAATACAATTATATTTTTCAAAAAAAAGGTATACATTAATTTAAAATTTTGTTTTGATCATAATTTTTAATATAAAAATCATATATTTAAAAAAACTCATAATTGTATATTGGTGGTTCGATATTAAAATTTTGATAGTTGTTAATAAAAGAAATATGCACACATTTTTTTTTAACTTTTTTGCTTAGTAAAATCGTGGGAAGAATTGGAAATTTGAGGATACAATACCCATTTTCTTTTAGTCTTGTCTTCTAAAAAACACTTAAAAAAATTGTCTCATGCCAAAAAAAAAAAACTTTTCATTTCCCAATAAACATGTCCTGAACAACACCTATCATCTGAATCCCCCTTGCACCACCTAAAGGTACAAGTGCTAAAATTTTAATTGTAAGTAATATACCTATATTTGAAGTAAAAAGGTTGTTCTTCAACAATTCCTTGATATATTTCCTTGTAATTTTCTCTAACAACAAAAATTCAATGTGATGCCCTCTCTCACCCATGGAGCTTCGCATGAACCCTTGGAATTCACGGAAAACAAAAAAACAATTGGATCTAGGATGGTTTTCCTTGTAAACTATATAAAGATACGCAACAAATATTTATGGGACAAAATGTTCTGTAGGATTCCAAAGAAGATTTCAAGAACCATACTTGTGGAGCTTTTATTAACAAGGAAATGATAAAGTTCATAACTAATGGTGGTAACCCTAAACACATTTCAAGTTGATGCCTAATCACCTTGGTGAATGTTTCATATAAATTCATCACCAAATTTTGCCCTTCACATTTGTCACTATCTTACGGAACTCTTGTCGGATAAGAGAAAATTATCTTTATCAAATGTTAATACATATTGAATAATCTCATTGTTTTGGGATGGCGTGGAAAGGGCTCAACACTTGTAGCATAAACCATTGCTCACAAAGTGGATTTTGGAAAATTGTATGATCACATCGAGTGTTATTTAATTCTTGCTATGTTAAAAGCTTTGAGATTCAAAGTGAGTTCCTTATTGGGACATCGCAAACTCTCTTCTCTTATGCCTCGTTTTTCCTAAACATCAATGACTACAAATATGATTCTTTTGGCCTATTGTGATCCATATGGATGAGGTATGTTCTTTCTCCTTCTAATTTGTTTATGCTTGTGGAAGAATTTTTTTTCGACACAAAAATCAAATCATGTTCACATTAGAGGAATTTATTTCTTGAATTGGTATACTTGAATCATGACTTCATCTCCCATAAACATTGAAGGATCCTTTATTTTTCAAATTATTTGGAAATTCTTTGAGCTTATCAAGCCCTTTCTCGGATTGGTTGTCGATGGATTCATATTTGAGTTTTCCTTTAATGACAACCACATATGGTGGCCATACATTATGATAAGGAATTATGTCCCTTTTACTCGATACTGATGGGTATCAAATCTCTCATATTCTATTGCGAAAAGGATTTCAAAAAATTGGGAACCATTCTCATTCATAAATTGGAGTCCTTGGTAGGAGCTCAACAACAATTCAAATTGAGCGATTCATAGTTCCCATTTTTGCTTAAAATTTATGAACTTATGACAGATGTCATGCTTGATAAACAAGGTCTACAACCCCGAGTTACATGGTTACGGGAATGGGATGGAACATTGGGACAACATTTAAATAGTAGAATTTGTGTTGCTTTACCATGTGATGAGTCCAATTTCTCCTTTGCATTAAAACTCAATGCATGTTGGGATTTGAATTAGTCTCACAAAATGTGGGTTTTTCATCTCAATAGGGTTTAAAATTCCATATTTGAGTCTAAACTTTGTCACTTTGTAGTGTGTTTTTATACCATGGCCTTCTTATAGGAGAGAGACTCAAGCACATTGGTGTCTTAAACACCATTTGTCTTGTGTGTTCTCGACCCAAGATTTTGAAGCATCTTTCTTGGTCATGTATCCATGCATGATCTTGATGGTCTTGGATCCATTATTTGTTTCAACCATTTCATCTTGAACTATTCACTAGGAAGTTATATTTTGTGGTGATAGATCCAGTTGACCTAAATACATATAAACTTGAGTGTGGAATTGTTTTGGATCTATAATTATATTTAAGTTGTAGAAAGATGGAAATGTTGCTAAATTTCAAAATGAAGATAATTTTTGGCAATTTTTCACTAATATTAAAGTGGTTACGATTTGTTCTATGCATTTTTATATGGAGCCTAGGTGCAAAAATAGACACTTAAATTCAAAAAATTACAATATTTGCTTGACCTTTGCGGGAGTAAGCCACACGCCATGGGTCGGGTGCCTCCAAATCCTTTGAGTATGAGTTTGTTGCCACGGTGATGGTAGGAGTAGATGGTTTCATTCACATAGTCATCATTCTTCCTCAATCTTAGTCGGTGGGTTGTAGTCCGCCACGTCCTTAGGGAAAGACGATAGTTCATATGTCATGTTGGAGACCTCCGGCTCAAGGCATGGTCATTATGGTTGGCTCTTTGCTGCACCAAGTTGGGGCATTATGGTCCCTCTTACTATATAAGATAATATATAGAACCACGATGGGTAGACCACGATTGATCTACCTATAGATGAGCCTTTTGGTGGGGGTTGCATCCCCATGGATGATCCATCACCTCCCCTTAGTATTGTTAGAGAGCATGCTCAACTTCCCTGACCCTATTTTATTTTATCGCGACATTTTTATTTTTCCCTTTTGGCATTGGTCTATATTGTGGGTCCCTCCGGCTTGTTTTTAAGCTTGCCACTTGTGTCGTTCTTCTGGTAGCCATAATGTATTTTTGGGCAGTGTTTTAACCTTCTATCGAAACTATTGTATTCGGCAGTTGATGCGTTGATACTTTCCAATACAAAAACAATAGCCTAATGTAGCATTAAGAAGTTTCCAACTATTTTAAAGACCTGGAATACAAACTCTTAATATTAACGACAATATTTGTGGACCTAAAGGAGACGCTATTTGTGGACCTCAAAGGAGGCTACAAATTGCATGCACTGTCGAATTGTAAGATTGAAATCTGTATGGCTGAGATTGCTTGGTATCCCTCCCTTGATTATCTAGTCGCTGAGATTCATGTGCAAAACAATGAAACATCAGAGGAAAGTCCATTGTATTTGACAAATAATTTTAGTGGGGTTCACGATTATGATACATGAAAGTCACAGTGCACCTTGTTTTATCATCACCAAGTCTACCGAATACTTTTCTAAGAGAAAAACAAATAAAACGGATAACATTATTTTAAAATATTTGAAGAAACTGGGACGAAATTCCGTGATATTATCTTGGTTCTTGCGGAAAGACTTTCCGTTAGCGTGTTGACCCGGACAGACAATTAATATTAGTATCGTACCTGCCCAAAACCCGAAGGCTCTTCATCTTTAAATAGATCTGTTCTCTTTGATACGATTCGGTAAATGGTTTTAGTTGTTTTGTTTTGGGTATTTTGTGTATAAGGCTCATTGCCGAATTCGTGTGTGGAGAGGAGAATGGCCAGTAGCCCAAGTCAAGCAAATGATGAGGGGAACCTGTATAGAAGCCGCCATGAACATAATCTGTGCTCTTACGAAGGCCTTCAGCCTTATGAATGCAGTGGGTGCAGAGAATATGGAGCCAACTTCGGTTATAAGTGCCGTTTATGCCCTGAATTCATGCTGCACGAGGCCTGTGCCGCCATTCCTGACGAGTATGTGCATCCCTTACTCACGCAGCACCCGCTACAGTTTCGCCCACAGACGCATCTCCGCCACCACTGCGACGGCTGCGGAGAGGTGGTCAGAGGTTTCGTGTTCGAATCCCCTTCTCGTGATTTGAGGCTTCACCCACTGTGTATGGCGATTCCTAAGATTCTCATTCATGGCGGTCATAAAGATCATCGTCTTAAACTTGTTATCGAGGAGAGTGAAAAGTACAGTTGTGCACAGTGCACTAAGACCAATTCTCGTTGGAAATATCAGTGCGAAGAGACAGCTTGCAGACTGAGTGTGGACTTGAACTGTGCCAAAGTGGATTTCCATGGGCTTTCAGAGCATGGTATCTCGAGCATTGCACGGCGCAGTCGAAGCAGACATATTATGGAAAAACTTTCAAAGTCGGGCAAGTTTGTAGCGGGCAAGGTTTTGGAGGGCGCGATTTCTGGTCTTGTAGGATCAGCAATAAATTGACTACGCTCAAATGTCTCCATTGGTTCTGTGGCAGCAGTGACCGTTCGGGATTTCGGATTGCTATTCTGTTCTATTGTTTATATTTAACATGATTTTATTTATTCCACAGTTGGTGCATAAAGGGTGGGCTGTTATGCAGTGTTAAATGGTATGGTCAACGCTGACACCCGGGGATTTACGCTCAGATCATTCAGATCATTCCAAACTGTTTAACCTTTAATGTTGACATGAACGCGACCTCGTATTTTTATCAAGGTTAGGTAATGGTTTGCTTATGACATTCTTTGACAGGTGTGTGGATTAGCATCCTTCTAGTTCTCTCTCTAGTTTGTGGCAACGTGGGAGATACATATGTGAATCTTAGTGGAGCTCACATTTTACACACACATTACAATACTAAAAATACCGAAATATATATATATATATTTACTTACATTGTAGTACACAATGTTATAGGGGATTATTTAGGACTGCACACAACACATTATAAGTTTACACAACATTAACCCACTTAGATAACATGAAAACATGTGATGCATAACAAGACCACCTTTTGTCAAATGACAAGGCACGACATAACAATTCGACTACAATATAAACTTATAGATAGGGTCTTCCAACGACATGAGGTTTTTAGGATTACACATTTCTTACAATGATGATTCAATCATTAACTTAAGTTCTAGAAAGACTCATAACATGTGAACCTTACATTCCTTCTCATGTTGCTAGATTTCCTTTTATATTGTTTAACATTTAGCTTACGATATAACTAATTGAATAAGGATCATCTATATTATTTCAATTACTTGTTTAATTCACTCATTTGTTAATAGGGTATTTAGCTACACACAAGGTTGTATACATACACACAAGGCTACCATTCATGACACCACACTTCCCTAGTTTACAATTTCATTACCTCTATCTTTCGTTATTGACATTAATTGTTGAAAAATCACTTATCATGCGGTCTTTCATTCGTCTTAAAACTATACTATGTTATCCTTACTTTACTTAACATTTCACTTGTCTCTAGTTTTGCTTGTTTTCCCCCCTCACGTAAAAGAAAGATATGTCATGATTGTTGATTGGAAAAAATCCTCTCACATGAGCTACTCGGTGTTTGTTCAAAGGGTTTGTCTTTCAAGATTCACAATTGGATGGTTTTGCAATTCATCCAAGTTGTCCCGAGGAAAGTTCACATAAAACCATTGAGGTTTGTTAGTTCAAGAGTGAATAGATTACATGTTATTTCCATATTAGCTCTTAAGCTCTAAGGTTAGTCTATTTTGTTTTACGTTATGAAAACTAACCATGTATCCCATCTACTTCACTAAATTGCTTAGTCATCAAGGTACTCATGGGTATGATTTCACACTCCACCAAGTTTGGATTCTGAAAAATTAAGCATTAGATGTGTTTTATAAGGAGATGTTCAATTATAATTTTACACACCCTACTAAGGTCACAACTAGAGTTATTGTACACCTTTATTTCCAAAATCATCTTGTAACTCTAGGTACATTTGATACTTCTTGTCAATTGACACTATTGCTTAAGAGGGGGTTAAAGGGTATTCACACTTAGTATTCTCATGTGTACTTATCTAGAACATAGGACTTGTTTGAAACATTTACATTCATCTTAACATGATTTCACTTAATTTGATTTAATTAGTGTTTTGAAGTTTTTTGAGTAACCAATTTGATAAAAAGGACATTTGCATGCTCGTGAGCCCACTAGCTCTTGTCCTAGGGAATTGCCCCAAAAACAAGATCACCTAGTTTCACAATGTACATCCATTACGCACTAGGAAAGGTGGGGAATAAGGGGAATACTCCTTCATCTAAAGGACTACGGTTCACATAGAGATAACACGTTGTGGATTTAGTCCCTTGCCACAAGATGGTTTAAACACATTATATGAATAATCTAGAATTCACTTTTCTCCTAGCACACCAATTATGGTTACATTCCAACAAACTAATCATAATTTAAGAAGTTTCTAAGTTTAACAATTAACTCTAAGTATTGCACTATAGCACCCAAACGACAATAGAAATTAGTTATCAACTTCATTTATGATCCTAACTCTTACATATGACTTCCAAGGTTAGTTGGTGATCTTCGCCAATCCTCACATGTGTTGGTCCAAGAGGATTCTATACTATGTTTGAAGTTGGTATCCTATGGAGCACTACCTTAGGAGAACAAATTATCCTTGCTACAAACATGATTTCCAAACCTAGGAGGGAACCACATACTCAAGACAAAATAAGACCATGTTGTGCCTAGCTATCGGGTCCACGACGATGCCACTAAGCATATAGGTTCCGATGACAAAAATCAAACCAGGGATCTCATTTACTTAAGTTATGAGGTGTCATCAAGTGTGAATATTTAATTTCATCATAAGGTTTTAGTTCTCTATGTTACAAGAATCACATAGGAAGTATAGTTATGAATGAATTTTATACTAGAGTTGATTGGTTCGTTAGATTTTTTATTACATTTTCAATGTAAGAAACATAGCACCAATTATTTAATCATCAATTGCACACTTTACTTGCACTATAAGCTATTAGGTTCAATTTTTTTTAACACAATATCCAACTTTTACAATACTAAACTTGGAATCAAATAACACCCATATTTAGATGACTTTTTCCCTTAAACACTAGCATTTAAACAAAATGTTACAAAACTTCACTAATACACCCTTCAATACCCCACAAAATGTGAACAATCCTCTACCATTTCACTTAACATATATATCCAACCTCCTTTTACCATATGTAAATTTGGATCAAAAGAAAACCTATAGTTAAATGTACAATTCCTTATGCACCCTAAAAACTAGCATCTCATACATATTACAAAATTTTAGTAACAAGTCTTTACTATGATATAACAATGCATATACATACATACATACATACATACATATGTCTCTGTGTGTGTGTGTGTGTGTGTGTGTGTGTGTGTGTGTGTGTGTGTGTGTGTGTGTGTGTGTGTGTGTGTGTGATACATACATATAGATATATAGATACACACACACACACATGTATGTATATATATGTATGTATATATCTATATATATATGTATGTGTATATATATATATATATGTGTGTGTGTGTGTGTGTGTGTGTGTGTGTGTGTGTATATGTATATGTATATATATATATGTATATGTATATATATATATGTATGTATATGTATATATGTATGTATATATGTATGCATGTGTGTGTGTGTGTGTGTGTGTATTTCATTAACATACATAAAGTACAATAATAAAAATGACTTACAACCACGTTGTTTTTCCATCCTACTTGTGCATCCTGCAAAACCATGTGAGCATAAAATCAACGATAAGATCTAGAATAATTAACCTTTTTGTTTCCCATTTACATAATAATTATGATTTGCATTCCAAAGGAGAGGGTTATAGACATTTATTTATTTCATTTCATTTCACTTCTTTTCCTAACCAAGGATGGAGAAAGAGATAGGGAAAGAGAACCACTATTTTGCCAAATTTTAATTTCGGACAAGTCACATGATAGAGTTTCAAATAGTTAGTTACAAGTGTTACAAATTTCCACCTTTGGGATTTGATAATCCGATGAGGGTTCTACAACTTTCTTTCTTTACGTTTTCTTGTTAGTTTCAAAAAGGTTAAATTTACACTCGTGAGGCTAAAAACCCACTTTCAAATGTTGTCTTCCAGTGAGAAAACACACCATAGGTAAGTTTCTACGTGCGCTCTTATACACCAAGAATTCATAGGAACTAACAAACGGTTTATGTTTGGCGGCCAGTTTTCTTAGGCCATCGGTTGTAATTGACCTAGTTTAAATGATCAAAGGTTAACTCTATGGCTCGAGAAAACCATGTCCAAAAGTAAAGTGTTATAGATGAACGTGCAATGAGAAATTTCCTACAAGTTACTCTATACATGGAGAATTCACCAGAGTCAACGGTGAAAAATGGAAATCGGTTTCAAATGACGACGGGTTTTTGGACCCACCGGTCATACTTGGTCCAGTTTGACCTAGTCAAACTGCAATCGGAGGCCTACAAAATGCCTTACCCAAACTAATCAAGAATGTGCTTTTCCCAAATTGAAAGTTTTAGGAAATTGTCTAGTAAAAATACTAGAGGTTTCTGAAAGTGGACAAGCATTTCGTTGTCTAGGGTTTAAATGGTGAGCTGATACAAAACCAAAATTTTCAATTTTAACAACTTCCTAAAAGCACAAATGAGGTAACAGGGCTTGTAGAGGAGTGACAAAGAGAGTATAAATGGTCGATTGGGGTTGAACTTAAAGCTTGAGGAAACTCTCCTCATAACAAGGAACACGAACGAGACTTTACATCCCCTTTTCGGGTTTCAAAAGGTTTCTTTGTTTGTCTTTTAATATCAATAAAAGTGTGTCATAACTATCTAATATGGTTACAAAGTTTTCCATATCATGTCTGAAGGAGGGTTTAAGTTTGTGCTTGACTACCAAGTGTTATTCGGGTTACATAAGTGCTAGATGACGTTTTACTGTTTGCCAAAACAAAATTTATAAAATATTTGAATGTATGATAATCCAAGGGTTTTAAATTTATTACGTTGCAAATGGAAAACTAAAGTACAAGAATTATGAAGGACAAGGTGAGATAAAACATCCCTAGGAATTATGAGTGAAGCGGGTATGAGGGGCTACTAGGCGGTTTACACTCGTAATCCGTTGAGACCACCATTTTCCCCACATGATGCCAGATAGTCATGTGAAACCCCATGCCATTCGTTGTGCACCCATGCCTCATCAAAACACCATTTTTTCTTTTCAAGTATTCATCTCGATCCATGAGACTGCATTTTCATTATGCAATAAGTTAAACAATTGATGAGACATGTGAATGTTTCACATTTTGCATATATGTCTATCAAGGAACTTGCAATTACAACATCTGACCAAAAACTAGATTCTATTGTTCGTACCCTATTCCAAAATTCTTATTTTTCCACGGGATGAGATTATGGAAAAGGTGATTCTTTATCGTCATCTCTATAACTGACTTTTGAAAGCAATGAAGGGAAAAAAAAGTATTAGAAGAAACCCAACCCAAACTCATCTCCAGCGTAAATGGGTGTGGGGTATATACCGAGATGACACACTACAGGTGATAAATACAATGGGATCACAAATTTCATTACATGGTTGAAACCAGTAGCTTTAAGCTCTAAATTTCATGGATCTGAAAATAACAATCCAATGAACAAAGTAATGACATGGAAGTAATTTCATTTTTCTTCCATACATTTTTCTTTGATTGCAACATATAAATCCTTTTCACCAAACCCATTTTGTACATATCCTGCTATCATTTCTTGTCCATAAGGTCACATTTAAGGCATTAGTCGAGCAGTCCACATGCGAAATGTATGCTTCCACATTTGCATACCTACCTACTTAGAGCACTTGCAACTACAACACTTGGAAAAAATTCCTCCATGTTATGCTTTTACGGATGTCCATACCCTGTTCTTGATGTCCCATTTTGACACGAGGCTAGGAGGAAGTTGCTAAAAAAACCATATTTCGATTATTCTTTGTTGGATTTCTACACCCCACTCCGAGCTCGAATTTTGGCTCGGGCCGGGAGTATGTAAGCAAGTGCAACTAATCGGATTGGAAACCTATGTGTTGCATAGGTGAAACAATGTGACTGCCTCATTAGGAACCCACCAATTCTATAGACTTATTTGCTGCAACTATCCAAACACTGTTAAATTTACAATGTCAACTTGGTTTTAGCGTGTTAAGCATGTGGATCTCAAAAAAATTGTTTTTTTGTATTATTATGCAAGGAAAATGACAGGTCGAATGGTGGCAGGCTGCCCATGTGCCCTATCATCCCACCTGCCACACTCCACCACCGTCCATTAAACCCCTCTACCTTTTCAACAACTCTCAATAAATTTCTCCCCCAATGCTTTCTCCCTCCCTTTTTTAATTACATTTTATTAAAATTTGTGGTGGCACTACATTTCCCCTCCACTTATAAAAGTATCATCCTTAATGTGACACAATACCAAAGCTCGAATGATATGTAGACAAGAAATTCAAAAATGATATACGTCACTTAACAAAACAACTAGTTGGTACAACATGAGCACAAGGAAGCAAACTAAATTTTGAAATATCTTAAATTTTAATGTTCTGTGAAGATTGGCAGTTCTCTTTTACTTTATTACTTAGTCTTTTCCTTTAAATTATTTATTAATCTCAACTCTTAGTATTTCACTATTTAAGATTTTATTTGTCTTATGTTCATAGGTGCCCAACAAACTGACATCACAATACCACATCAGGGACATAGACAACACTAATGGTTCACAAGACATATTTCTACATACTTCCATGACTAAATCACATCACAATTAAACATACATAACTCTCACAACATAGTACTTTTCACACATGTGCTCCTAAAACAAATGCACTCATAATATAAGCATACTACAACAACATGGAATTACCAACATGTACACATGCATGGGTTTCCCCAACTCAAAACCATAACTATAGCTATATAGGGTCAAGATGGAAATAACATCATACCAATAATGATAAGCATCAATCCTCAACATCACAAAACACAACCAGAATCACAAGAGTACACATAAATCATAACACCAACACCATATACCTCCCAAAACATCACAAAACAACTCCATATACCTCCCAAAGCATCACCAACAACTACATGTGCCTCCTAAAGCATCAAAAACATAAAAATAAAACTCCAAGTGCACTAATCACACACACGCAAGTCTCTTATGCCTCCCTCAAGTCTCTTATGTCTCCCTCAAAGAGGTTGGTCACCTATGGCCCTAAGTACATAGATTCGAAACACCCCTAACCCAAGTGACATAATAACTCATGGTTCAACAACCCGGTAGTTATCTGTAACTCCTTGGGGCATACCCCATACAATGAAGCGGGTCCATAGGTTCAACCACTCCATGGTGCATCCCATGACCCTATTCCACACATTACGACATTAGAACCAACATAACAATATGTTTCAAATGCCAAGTGGAAAAAATCCAAAGCCTTGGGATAGCCTATAAAACCTTTAAACATGAAAAACAAATTTAAATTTAAATAAAGAAAATGGCCAAATAGCCATAGTTAGTGGGTAAGTGCAACAAGTTAGGAAGCCAAATGGGGTTCTTAAGTGGATGCATTTTTTTCGGAAAAAATAAATTAAAAAATCAACTTATACAAGTTTATCGAAATAATTACACTCAAAATTGGAAGATTTTGTAGAAATATGAATCGTAGAATTTTGATTCTAGTTCCTAAGCTACTAAATTTAATTGAAAACAAATAAGGTTGAGTGGGCCAAACAAATAAAATACCAACAAATGCTCATGTTTTTGTTAAAAACATAATAGAGTGACTTTTGTGCCCCCACCATTTTTGAGCACCATTTAGTATTTTTGAAAACCCTTTCGTAGAAAGATAGCTAGGAGCATTTGGTTTGGGCTCCATTTTTTTTAGACTTTTTTAGCGAATATTTTTTTATTTATGATTTTTCTAGTGCAAAAATTTTATGTTTTGAAAAATAACGGAGCTCCGACTTTGCCCCCCCTGACTACCTAAAAAAATATTGAAAATTAGATTTTGTTTTTTTTAATATGTATAGAATTATGCCTAGTTTGGGCTAGTATAATTTTTTTAATTTCGATCACCCAAAAAAAGATACACCATGAAAGATAGACATATTTACACTTCAAAAAATAGCTATAAAAAGGCATAGTTAGAAAATAAATAATATGGATATCTTATACTAGTAAGAAAAATTGAAAAATTATATTTTAAGAAGAAGAGAATCTGCTCTACATTGTGGTATAATTTGTTAAAAATGGATTGATTGTTTTATTTTGATTTCTCATAGAGGAAGTGTCATTTTTAAATTTTCTTGTAAAAACTCGATGTTTGTTGTGTTTGTGTAGGTCCATGCATCAGGCTTGGGGATACAAACCAGATCTCAAGCCTTGAGGCATGGCATGGGAAAAGAGAAAACAGAAAATGCGTACGCATTACATAACGCGTACGTGTTTTTATTTGTTTTATATCTTATGGCCCCCCAACGTCCCTTTCATCTCTTTCACGGGAATTCTGCAAACATTCTATTTTGTCTGCAATATTCTCTACATTCTTGCATGATTTTTTAGTATTTCATTTTGTCCCCTACCTCACTAGTTGATTTTTTATAATCATGGGCAATAAACATTGAGCTAAGGACAAGAGGAAAGTCAAGAATAAGACACTGGAGCAATTGGAAGAGAAGAGAATAAATAAATTAAAGAGAATGCAAAAACTTCGAGCAGTGCAAGGTACATCCGCTATATCAAATGTAGCTAATGTATTAGAAAATTAGGATGAAATACATAATTAAAATATAGAGAATAATGATATTGCAATGAATAATGATATTGAATTGAATGATAATGTTGGTATGGATGAAAAAATTGATATGAATCCAATTGTTAAACCCTTACTTGAGAATCCAAATGTTAACCCTAAAATTTATATGAAAACACTTTGAATGAAGAAAGTAACCTTGTAAACGAATCTTCACCTCTAAGAACACCTCCTTCCATTTCGTGAAGAAAACCAGTTCACTTAATTTAAATTGATGAAAAAATTATAAAGCCAATGCCTAACAAAATGTCCGAAAGAAATGCGAGAAGAAAATCTAGTGGAATTTGGGATAATTACTTTGAGAATTTAAATGACACATAAATATTTCAATTATTTGTTTCATAAATGAAGTTAATTAAGATGAGGCCTATAATGAAGACCACGAGGTTAAGAACATCTAATGTTGTTGATCAAAATGCGTCAATTGTTGAAAACATACATAAATCATACCAAGATGTAGGTGGCAAAAGATGCACCAAAGATAGTAATGCTACACGACGTGCACTAACTAATTGTTTAGTAAGTGATAAAACAATTAATAAATGCTTGATTAGAAAAATAAGCAAGTGCTTTGAAGCAAAAGCAGAAAAAAACTAATGAAAGCAATAGAGAGACGTAAACGTCTTGAGTCGAGTCAATAACACTCGACTATTAGGATTTCTCTTGTAGACTTCCATGAAAAGATAAGAATACAATTGATATTCTATAAGAATTAATTGTAAAATTTTGGAATGAGAACACAAGGGTGTCACTTGAAATAGAAGAGATATAGTAAAAAGAAGAATAGGTTCTCGTAATCGTGAATCATGTGCAAAACATTTCTTAGATATGACTCAAACAGAAATGTTCTCTAAGTTTAAAAATGAAAATCCACAAATTAACATTAGCCAAAGATTCTTTGAAATGAACAAACCCTTTTATGTGAAAATCAATCACTCATGTACCACTTGTTGTTGCAGGCATCATGTTGAATTTTCAATGCATTATGATGTTTTTTGTCAAATACGTAGTGTTTTACATACTGACATCATGTTGCAGGAGTGTGGAATAAATTTCCCACAAAAATATTCAAGGGAATTTATTCCAACAATATTTTGTGAAAAATCAACAAGACGATTTTTTTATAACAAAGCATGTTTGGATGGAGCGTCACGATGTATGTGGTGGCTTGCCAAATCTGAAAATTTGTATCCATGAGGAGAGTACATATTCAATAGGAAAATAATTGGTTGATTTCACCAAATATAAATTGATGGCATATCAATTAAAAATGGAAAACAATCTAAGAGGTGTGAGCTTGTTACAAAACAATTACTTGTATCAGAATATATGGTGAAATTCAGAGAGGAAATTATTTATGAGTATGCAAGGCACACACATAGAGCTCGGTGGTTGGATAAACAATTCAAGTTAATCAAGGACACATTTCTACTAGGTACTATTGTTGAAGTAGTTGAATTGCAGATAATTACACATTATAGCCACAAATGGAGGTTCGGTCTTAATATTATAACTCGGTGCAAGTTTCTATTTTCGTGCACATAACATTCACGCACTCTCCGAAAGCACCGAGCAAGATAGAAAAATATTGAGAGAGTATCATTTCTACATCGGTGATGATCGGACACATTCTATAGAATATGTACAAGGGTGTTTCGTGTGTTTTATGTGAACTTGAATGAGAGGAACATTAGTTTTGATCAACATTACATTTGGTCAAAAAAATGCACATCACAATTCAAGAATGCATGGATATTTTATTGGCAAGCGGGATGCACAAAGAAACAAATGTACAACATATCTAGAGTTTTACCGAGGGGGGAATGGAAAAGGAGAGCATGATGGTGCAGGAGCATGTGTGAAAAGAGAACTTGCAAGAGAAGAGTTAAATTTCAAGGATGGTGCTAAATTTACAGATGCAAAAAACATTGTTGATTGGTGTGTCAAGAATATGGGCCATGAATCTCAAGAGAGATCAATGGTTCGTAGATATTTTTGGTTGATAGAGAACCGACATCTAACAAACTTTGAAGATTATATGATAGTTGCAGGATCAAGTGATATGCACTCATTCCATAGTTCAGATGCAAATGCTTGGACTATTTATACTAGGTGCATGACATGTTTTTGTATATCATGCATTGATTTTGCATGGAATGAATGTGAGTCACAGTAGTGGGATGAGTGGATTTTAGACCTCTAATTCCACTCGACACACATCAAGTTCCATGAGTATTACAACTTGCACGGTCTTCCGATCAAATGACAACATCACCTGACTTTGACCAAGTCTCTGATTTAGTACAACAATGTACATACATATATATACATGCCATGTTTTAGATTTATAAATTATTAAATGGTCAACTCTTAATGTATTTATAAATTAATGAACAATTTTACTTTGTGATACATAGGGCATGATGTTACAATTATTGCATGATGGAATTTAACAAAGAGGGAACATACTACTTCTTATCTCATTGTGTAGAGGAAAAAAATTGACTTCCACATTCATTGATGGTGAAGACCTTGAGTATCCTCTTTGCGCATCGGTGGTAGTCACGGAACTTGGCTTCGACAATATCCTATCAAAAATCAAACATTTGGTTGTTTGAAAACTATGAAGTACATCGGAAGATACTTCACTATTCACATTTGGTCCTTAACAAATATAAAATTCATCAAATATCAAGGCCGTCCATCAAACAAAAATTTGTGGAAGGTTCATGAATCAGATCATGAAGCAATTCTTCCTCTTCATCAAGAATATAGTTGATCCTTGCGGTTCATTGGATTAAATTTACAAAGGTATGTTCTTCATGAATTTAATTGAATATTTACTTAAATGATTTTGTTTAAATTTTGTATGATTTAAAATTCTATTTAATTGCTTACTAACATGTTTATGTAGGTTAGTGGTGCCAAAAAGCTTCCACCTTCACGTGGTTGGCATCATCGATAGAGAATTTATTATTCTCGAAGCCAAGTGAAGCTAAGAAAAATTAAATATTAGAAAGAAACAACAAAAAAATTCTTATTTCACCACCTTTATTATAAAAATATCTTATTAAAATTCTCATTTCACCACCTATATTATTCAAGTGATTGGAAATGGAAAACCTTACACTGACTCATTCTGAATGGAGACAGAGAAAACCACGAGAGGTTTTCATAGCCTTGATGAGGTTGCCTAAAAGCACAGGGAGTGTAGGGAACAAAAACATCACCCTGACATGTTGGCGTAGTTGGTTCGGTCCCACAAGCTTCTATTTACAAAATACATCATCTAGAAGCAACCCTACACTGACTTAGACTCCACTATTTCTCATGTTTACAAACAATAGGACATTGAGAGAACCAGATGGAGAGGGAGAAAACCACAAGAGGATTTTGTAGATGGCCTTGACATGGAGCTCTCGAGTTTTAAAAAGACATCTATAGGTGCCACAGAGTCAGAAATCACTCATCGAAGATATGGCATGTTTGGGCCTCGGGACTCTTAAGTAACTACGCCCAGACGGGGTAGCCCAAGAGCATGTGAAGTGTAGAGAACCAAAATGAATCCTGCACTAGCATTCACCATGCCACCCCGACGTGTTGGCGTAGTTGGTTTGGTCCCATGAGCTTTCCGTTTGCAAACTACAACCTCTTGTAGCCCTACACTGCTCGTGCCTCGCACTATTTCTTGCGTTTGCAAACAATAGGACAATGAGTGAACCAAAGGATTTCATAGAGGGCCTCGACATGGAGCTCTTAGATCTGACAAGATGTCTCTAGGTTCCATGGAGTCTGAGAAATCACATGTCAAAGATATAGCATGTTTGGGCCTCAAGGCTCTTAAGCAACTACGCCCGGACGGGGTAGCCCAAGAGGACGGGGAGCGTAGGGGAAAAAAATCCTCCACTAGCATTCAACAGGAAATTTGAACGGTGTTGGCATAGTTGGTTTGGTCCCACAAGCTTCCGTTTGCAAAATACAACCTCGACTGACCCTACACCGACTGACTCAGATTTGCACTATTTCTCGCTTACAAACGGTAGGACATCGAGAGAACCGAATGGAGATAAAGAAAACCGTGAGAGGATTTCATAGAGGGCCATGACATGGAGCTTTTGATTCTAACGAGACATGTCTAGGTGCCACGAGTCTAGGAAATCACATGTCGAAGATATAACGTGTTTGGGACTCGGGGCTCTTAAGCGCTACGCCTAGATGGGGTAGCCAGAGAGCACGAGGAGCATAGGGAACCAAAACAAAACCTCCACTAGCATTCACTAGGCCATTTGGATGTGTTGGTGTAGTTGGTTCGGTCCCACGAGCTTTTGTTTGCAAAGTCTGGCATTTGGCGTGCCCTACACCGACTTAGACTGCACTATTTCTCGTGTTTACAAACATTAGGACAACAAGAGAACCAGATGGAGATGGAAAAAACCGCGAGATGATTTCGTAGAATGGCCTGACATAGAGCTCTCGATTTTGATGAGACATCTCTAGGTTCCACGGAGTCTGATAAATCACCCGTTGAAGATATGGCGTGCTTGGACCTTAGGGCTCTTAAGCAACTACGCCCAGACGGGGTAGCGCGAGAGCACGAGGAGTGTAGGGAGAAAAAATGAAGCCTCCAATGGTGTTCACTAGGTCATTTGTATGTGTTTGCGTAGTTGGTTTTGTCCCACGAGCTTCCATTTGCAAAGTACAACATCTGGCAGCCCTACACTAACTTAGACTGCACTATTTCTCACGTTTACAAACAATAAAATAGCGAGAGAACCGGATGGAGATAGAGAAAACCACGATAAATTTTTTTATAGGGCCACGACATAGAACTCTCGATTCTAATGAGACATCTCTAGTTGCCACGGAGTCCAAGAAATCACTCGTCGAAGATATGGCGTGTTTGGGCCTCAGGGCTTTTAAGCGACTACGGCCGGACGAAGTAGCCCGAGAGCACGGGGAGTGTAGGGAACATAAATGAAGTCTCCACTAGTGTTCACTAGGCCATTTGGACGTTTTGGCATAGTTATTTCAGTCCAACAAGATTCCATTTGCAAAGTACAACATCTGGCAGCCCTACACTGACTTAGACTGCACTATTTCTCGCGTTTACAAACAATAGGAAAACAAGAGAACCAGATGGAGAGGGAGAAAACCTCAAAAAATATTTTGTAGAGGGCCTCGATGTGGAGCTTTGGGTTCTAACGAGACATCTCTAGGTGCCATGGAGTCTGAGAAATCACCTATCGAAGATATGGCATGTTTGGGCCTCGGGGCTCTTAAGCAACTACTCCCGAGGACGGGTAGCCCGAGAGCGCAAAGAGCATAGGGAAAAAAGGAAGCCTCCATTAGCATTCACCAAGACACCATGGCATGTTGGCATAGTTGGTTTGGTCCCATGATCTTCCGTTTGCAAAGTACTGACCTTTGGCTACCCTACACCGACTGACTCATCTTTGCACTATTTCTCGCGTTTACAAATAATAGGACAAGCGAGAGAACCAAATGGAGAGGGAGAAAACCACGAGAGGATTTTATAGAGGGCCCCAACATGGAGTTCTTGGATTTGACGATAAATTTCTAGGTACCACACGAGTCTAATAGATCACATGTCGAAGATATGGCATGTTTGGGCCTCAGGGCTCTTAAGCGACTACACCCAAACGGGGTAGCCCAAGAGCACGGGGAGCATAGGGAACAAAAATGAAGCCTCCAATAGCATTCACTAGGCCATTTGGATGTGTTGGCATAGTTGGTTCGGTCCCATGAGCTTCCATTTGCAAACTCACGCCTTTGGTAGCCCTACACCGACTCATATTGCACTATTTCTTGAGTTTGGAAACATTAGGACAACGAGAGAACCAGGATGGATACTAAGAAAACCACGAGAGGATTTTATATAGAACTATGACATGGAGCTCTTGGTTCGGATGAGATGTCTCTAGGTGCTGAGAGATAGAAATCACTTGTCAAAGATATGGCGTGTTTGGGCCTTAGGGCTCTTAAGCGACTACGCACGGGACGGGGGTAGCCCAGAGAGCACGGGGAACGTAGGGAACAAAAATGAAGTCTCCACTAGCATTCACTAGACCACCCCGGCATTGTTGGCATAGTTGGTTTGGTCCCATGAATTTCTGTTTGCAAACTACAACAGTCTTTGGCACTCTACATTGACTAAGACCGCACTATTTCTCGTGTTTGCAAACAATAGGACAACGAGAGAACCGGATGGAGATGGAGAAATCCGTGAGAGAATTTCTTATGAGGCCATGACATGGAGATCTTGGTTACGGCGAGATGTCTTTAGGTGCCATGAGTCCGAGAAATCACCCGTCGAAGATATGTTTTGTTTGGGCCTCGGGGCTCTTAAGCGCTACTACGCTTGAGGACGTGGTAACTCGAGAGCACGGGGAGCATAGGAAAAAAATGAAGCCTCCCTAGCATTCGCAGGCCATTTGGATGTGTTGGAATAGTTGGTTTTGTCCCATGAGCTTCGTTTAAAAATACAACCTCTGCAACACTACACTAACTCAGATCGCACTATTTCTAACGTTTACAAACAATAGGATATCGAGAGAACCGGATGGAGATGGAGAAAACGAGAGAGGATTTCATATAGGGATGCGATATACAGCTCTCGGTTCTAACGAGATATCTCTAGGTGCCATAGAGTCCGAGAAATCACATGTTGAAGATATGTCGTGTTTGGGCCTCGGGGCTCTTAAGTGACTATCTTGTGACGGACGGTGTAGCCTTTGAGAGCACAAGGAGCGTAGGGGACAAAAATGAAGCCTCCACTAGCATTCACTAGGACATTTGGATGTGTTGGCGTACTTGATTCGGTCCTACAAGCTTCCGTTTACAAACTACAACCCTCTGGTAGCCCTACACTCGGGATCGAACTATTTCTCGCATTTACAAACAAGTAGGACAACAAGAGAACCGAATGGAAACAAAGAAAACCGCGAGAGGATTTCATAGAGGGCTGTGATATGGAGCTCTCAATCCGATGAGACATCTCTAGGTGCCACGGAGTCTTAGAAATCAACTATCGAAGATATGGCGTGTTTGGACCTCGGGGCTCTTAAGCGACTATGCTCGGACGGGGTAGCCCTGAGAGCATGGGGAGCATAGGGAACAATAAAAATCCTCCACTAGCATTCAACAGGAAATTTGAACGTGTTGGCATAGTTGGTTTGGTCCCACAAGCTTCCGTTTGCAAAATACAACCTCTGACCCTACACCGACTCGACCGCACTATTTCTCGCTTACAAACAAGAGGACATCGAGAGAACCGAATGGAGATAAAGAAAACCGTGAGAGGATTTCATAGAGGGCCATGACATGGAGCTTTTGATTCTAACGAGACATGTCTAGGTGCCACGAGTCTAGGAAATCACATGTCGAAGATATGACGTGTTTGGGACTCGGGGCTCTTAAGCGATCGCACCTAGGCGGGGTAGCCCGAGAGCACGAGGAGCATAGGGAACCAAAATGAAACCTCCACTAGCATTCACTAGGCCATTTGGATGTGTTGGTGTAGTTGGTTCGGTCCCACGAGCTTTTGTTTGCAAAGTACTGACATCTAAGCAAAGCCCTACACCGACTTAGACTATGCACTATTTCTCGTGTTTACAAACATTAGGACAACAAGAGAACCAGATGGAGATGGAAAAAACCGCGAGAGGATTTCGTAGAATGGCCCGACATAGAGCTCTTGGTTTTGATGAGACATCTCTAGGTTCCACTTGAGTCGATAAATCACCCGTTGAAGATATGGCGTGCTTGGACCATAGGGCTCTTAAGCAACTACGCCGGACGGGGTAGCGCGAGAGCACGAGGAGTGTAGGGAAAAAATGAAGCCTCCAATGGTGTTCACTAGGTCATTTGTATGTGTTTGCGTAGTTGGTTTTGTCCCACGAGCTTCCATTTGCAAAGTACAACATCGGCCCTACACTAACTTAGGATCGCACTATTTCTCACGTTTACAAACAATAAAACAATGAGAGAACCGGATGGAGATAGAGAAAACCACGATAAATTTTTTTATAGGGCCCGACATAGAACTCTCGATTCTAATGAGACATCTCTAGTTGCCACGGAGTCCAAGAAATCACTCGTCGAAGATATGGAGTGTTTGGGCCTCGGGGCTTTTAAGCGACTACGGTTACGGACGAAGTAGCCCGAGAGCACGGGAGTGTAGGGAACATAAATGAAGTCTCCACTAGTGTTCACTAGGCCATTTGGACGTTTTGGCATAGTTATTTCAGTCCAACAAGATTCCATTTGCAAAGTACAACATCCGGAAGCCCTACACCGATTTAGACTGCACTATTTCTCGCATTTACAAACAATAGGAAAACAAGAGAACCAGATGGAGAGGGAGAAAACCTCAAAAAATATTTTGTAGAGGGCCTCGACGTGGAGCTTTGGGTTCTAACGAGACATCTCTAGGTGCCATGGAGTATGAGAAATCACCTATCGAAGATATGGCATGTTTGGGCCTCAGGGCTCTTAAGCAACTACGCCCAGACGGGGTAGCCCGAGAGCACAAAGAGCATAGGGAAAAAAAAGGAAGCCTCCATTAGCATTCACCAAGACACCATGGCATGTTGGCATAGTTGGTTTGGTCCCATGATCTTCCGTTTGCAAAGTACAACCTTTGGCTACCCTACACTGACTCATACTGCACTATTTCTCGCGTTTACAAATAATAGGACAGCGAGAGAACCAAATGGAGAGGGAAAAAACCACGAGAGGATTTTGTAGAGGGCCCCAACATGGAGTTCTTGGATTTGACGATAAATTTCTAGGTACCACACAGTCTAATAAATCACATGTCGAAGATATGGCATGTTAGGCCTAAGGGCTCTTAGCGACTACACGCATACGGGGTAGCCGAGAGAGCAAGGGGAGCATAGGGAACAAAAATGAAGCCTCCAAGAGCATTCACCATGCCATTTGGATGTGTTGGCGTAGTTGGTTCGGTCCCATGAGCTTCCATTTGCAAACTCATGCGCTTTGGCAGACCCCTACACCGACTCATATTGCACTATTTCTTGAGTTTGGAAACATTAGGACAACGAGAGAACCCGGATGGATACTAAGAAAACCGCGAGAGGATTTTGTATAGAACTATGACATGGAGCTCTTGGTTACGATGAGATGTCTCTAGGTGCTACAGAGATAGAAATCACTTGTCAAAGATATGGCGTGTTTGGGCCTTAGGGCTCTTAAGCGACTATGCCGGGACGGGGTAGCCCGAGAGCACGGGGAACGTAGGGAACAAAATGAAGTCTCCACTAGCATTCACTAGACCACCCCTGGCATTGTTGGCATAGTTGGTTTGGTCCCATGAATTTTGTTTGCAAACTACGGTCTTTGGCACTCTACATTGACTAAGACCGCACTATTTCTCGTGTTTGCAAAACAATAGGACAACGAGAGAACCGGATGGAGATGGAGAAATCCGTGAGAGAATTTCTTATAAGGCCATGACATGGAGATCTTGGTTCTGACGAGATGTCTTTAGGTGCCACGGAGTCTGAGAAATCACCCGTCGAAGATATGTTTTGTTTGGGCCTCAGGGCTCTTAAGCGACTACGCCCAGACGTGGTAACTCGAGAGCACGGGGAGCATAGGAAAACAAAATGAAGCCTCCCCTAGCATTCGCCAGGCCATTTGGATGTGTTGGAATAGTTGGTTTGGTCCCATGAGCTTCTGTTTAAAAAATACAACCTCTGGCAACACTACACTAACTTCGGACTACACTATTTCTAACGCGTTTACAAACAATAGGATATCGAGAGAACCGGATGGAGATGGAGAAAACGAGAGAGGATTTCATATAGGGATGCAATATACAGCTCTCGGTTCTAACGAGATATCTCTAGGTGCCATAGAGTCGAGAAATCACATGTTGAAGATATGTCGTGTTTGGGCCTCGGGGCTCTTAAGTGACTATCTTGCCCAGACGGTGTAGCTGAGAGCACAAGGAGCGTAGGGGACAAAAATGAAGCATCCACTAGCATTCACTAGGACATTTGGATGTGTTGGCGTACTTGATTTGGTCCCACAAGCTTCCGTTTACAAACTACTGACCTCTGGTAGCCCTACACTAACTCGAGGAGTGAACTATTTCTCGCATTTACAAACAATAGGACAACAAGAGAACCGAATGGAAACAAAGAAAACCGCGAGATGATTTCATAGAGGGCTGTGATATGGAGCTCTCAATTACGATGAGACATCTCTAGGTGCCACGGAGTCTTAGAAATCAACTATCGAAGATATGGCGTGTTTGGACCTCGGGGCTCTTAAGCGACTATGCTCGGACGGGGTAGCTGAGAGCATGGGGAGCATAGGGAACAAAAAAATCCTCCACTAGCATTCAACGAGGAAATTTGAACGTGTTGGCATAGTTGGTTTGGTCCCACAAGCTTCGTTTGCAAAATACAACCTCGATGTGACCCTACACTCGACTCGTGATCGCACTATTTCTCGCGCTTACAAACAAGTAGGACATCGAGAGAACCGAATGGAGATAAAGAAAACCGTGAGAGGATTTCATAGAGGGCCATGACATGGAGCTTTTGATTCTAACGAGACATGTCTAGGTGCCACAGAGTCTAGGAAATCACATGTCGAAGATATGACGTGTTTGGGACTCAGGGCTCTTAAGCGACTGCACCTAGACGGGGTAGCCCGAGAGCACGAGGAGCATAGGGAACCAAAATGAAACCTCCACTAGCATTCACTAGGCCATTTGGATGTGTTGGTGTAGTTGGTTCGGTCCCACGAGCTTTTGTTTGCAAGTACAAACATCTATGACCCTCTACACCGACTTAGACGCACTATTTCTCGTGTTTACAAACAATAGGACAACAAGAGAACCAGATGGAGATGGAAAAAACCGCGAGAGGATTTCGTAGAATGGCCCGACACATAGAGCTCTCGGTTTTGATGAGACATCTCTAGGTTCCACGAGTCCGATAAATCACCGTGAAGATATGGCGTGCTTGGACCTTAGGGCTCTTAAGCAACTACGCCGGACGGGGTAGCGAGAGCACGAGGAGTGTAGGGAGAAAAATGAAGCCTCCAATGGTGTTCACTAGGTCATTTGTATGTGTTGGCGTAGTTGGTTTGGTCCCATGAGCTTCCATTTGCAAAGTACAACATCTGGCAGCCCTACACTAACTTAGACTGCACTATTTCTCACGTTTACAAACAATAGGACAATGAGAGAACCGGATGGAGAGGGAGAAAACCACGATAAATTTTTTATAGGGCCACGACATAGAACTCTCGATTCTAATGAGACATCTCTAGTTGCCACGGAGTCCAAGAAATCACTCGTCGAAGATATGGCGTGTTTGGGCCTCATGGCTTTTAAGCGACTACGCCCGGACGAAGTAGCCCGAGAGCACGGGGAGAGTGTAGGGAACATAAATGAAGTCTCCACTAGTGTTCACTAGGCCATTTGGACGTTTTGGCATAGTTATTTCAGTCCAACAAGATTCCATTTGCAAAGTACAACATCTGGAAGCCCTACACCGATTTAGGCGACACTATTTCTCGCGTTTACAAACAATAGGAAAACAAGAGAACCAGATGGAGAGGGAGAAAACCTCAAAAATATTTTGTAGAGGGCCTCGATGTGGAGCTTTGGGTTCTAACGAGACATCTCTAGGTGCCATGGAGTATGAGAAATCACCTATCGAAGATATGGCATGTTTGGGCCTCAGGGCTCTTAAGCAACTACGCCCGGGACGGGGTAGCCTTTGAGAGCACAAAGAGCATAGGGAAAAAAAGGAAGCCTCCATTAGCATTCACCAAGACACCATGGCATGTTGGCATAGTTGGTTTGGTCCCATGATCTTCCGTTTGCAAAGTACAACCTTTGGCTACCCTATGTTTGACTCATCGCACTATTTCTCGCGTTTACAAATAATAGGACAACGAGATAACCAAATGGAGAGGGAAAAAACCACGAGAGGATTTTGTAGAGGGCCCCAACATGGAGTTCTTGGATTTGACGATAAATTTCTAGGTACCACACAGTCTAATAAATCACATGTCGAAGATATGGCATGTTAGGGCCTCAGGGCTCTTAAGCGACTACACGCATACGGGGTAGCGCGAGAGCACGGGGAGCATAGGGAACAAAAATGAAGCCTCCAAGAGCATTCACCATGCCATTTGGATGTGTTGGCGTAGTTGGTTCGGTCCCATGAGTTTCCATTTGCAAACTACTGCCTTTGGCAGCCCTACACTGACTCATATTGCACTATTTCTTGAGTTTGGAAACATTAGGACAACGAGAGAACCAGATGGATACTAAGAAAACCACGAGAGGATTTTGTATAGAAGTATGACATGGAGCTCTTGGTTTTGATGAGATGTCTCTAGGTGCTACAGAGATAGAAATCACTTGTCAAAGATATGGCGTGTTTGGTCCTTAGGGCTCTTAAGCGACTACGCCCGGATGGGGTACCCCGAGAGCATGGGGAACGTAGGGAACAAAAATGAAGTCTCCACTAGCATTCACTAGACTACCCTGGCATTGTTGGCATAGTTGGTTTGGTCCCATGAATTTTTGTTTGCAAACTACAGTCTTTGGCAGCTCTACATTGACTAAGACTGCACTATTTCTCGTGTTTGCAAACAATAGGACAACGAGAGAACCAGATGGAGATGGAGAAATCCGTGAGAGAATTTCTTATAAGGCCATAACATGGAGATCTTGGTTACGGCGAGATGTCTTTAGGTGCCACGAGTCCGAGAAATCACCCGTCGAAGATATGTTTTGTTTGGGCCTCGGGGCTCTTAAGCGACTACGCCCGCACGTGGTAACTCGAGAGCACGGGAGCATAGGAAAAAAATGAAGCCTCCCCTAGCATTCGCCGAGAGCCATTTGGATGTGTTGGAATAGTTGGTTTGGTCCCATGAGCTTCGTTTAAAAAATACAACCTCTGGCAACACTACACTAACTCAGACTGCACTATTTCTAACGTTTACAAACAATAGGATATCGAGAGAACCGGATGGAGATGGAGAAAACTGAGAGAGGATTTCATATAGGGATGCAATATGCAGCTCTCAGTTCTAACGATATATCTCTAGGTGCCATAGAGTCTGAGAAATCACATGTTGAAGATATGTCGTGTTTGGGCCTCAGGGCTCTTAAGTGACTATGCGCAGACGGTGTAGCCTGAGAGCACAAGGAGCGTAGGGGACAAAAATGAAGCCTCCACTAGCATTTAGTAGGACATTTGGATGTGTTGGCGTGCTTGATTCGGTCCCACAAGCTTCCGTTTACAAACTACAGCCTCTGGCAGCCCTACACTAACTCAGACTGAACTATTTCTCGCATTTACAAACAATAGGACAACAAGAGAACCGAATGGAAATAGAGAAAACCGCGAGAGGATTTCATAGAGGGCTGTGATATGGAGCTCTCAATTCGACGAGACATCTCTAGGTGCCACGGAGTCTTAGAAATCAACTATCGAAGATATGGCGTGTTTGGACCTCGGGGCTCTTAGCGACTATGCTCAGACGGGGTAGCACGAGAGCATGGGGAGTATAGGGAACAATAAAAAAGCCTCCACTAGTGTTCACTAGGCCATCCCAATGTGTTGGCATAGTTATTTTGGTCCCATGAGCTTCCGTTTGCAAACTAAAGCCTTTGGCAGCCCTACACTGACTCAAACTGCACTATTTCTCGAGTTTGTAAACAATAGGACAATGAGAGAACTGGATGGAGACAGAGAAAACTGTGAGAGAATTTTGTAGAGGGCCATGACATGGAGCTCTTTGTATTGAGGAGACATCTCTAGGTGCCCAGACTCGGAGAAATCACCCGTCGAAGATATGGCGTGTTTGGGCCTCATGGCTCTTAAGCGACTACGCCTAGACGGGGTAGCCCGAGAGCATGGGGAGTGTAGGGAACAAAAAAAAAGCATCCAATAGCATTAACCAAGCCATTTTAACATGTTGTAATAGATGGTTCAGTCCCACGAGCTTCCGTTTACAAATACGACCTCCGGCGACCCTATAGTGACTTTGTTCGCACTATTTCTCGCGTTTACAAACAATAGGACAGCGAGAGAACCAGATGGAGACATAGAAAACCACGGGAGGCTTTCGTAGAGGGCCGTGATGTGGAGCTCTTAGTTATGATGAGATGTCTTTAGGTGCCATGGATTCTGAGAAAATCACATGTCGAAGATATGGCATGTTTGGGCCTCAGGGCTCTTAAGTGACTACGCCCAGATGGGGTAGCCCGAGAGCACGGGGAGCGTAGGGAACCAAAATGAAGCCTCCACTAGTGTTTACCAGGACACCCTGATATGTTGATGTAGCTGGTTTGGTCCCATGAGCTTCCGTTTGCAAACTACAGCCTCTGGCAGCCCTACACTGACTCAGACTGCACTATTTCTTGCGTTTGTAAACAATAGGACAACAAGAGAACCGGATGGAGACAGAGAAAACCGCGAGAGGATTTCGTAGAGGGCCTGTCATCACCAATCCGGCACTATGATAATTCTTCACTGGGAACTCCTCGTGCTATGATTATTTACTAATGCACAACCTTTAGTTTGGTGGATGTAATATGGAAACAAAACAACAACATAACACAAGAATACCATCGACTATGATAAGACGGAATGATGACAAATCTGAAATATCAAAGTAAATGATAATATTAACATGAAATTGTTACAATCTCACCCATGAGGTACTTCAAGTGTTATTGTCTTCACTTGCCTTTCACCAAGACTATGGGAGAAACTTTACAATTACACCTCTTAATGGCTTCTTCAACACACCTTTAAACTGATGGCTTCCTTCGCACACTTCCTACAATATTTCTCACTACTTCCTTCTATGCTAAATGAGGGGGGTAGCCTCTCTATTTATAGAACTTCCAAGCTTATCCATCTTATCTCCAAGATAGGATAATAAATCCACTACGATGAATCATATTCCATACCTTAACTCTTATCTCGTACATGTAAGCTTATCTGTTAAGATAAGATAAACCTTATCATTTTACATGGGTTCCACATTTTTAGACTTTTTACAAATAAAATACACAAAATATTTATGACCTCACTCCTTGTCTTTATTACAAATATAATATTTCTAATTCCTAATCATGTAGACCCTACTTCTCTAATTACCCAAACTTTGACATTTTAACATTACGGACCACTTACGAAAAATATTTACTTTTTACAACATTCCTATTGTACTTTGATGTTACCGTACTCCACATTATTGGTGACATCGATCTTGTGGCGCCGTTATCTTCTATCAGACGCTACTACTAATTATGCTTAACAACATCCTATTCTTAATACATACATTAATGAAATAGAAATTACGGAGGAAAATTTTAGTGTCGACATCTTCCCCCTTCCTAGCTTCTACTTCGTCCTCGGAGTAGACTATTATGGTGCTTGGAAAATATTCAACTTGTCGTGGTTGACCCATTTCGTAATGGGAGTGCCATCCAATTCCTCCAGTCAGTACGTACCATTTTCATGCACAACTGCTATTTTGTAGGGCCCCATCCATTTTGGAAGAAATTTTCTCTGTCTTCTTTTTTTGTATCTGGAATCATATACTAGAACCAAGTCGTTCACATGAAATGGAGACCACCGGATATTTTGATCAAAGTATTCCTTCTACTTCATTTTCTTCTTATGGCTTGTATCCTTTGCTATTTCTCTCATTTCCTCCAGCAAATGAAGATGTACCAACCTTTCTTTTACTGAATCACTTTCATCCATCCTTTCATTTTTCATAACTCTCACAGTGGGAATATCAAACTCAATAGGAAGAACTGGATCAATGCCATAGCCCAACTGAAATGGGGAGTATCCTGTTGCTGACTTTAATGTTGCCCTATATGCCCACAATGCTGCATGAATCCTTTTATCCCATTTATGTACTGCAATTTGCATCTTTTGCTAGAATTTGACACAACACAAAATTTGTTCGTTCCACTGTCCATTTGTGCTTGGCTTGTATGTATGTTGTTGTCTTCCTATGCTTAATAGAAAACTTATTGACTAGGGCTTCTACCACCTCATTAATGAAGTGGCTTCCTTGATCTCATTACAATTTCTAATGGGCAACCAAATCGGTGACAATGCGTTCATACATGAACCTTGCCACTTCATCCATGGAAGCTGTTTTCAATGGCCTAGCTTCAACCCACTTGGTTAAATAATATGTGGCAACTACAATATACTTATTTTGGCGTGATGTAGTTGGAAGTGGACCTACAATGTCTATTCCCACTTTTCAAAGGGACCAAGGGAAGAATAGGACATAATGGAGCTGATGAAGTCTTACGAGTTACCATGTGTTTGACAAATATCACATGTTTTACAATAATTATAACAATCGTTAAAAAGAGTGGGCGGTGATAACTCGCATCCAAGATCCTTCTTGCTTTGTAAGTTTTCCAGAGAAGTTCCCTCCACATGTACCATTGTGGAATTCTTCTAGTAGTTCCTTCCCTTGATCACATCCAAGCGCCTCTTGTATAGTCCATCAAGTCCTATTCGAAATAATACTCCATACGAATAGAATATAGATGGTGGGCTTGAGTAATCTTTCTCTTAGTCTTTGCATTGGCACCATCAGAAACTTGAATTCATTCGGATAATTCCAAATATCTATGTATTCACTAGGGATTGTGTCGAGGGATAACAAGGCTACATAAGAAAAATCATCATCATCACAAGATGATCCTAAACCATCATAGGCTCGAGAGAGTGCATCTGCATTGACATGCTTCTTTCCTGGCCTATCTATAATATCAAATTCAAACTCTTGTAGCAAAATTATCCATCTTGCTATCCTCCCTGATGGGTTAGGCTTATTTACAATATATTTTAGAGCCGATGATCATTACAACTAGAAATTTTTGCCCTAGCAAGTAATTTCTAAACTTCTTTACAAGAAAATGATAGCGAGCCTCTTTTCATTCTGTATAATTTACCTCAAGCGCTTTGCTCATTTGTCTGCTCCCAAAGTAAATTGGATGTTCATTCCCATTTTCATCCTTTTGGCTCAAAGTACTTCCTAGTGCTGCATCTCGAGGCATCGGTTTACACAATGAATGGCTTGCTTCAATCTGGATTCTTCAAAGCGGTGAAGACACGGGGCTTCCTTCAATTGTCCAAAAGCTTCATGCGCCTTATTTCCTGGTTCATAAGTAACACCCTTCTTCAAGAACTGGGTTAGTGGCTATGCAATCTTTGAGAAATTCTTGATGAACCTTCTATTGTAACCCACATGGCCTAAAAATGATCTCAACTTACTTTTATTCATAGGAAATGGTAAATCTTTGATTTTTAAAACTTTATCGGGATCGTACCAATACCATCTCTGGATACAACATGCCCTAACAAAACGCCTTTAGAACATCCAAAGACACACTTTGTAGGGTTTAGTGAGGATTTTGCTTCATCTAACCTTTGAAATGTTGTCTCCATCGATGCGGGTGGTCCAACTTGCTCCCATAGATGCAAAAATCATCCGAAATACTTTGATGAAGGTCCCAATGTAGGGTTCGAACACCCTATTCATCGAGAACATTTGGAATGTTGCTGGAGCATTACACAACCCAAAAGGCATAACTCTATAAGAAAACGTTCCCAAGGAGTGGTGAACGTGGTCTTCAACTGATCTTTCTCTGCTATACGAACTTGGTTGTAGCCGCTATATCCATCAGCAAAACTATAGCACTCCTGGCCAACTACTTCATCCAAGATCTGATCTGAAAATGGAAGAGGGTAATGATCCTTCTTTGTTGCCTTATTGAGCTTCCTGTAATCAACACAAATGCGTAGCTTCCCATTCTTTTTTATTGAGATCACAATGGGAGAAACCCATTCTGAATTCTCCATAGCAAATATGAATCCTACATCAAGCAACTTATCTATTTCTTCTTTTACAGTCTTGGAAAAATTAGGATTCATTCTATATGGCATTTTCTTTATGGGCTTAGCACCATCTACCAACTCAATACAATGTTCTACCCAACTTACTTGACGGAGTTCCTTGTAATCAAAAGTGAATAGGTGTATGTACCTTCAAAAGAGCTGGAGGTAGGATTCCTTCTCACTCTCCATCATAGCATCACCAATCTTTATTTGTTGGAGACGATCATCAACTTATTCTTCAGATAATTTTATGGGGTCATGAGTTGGTGTGACTGGAAGGATATCCATGACTGAAACATCCACCTTGCTTTCTTCATCTTCAGTGTCCACTTCACTGGTACTAGAGTAATCAGAGGATGTCCAATCATCAGTTTCATCACTTGAATCCATAGGTTCTGCTTTATGATGTCGAGGGATCACGTTTATCTTCACCCTCTCTCTACCACGTCCAAGTGTCATGAAACCTTCATTCCAGTAGTTTCTTGCATGAACTCTCCTTAGCCATGGTCTTCCCAAAGATTGGGTATGCAATGATTACCAT
Source organism: Taxus wallichiana var. yunnanensis (assembly GCA_018340775.1). Classification (NCBI taxonomy): domain Eukaryota; kingdom Viridiplantae; phylum Streptophyta; class Pinopsida; order Cupressales; family Taxaceae; genus Taxus; species Taxus wallichiana. The sequence continues at coordinate 455,008,720 of CM031239.1, read as the reverse complement.
TTTCATCACCCGAAAGTCTACCACACATACAACACCCATAATAGATATTGCCCCCATTGAAACCACCACTTCTTGGTTTAGTTTTTCCCTTATTTAATGACCTTAACATAAGTGTTGAAGGGTGATCAATTTTTAAACCCAACATATTCATTCTGAGACTCGGTCATTACATTAAGCGCAGCACCTCCATCAACTAAGACATCATGAATTGAAATACCATTACATAATACCTTATCTTGTGGAGCATAGGGATCCGCCTCTGCCTCCAAAACAGGGACCTCAACCTCCTTCCTTCGTCAAGCATTGAGTCCACTTCGCAGCTCCCGCCTCTTCTCAGAAGACATAGCCAAGAGTTGACCATATGTAATATTTGCAAGCCTTTTGGACAAATCTTCCAAGATGGAGTATGGTCCTTGCCCCTGTGAAATCAGAAAATCTTGCACACCCAACTTTCTTCTCCTATGTTTCTTACTAGTTTCTCCTTTCATCTTCTTAGGATCATTTCCATCTTGATTATCTTTTTCTTTCTTTCTTTTTGTTACAAGCACATCTACTTCATTATTTCTACTCTTATCTACTACATCAAGAGAATTCACAGGTGCTTTTCCTTTATCATTATCTCTTGTACCAGATGTAGAAGCTCTATTTGGACAATTATACTTATAATGACCCTTTTATAACAACCATAACATACAACTTCAGAAATATTTCTTTTGGACCTCTATCTCCTCCCGAGAACTAAATTCCTTTCCTTGAAGAAGATTAATAGTTAAGCGGCCCATCTTCCTAAGCAGATCTTCATAATCGGTAGATGTACTAGGAGAAATATTTGTGCTCACCGGGAGTGGTTGTGGATTCGGACCAAAAGTTGGTGTAGGCTCTACTTTAACAACAATTTCTTTGGGCTCCTCTTCCATGCTTTCTTCTTGCCTTCTTGCAATCTCCTTTGCTTGTTCAATGGTAGTAGGCGGTCATACTTCACTCGTTGTCGATCTTCGGCTTCATCCCAAGAATGAAGTGCTTACGGAGAGGAGATTATCCACGCCATTCATCAACCCATCCGCTAATCCTTCCTTCCTTAGGATCCGGGCATCGAGCTTCCTCCTTAGCTCTAGAACATGAGCATGATAATACCTTATCTTCTCCTTCTCTCCTTGGGATAGCTTTGTGATCTCAATCATGAGATCTGCATATTTATGTTGTTCACCAAATTCTTCAAGAAAACTATCGATTAATAAATCCCATGAATTTTTCACATTATCACCTAGTGTTTCAAACCACCTAAGTCTTTGAACCATCCAAAAAGGTAGGAAAAATTCAGTCCATTGTTCCCTTCTTATAAGGCCATTACAATTATAGGATCGTTTAAACTCTTGAATGAAAGAAGAAGCATCTTCATTAGATTGAGCTGAAAAAACAGGAATCTTTCCCATTTTCAAAAGTAACCACCTTGAAATACCAACCCACAAGTACAATCAACAAGACTTATGTGCACAAATAATTAGAATCACTATACTAGAAAGTGACTTTACACCTTTCTACAGTAAAATAGAAATGACCACAGTAAAATATGGTAAAACTTGACTTCTCATGCGGTAAAAGCTGACTTTACTGTGGTAAACACTATTCATGGTAAAAAGTGAAGTTCTTGTGGTAAATACTATTCACAAGTAAAAGTGACTTTCTTGTGATAAATACTATTCACAGCAAAAATGACTTTATCATGGTAACTACTATTCACGATAAAAATAACTTTACCATGGTAACTACTATGCACAAGTAAAAACAAGGTTACCCTCCAATTGATTTTTGACTAAGTGGGAATATCTCTCCGAGAAAATCCACCAACGAGGAATGGTCCCAAAGAACGGAACCAAAATGTCATCACCAATCCGGCACTATGATAATTCTTTACTGGGAACTCCTCGTGCTTTATGATTATTTACTAATGCACTGACCTTTAGTTTGGTGGATGTAATCTGAAACAAAACAACAACATAACACAAGAATACCATCGACTATGATAAGACGGAATGATGACGAATCTGAAATATCAAAGTAAATGATAATATTAACATGAAATTGTTACAATCTCACCCATGAGGTACTTCAAGTGTTATTGTCTTCACTTGCCTTTCACCAAAACTATGGGAGAAACTTTACAATTACACCTCTTAATGGTTTCTTCAACACACCTTTAAAGCGATGGCTTCCTTCGCACACTTCCTACAATATTTCTCACTACTTCCTTCTATTATAAATGAGGGGGTAGCCTCTCTATTTATAGAACTTCCGAGGCTTATCCATCTTATCTCTAAGATAGGATAAGAAATCCACTCTGACGAATCATATTCCATACCTTAACTCTTATCATGTACATGTAAGCTTATACGTTAAGATAAGATAAACCTTATCATTTTACATGGGTTCCACATTTTTAGACTTTTTACAAATAAAATACACAAAATATTTATGACCTCACTCCTTGTATTTATTACCAATACAATATTTCTAATTCATAATCATGTAGACCCTACTTCTCTAATTACCCAAACTTTGACATTTTAACATTACCGGACCACTTACGACAAATATTTACTTTTTACAACATTCCTATTGTACTTTGGTATTCTTTGTACTCCACATTATTGGCGGAACCGTCATCGACGGCATCGTTATCTTCATCGAGATGCTAAAACTAATTATACTTAACAACATCCTATTCCTAATACATACATTAATGAAATAGAAATTACGCAGAAAATTTTAGTGTCGACAGGCCCTGATGTGGAGCTCTTGCTTATGATGAGACATATCTGAGTGTGACAGAGTCAGATAAATCACCCGTCGAAGATATGGTGTGTTTGGGCCTCGGGGCCGACGTGGAGCTCTCGGTTACGATGAGACATCTCTAGGCGAGCCCAGCCCCGAGGCCCAAACACGCCATATCTTCGATGGGTGATTTCTCAGACTCCGTGGCACCTAGAGATGACTCATAAGAACTAAGAGCTCCATGTCACGACCCTTTACGAGAGCCTCTCATGGTTTTCTCTGTCTCCATAGAGTTCTCTCGTTGTCCTATTGTTTGTGAACGTGAGAAATAGTGCGGTCTAAGTCACTATAGGGTTGCTTAAAGGTGTATTTTGAAAACAAGCTTGTGGGACCGAACCATCAACACAAACATTTCAAAATGGCACAGTGAATGTTAGTGGATGCTTTTTTGGTTCCCTATGCTCCCCATGCTCTTAGGCTACCCTGTCCAAAGGCGTAATCGCTTATGAGCCTTGAGGCCCAAACATGCCATATCTTCGACGGGTGATTTCTTAGACTCCATGGCAGCTAGAGATGTCTCATTAGAACCAAGAGCTCCATGTTGTGGCCCTCTACAAAATTCTCTTGTGGATTTCTCTGTTTCCATCCGGTTATCACTATCCTATTGTTTGCAAAGCTCGAGAAATAGTGTAGTACGAGTCGGTGTAGGGTCTGCTAGAGGCTTTAGTTTTCAAGCGGAAGCTCGTGGAACCAAACTAACTACGTAAAAAAATTGGGGTGGCCTGGTGAATGCTAGTGGAGGCTTCCTTATTGTTCCATATGCTCCTCGTGCTCTCGGGCTACCCCATCGGGCGTAGTCACTCAAGATCCATGGGGCCTAAACACGCCATATCTTCGATAGGTGATTTCTCAGACTCCGTGGCACCTAGAGATGTCTCGTTAGAACCAAGAGCTCTATATCATTTCCCTTTATGAAATCCTCTCATAGTTTTATCCATCTCGATCTGGTTCTCTTCTTGTCCTATTGTTTGAAAAGCGCGAGAAATAGTGCGGTCTGAGTTAGTATAGGGATGCAGAGGTCTGTAGTTTACAAACGGAAGCTCGTGGGACCAAACCAACTACGCAAAAATGTCCAAATGGCCTAGTGAATTCTAGTGGAGGCATTTTTTTGTTCCCTACGCTCCTCATGCTCTCGAGCTACACCGTCAAGGCGTAGTCGCTTAAGAGCCCGAGGCGCAAACACTCCATATCTTCGACATGTGATTTCTTGGACTCTGTGGCACCTAGAGATGTCTCGTAAAAATGAGAGCTCCACATTGCATCACTCTACAAAATCCTCTCATGGTTTTCTTCATCTCCATCCAGGTTCTCTTCTTTGTCTTATTGTTTGTAAACGTGAGAAATACTGTAGTGTTACTAGAGGCTGTATTTTTTAAATGGAAACTCGTGGGACCGAACAACCTATGCCAACACATCCAAATGGCCTATTGAACACTAGTGGAGGCTTTGGTTTTGTTCCCTATGCTCCCCGTGCTCTTGGGCTACCCCGTTCGGGTGTAGTCGCTTAAGAGCCCTGAGGCCCAAACAAAACATATCTTCGACGGGTGATTTCTTAGAGTCCGTGGCACATAGAGATGTCTCGTTAGAACTGAGAACTTCATTCTATAGCCCTCTACAAAAGCCTTTCATGGTTTTTTCCATCTCCATCTGGTTCTCTCGCTGTCCAATTATTTGTAAACGCGAGAAATAGTGCAGTCTGAGTTAGTATAGGGTTGCAGAGGCTATATTTTGGAAATAGAAGCTCGTGGGACCGAACCAACTACGCCAACACGTCCAAATGGCCTAAAAACACTAGTGGAGGATTTTTTTTGGTTCCCCATGCTCCCCATGCTTTGGGCTACCTGCAAGGCGTAATCGCTTTAGGGCCCTAAAGCCCAAACACGCCATATATTCAACGGGTGATTTTTCAAACTCTGTGGCTCCTAGAGATGTCTTGTAAAATACTAGAGCTCCATAGTAGGTCCCTCTACTAAAGCCTCTCATGGTTTTCTCCTTCACCATCCGGTTCTCTCGCTGTCCTATTGTTTGTAAACACGAGAAATAGTGTAGTCTAAGTCAGTGTAGGGTTGCAGAGAATTTGTATTTTTCAAAAAGGAAGCTCATGGGACCAAACCAACTACGTCCACACATCGGGGTGGCTTGGTGAATTATATTGGAGGCTTAATTTTGGTTCCCTACGCTCCTCGTGCTCTTGGGCTACCCCTTCCGAGTGTAGTCACTTAAGAGCCAAGAGGCCTAAACATCCCATAACTTCGACGGGTGATTTCTCGGACTCCGTGGCACCTAGAGATGTATCGTTAGAACCGAGAGGTCCATGTCGAGGCCCTATATGAAATCATCTCATGGTTTTCTCTGTCTCCATATATTTCTCTCGCTTTCCTATTATTTGTTGTCGTGAGAAATAGTGTAGTTTGAGTCAGTATAGGGTTTCCAGAATCTGTAGTTTGCAAACAGAAGCTCATGGGACCGAAACAACTATGCCAACACGTCAGGGTGGCTTGGTGAATGCTAATGGAGGGTTTTTTTGTTCCCTATGCTCCCCGTGCTCTCGGGCTACCCCATCCGGGCATAGTCGCTTAAGAGCCGGAGGTCCAAACACGCCATATCTTCGAGGGTGATTTCTCGGACTCCGTGGCACCTAGAGATGTCTCGTTAGAACCAAGAGATCCATGTCGAGGCCCTATATGAAAAAATCTTGCGGTTTTCTCCATCTCTATCTAGTTCTCTCGCTGTTTTATTGTTTGTAAACGTGAGAAATAGTGCGATCTGAGTCGAGTGTAGGGTTGTCAAATGCTATACTTTGCAAACAAAAGCTCGTGGGACCAAACCAACTATGCCAACATGTCTAAATGGCCTGGTGAACACTATTAGAGGCTTCATTTTTGTTCCCTATGCTCCCGTGCTCTTGGGCTACCTCATTTGGGCATAGTCACTCAAGATCCCTAAAGCCCAAACACGTCATATCTTCGATGGGTGATTTCTCGGACTCCGTGGCACCTAGAGATGTCTCTTCAAATCCAAGATCTCCATGTCAAGGCCCTATATGAAATTATTTTGTGATTTTCTCCTTCTCCATCTAGTTCTCTCACTTTGTCTTATTATTGGTAAACACGAGAAATAGTGCGGTTTGAGTCAATGTAGGGTTGCGGGAGGCTATATTTTACAAATAGAATATCATGGGACCGAACCAACTACACCAACACATTGGGGTGGCCTTGTAAACACTATTGGAGGCTTCATTTTGGTTCCTTAAGCTGCCCATGCTCTCAAGCTACCCCGACCGAGCGTAGTCTCTTAAGAGCCCTAAGGCCCAAACATGTCATATCTTTGACGGGTGATTTCTCAGACTCCGTGGCACCTAGAGACATCTCGTCAAATCTAAGAGCTCCACGTCGAGGCCCTCTATGAAACCATCTCACGGCTTTATCTGCCTCCATCTGGTTCTCTTGTTGTCCTATTGTTTACAAACTCGAGAATTAGTAGTGCAGTCTGAGTCAGTGTAGGGCTACCCCGTCCGGGCGTAGTCACTTAAGAGCCTTGAATGACTAGATTGGATTAAGAATGAATTTGATAGGGGTATGTCTAAGAACACATGGGAGTTAAAAATCATCTAGTAAATATTTCTTTTTAGTTCTTGATGGGAGTTGGTGGCCTACGGCTTAGTGACCTTCCATTCATTGATAATTTATGTTATGATAAACCCATGGATGCTTTCAAAAGCACCTTAAAAAGGATATGGCTAGTCATCAAGCCTAGTGAAGGGTGTGATGTGATTTCCAAATAACTTGAAATGCCTGCATATTTAAAGGTAGTAACACGAATTGGACAAGATTAGACAACCAAGAATCATTGAGTGATTTGAATCGAATGTCATTGCATCTAGAGACATTATCAAGCATTGGAGTAATGTATATGGAGAGACATTATCAAAATATCAACGAGATGAAAGACATCAAATTGTGATGACTTTCGGGTGTTTTAACGGGAGATGACTATGAAGCATAGAAGAATGTAGTAAGTGCATGATAAGATAGGAACCAAAGTCAAAGAGACCATGAGCAAGAAGAATCACAAGTAAGGTAAATACACATATACACATTGATAAATTGAATGAATAATTACTTAGATTAGGTAACTCTTTATATACATACATTGTATAAATATTAATTTCCAAAGTTTGATGCAAATTATACATTAAAAATGTTAGTACATGTATATCACCAATAAATGAAAAAATAATCCATAATGTCTTAAATATTGTCAAGTGCACATCATATTAGATTCATGCGAAAATAATCTCAAAAATATAATGTCTCATACAAAATTATCAAGTTCCAAATAGTATTTTAATGTGCATAATAAATACAAAAATGCCCAAATAGGTCATATACCATCAAGTTCAAATGCCATATAGGTTTACATACAATGCCATGCACATAGGCATACAAAAACAATGTCATGTAAGACTTATATATTTCCTACTCATCAAAATATATCCCTCTCCTAGCCTTGCTCGAAGAAGGCCCTCCCTTAGGTGAAGATGGAGATCCATGAGATGACTTTGGATTGCCCAGAGCCCATGCTTTGAGTCCTCTTCCACTTAATACTCTTTGTAGATGATCCTATAAATGCAAAAATATTTTTTTGTCAAAACTTAATTTATATATGTTTTCAACATGTATTTAAGACAATGCTAGAATGAAAGTATTTACATAAATACAAAAACTTACCGCAAGCACGATCAATCATGCCGAATTTGCACCTCACGCTTAGATGAGTCATCGGGAGCTCCTACGATGCACGAATGGGGGTACGATGATGACGAGATGGAGGAATTCATGCCCTCAAAGTCAAAATGGAGGGGTTGAAGTTCCCTACATACACATAAAATGAGAAAATCTAACATCAAAACTAGCGAAAATAGAGCTAAGTACATGTATATACATAATGACAAGATTTTAACTAATTTTATCAATACAAAACTATTTTTTTACCTCGCCACGCACTTTGTGAATCAAATGAGCAGGGCTGCCCTATCATGAGTAACTCTCTGCGCATACACACAATGAAGGACATTGTTAACATAATTTAATAATTCTACAATAAAAGACATTACTAACATGTAATTTAAGATAATATGAATTACGAGAAATTTAACAAAATTTACGTGTTGTTTGAATAGCTCAATGAGTTGTTGCGCAGATGAAATCACAACGACAACACCTTTATCTACTTTTCACGAGAGATGGTGGGGTGTCTAGTGAAGTCAACATCTTTATCAAACATGTATATCATGTGAGTTATATGGACATACAAGAACATACATATATTTGACTTCAAAACTAATGTACACACACATACACGTATGTGAAAATTTTCCATAATTAACATTTTAAATTACCCATGTGAATTTATGCGTATGCATGGTTCTCGCCGCCTATGGTCGGGATGAAGATGCACCTCTCGCATGATGTAATATTAATGCATGTACATGTATAAATATAATTATTTCAAAAATTTAACCTATATAAGTAAATCAGTACTCAATTTTTTTTTAACACACATAATAAAACATAACAAATTTACTGTGAACATGATGCCGATGAATGCAATCCAAATGTCTCACTCAAAAGGACATCGACATAGTGAAATTATCGTGTTCATCCCTAGCACCAGTTGCACCAAAATCAGTACACAGAAATTATCGTCCTCCTCGGGCCCCAAACATATGCTACCACATGATGAGAAAAATGTGGTCTCATGCTAAGTACTCCCTAAGGGAATACTTTGTGTATCTCCGCATGAGCATCCGGCTCGAAATATCCCTCGTATGTTGAATAAGGGTCACGAGATAGCCCCAAGCGTGTGGTGTATCAATCTCTCTGTCTCCTTCACTGCTTGAGGGACAATCTCAAGATGAGGGGGCTTTATGTGGGAAATCTACCCTCTTGAAGAGGTGCACATTGTGCACCTAATCGATCCTATACGAGATCCTTTTCCTTGGCCCTAGAAATCATAGAAATCAAAATAATTTAGGATCTCGTTGAGGATAAACTCCCAATAGAGTTTCCTCGAAATTATAGTGGCACCTTGTTGTTATTACAAGGTGGAAAATCAAACACCATCCACCATCAGTCCCAAAAATTATTTCTAATCAAATTATTATTACACCAATGGATGGAAAATCGTTTACATGTCAACGGAATAGTAAGATTAGTGTGGGGGTATGTGAATAAGGTGCATATGAGTTCTTTTGAAATTTCTTTTTCTTTACATCCACATATGACAATTTGTTGGAATAATAAACCCTCTGACCTTCTTTGTAAGTTGTCCAATGATCAATTTGCCCCATTTTTGTGACAATTTGAACAAGTAATGCCTCAATGTGTTTGTAAGAGAGGTGCGGTGGGGTTTTGTGGATTGTGCATCCCTCATTGTTTGGATTAAATCCTTAATTTTAATTTTTTGTTCAACTATTTTGATAAATCTTCTTAACTACGAGGTATGTTGAGCAATTATGGGAATGTTGGGAGGGATGTGGGGAATAACAGGGTTTGGTTGTGGTTGATTCCTCGACTTCTAACTATAACAATAAAAATATGTACTCAATTCAAATTTTAATCCATAATTATCATATTTTAATGCAATTTTGAGAAAATAAATGTGCTTACCTCTTCTCGTGGCACCATCGTCGATTCAGATCTTCCCACTATCCAAAAATCCTTTGAGGTTGAGATCCAATGAATGCAAAAATGTGAGGGCACAAACAAGCTCTGAAACTCACATTTGAGGGAGGAAATTGATAGTGGCTCGGGCATAATTTTTTGTTTATACTCAAGAAGATAACGTGTATGCGTTATGTAACATGTACGTGTTTTATAACATGTACACATTATTCTCTAGTGACTCCCTAGCCAAAAAAACTAAAATACAAGCGCATTTTGCTTTTTTCACATCCTTGTCCTCTTTTTGGCCCCCAATTTTGTGTACTTACCCTAGTGCAAAAATCTACATGTTAGTGCAACAACCAAATAAATTCCCAAAATATAAAAACATGTCAATGAAGAAAACTACTAGTTCTGAGCAAGTAAAAATAAAATTTTCAATTTACAAATAAAATACGTATAGAGAAATGACACATCACAATAATTATTTGGCCTTATACAACCACCAAAGGGGTACTCAATGAGTTGCGACACTCGGACATCGAGCCTTAGCTTATAAAATAACATATCAAATAATACAACTATCATCATCTTTGTTTGAATAATCCCTCCATACTCCCAAAAGGCTCAACATAGTCAAAATCACATAGGATTGTTCAATGGATAACCTAATAGGAGAGAACAGGGGGCACTAGTTTGCATAAGTTGAGTGTAAGGTGGTGTGCATCCACAATATACTAAGCAAGCTCGATGTATACTAAACAAATAGAAGTGGGTTTTTATTCTATATAAGACTCCACTTCCTCACTCATACTCGGTGAAGATTATGAAAACCTAGTCCACTCATCCTCTCTCCACACATACACTCTTAATGATTTCTTCCCTTAGGGTCATCAACTATAAGGTTCAAAACATGGGTAAGTGCAAGAAGTTGATGGACAAATATAGGGTCATCCGTGGACATCATATTGCAAATAACAACATAATATCAACTTGTAGGGATTATTAGCAATACATACACTCAAAATTAGACAAAATTATATTAATATAAATCATAGCATCAGGAATCTAGTTTCTAAAATACTAATTTTTGTAAAAAATGGACAAGATTAGCTATATTAAACACTCAAAATTCAATGACTTGGTTTTTTTTTTTAAAAACGCCGATAAGATTATAGTCCGTTTGCCCACAATTTGGATGACCAAAAAATTTTATTTTATTTTTTCCTTTGGTGAGAAGTTATATGCCACTATCTATCTTGGGATGGATTTTATTTTGTATTTTTTTGAGTAATATTTTATTTTTTATGATTTTTTCCATGAAAGTGGTATGAAAACATAAAGAAAACAGAGCACTTTCCGTTTGCCCGCCATAACTTCATCAAAAAATATTGAAATCAAATAAATTTTTTTTTTGAACATGTATATAATTTCACCATAGCTGGGATGGTATAAGTTTTATCACATTCTGATAAGTGAAACAAAATTTGCAGTCTTAAACGTAGACATAAACATTCACGGGAAAAAGTGTCTTAAAGACCTACTATTAGTAAAAAATTATAAAATGATATTTATCCTCTTCTATTCACTTTAAAATCAGTATTTCTACAAAGCTAATAGTCTCCCCTACATAATGGTACCATTTTTATGACATAGTTTTTACTTTTCGGCATGGTTCAAGTCCGTGGAAGACTAAATTTGATGTTTTTCTATTTTTAATGTAAAATTTAGGATTTGATGTCCACTTAATTGTCCCCCAACTTGGTGCACTTACCCACATAACACATAACTACATCACTAACACAATGGAAATTCACACACATTAAACATAATGTTTTACGCATGGTATATATATAAGGTAAAATACAATCATTACTTTCATGGGTTACGATACATCATGTTTCCACATAATGCACCCAAGGTGCAAATCTTTGTGAAACAAGCGTCATAAAATCCACAGATGCCCCTAATTCATGACATGAATCATCTCATATTACACAAATTATATGCACGATGAACACAGTGAATAACATTACAACATAGAATCAATTATAGGACAACATGGTGACACACAATTCATCACTACATGGTGGTGAAATTACTATACAATCCAATCCATTATACACCAATCTTTGTCATACAACACATTAGCACACCTACATATCACAAAATGATAAGATGATCCAACACACTGCCATCCATAAAAACATTCTTCTCACACATACCAAGGCAACACATCACACGTGGAATCCTCATTAAATCCATGAAAAAGGAGAGTGAATAATCTCATCACAAGCACATCAACATGATAAAAAAATGCACTAAGCGACATGCACCACATGTGCATTCATAATATCACAATTACAACATTGGTCACATAACAACATATATCAAATTACTCTTCCAATCTCCACCATCACCATGTAGAATCATCACAACTCAAATCCATCCCAAAGTTTCGAGATCATAAACCTCTTCTCGATACCAAATGCCATGCCCACATTTTAAACACATAATACAACACTAAAAATACAGAATAATTTTGTTTAACTTACATTGTAGTAAACATGATGCTACAAGAGGTTACTTAGGATTGCGCACAACACATGATATGCTTACACAACATTAACCCACTTAGATAACACGAAAACATGTGATGCATAACAAGACCACCTTTTGTCAAATGACAAGGCATGACATAACAATTTGACTACAATATAAACTTATAGATAGGGTCTTCCCATGGCACGAGGTTTTTAGGATTACACATTTCTTATAATGATGATTCAATCTTTAACTTAAGTTCTAGAAAGACTCATAACATGTGAATCTTACATTCCTTCTCATGTTGCTAGATTTCCTTTTATACTGTTTCACATTTAGCTTACAATATAACTAATTGAATAAGGATCATCTATATTATTTCAATTACTTGTTTAATTCATTCATTTTTAAATAGGGTATTTAGCTACACACAATGCTGTATATATACACACAAGGCTACCATTCATTACACCATAGTTCCTTAGTTTACAATTTCACTACCTCTATCTTTCGTTATTGAAAATAATTGTTGGAAATTCACTTATCATGTGGTCTTTCATTCATCTTAAAACTATACTATGTTATCCTTACTTTACTTAACATTTCACTTGTAGTTAGTCACTCTAGTTTTGTTTGATTTTCCCCCTCATGTAATAGAAATATATACCCCGATTGTTGATAGGAACATATTATCTCACATGAGCCATTGGTGTTCGTTCTAAGGGTTTGTTTTTCAAGATGTAAAATTGGTTGCTTTCCCAATTTGTCCCGGTTTTCCCAAGGAAAGTTCACACGAAACCACCGAGGTTTATTAGTTAAAGAGTGAATAGATTACACATTCTTGCTATATTACCATTTAAGTTCTAAGGTTAGTCAATTTTGTTTTATGTTATGACAACTAACCATGTATCCCATCTACTTCACTAAACTCCTTAGTCATCAAGCAACTCACAAGTATGATTTACCTTGCACTAGGTTTGGATTCTTAAAAAATTAAGCATTAGATGTGTTTTATAAGGAGATGTTCAATTATAAGTTTACACACCCTACTAAGGTCACAACTAGTGTTATTATACACTAATATTTCCAAAATTGTCTTGTAACTCTAAGTACATTCGATACTTCATGTCAAGATGACACTATTGTTTGTGAGGGGGTAAAGGGTATTCAAAATTAGTATTCTCATATGTAGGTATCTAAAACATAAGACTGTTTGAAAAATTTACATTCATCTTAACACGATTTCACTTAATTTGATTTAATTACTGTTTTGAAGTTTTTTGAGTAACCAATTTGATAAAAATATACATTTGCATGCTCGTGATCCCACTAGCTCTCGTCCTAGGGAATTTCCCCAAAAACAAGATCACCTAGTTTCACAATGTACATCCATTACACACTAGGAAAGGTAGGGAGCAAGGGGAATACTCCGTCATCTTAAGGACTACAGTTCATATAGAGATAACACGTTGTGGATTTAGTCCATTACCACAAGATGGTTTAAACACATTATATGGACAATCTAGAATTCTCTTTTCTCCTAGCACACTAATTATGGTTACATTCCCACAAACTAATCATAATTTAAGAAGTTGCTAAGTTTCAAAATTAACTCTGAGTATTGCACCATAGGACCCAAACGATAATAGAAATTGGTTATTGACTTTATTTATGATCCCAACTCTTATAAATGACTTGGGGTTAGTTGGCGATCTTCGCCAATCCTCATGTGTGTCGATCTAAGAGGTTTCTATAATATGTTTGAAGTTAGTTTCCTATGGAGCACTACCTTAAGAGAACACATTCTCCTTACAAAACACATGATTTACAAACATAGGAGGGAACCACATACTCAAGATAAAATAGGACCATGTCGTTCTTAACCATCGGGTCCATGATGATGCCACTAAGAATATAGGTTCGATGACAAAAATCAAAGTAGGGATCTCATTTACTTAAGATAGGAGGTGTCATCGAGTGTGAATAATTAAGTTCATCATAAGGTATTAGTCTTCTATGTTACAAGAATAACATAAGAAGAATAATTATGCATGAATTTAATACTAGAGTTGATTGGTTCATTAGATTTTTTTATTACATTTTCAAAGTAAGAAACATAGCACCATTTATTTAATAATCAATTACACACTGTAATTTCACTATAAGCTATTAAGTTCAATTTCGTTTAACACAATATCCAAATTTTACATTACTAAACTTGGAATCAAATAACACCCATATTTAGATGAACTTTTCCCTTCAACACTAGCATCTAAAAAAATGTATCAAAAATTTACTAGTACACCCTTCAATACTCTGCAAAATGTGAACAATCCTCTAACATTTCACTCAACATAAATATCCAACCTTCTTTTTCCATATGTAAATTTGGATCAAAAGATCACCTATAGTTTAATGTATAATTCCCAATGCACCCTTAAACTAGCATCTCATACATATTATCAAATTTTAGTAACAAATAATTACTATAACATAGCAATGATATATATATATATATATATATATATCACTAACATACACAAATTACAATAATAGACAATGAGTTACAACCATGTCATTGCACCATCCTAGTTGCATCCTACCAAACCATGCGAGCATGAAATCAGTGATAAATAGTTGGCATGGCATCCACCGAGATCTAGAATAATTAACGTATTTTGTTTCCCATTTACACAATAATTATAATTTTCATTCAAAAGGAGAGGGTTAGAGACACATATTTATTTCATTTCACTTCTTTTCCTAACCAAGGATAGAAAAAGAGATGGGAGAGAGAACCACTATTTTTCCAAAGTTCAATTTCACACAACAAGTCACATGATAGAGTTTCAAATAGTTAGTTACAAGTGTCACAAGTTTCCATGGGGATTTGATAACTCGACGAGGGTCCTACAACTTTATTTCTTTACATTTTTTGCTACTTGCAAAAAGTTCAATTTAGGCTTGGAGGCTAAGAAACCACTTTAAAACGTTGTCTTTCGGTGAGAAAACACACCATGGGTAAGTTTCTACATGCTCTCTTATACACCAAGAATTCACGGGAATTGACGAAATTCTAAATCTGGCGAACAATTTATAATTGGAAGTTAGTTTTCCGAGGCCATCAGTCATATTTGACCTAGTTGTAAATGATCAATAGTTAGCTTGGGGCTCAGAAAACCACATCCAAAACTGAAGTTCGATGGATGTATACACAATGAGAAATTTCCTACAAGTTCCCCTTTAGATGGATATTTTACTAGAGTCAACGAGACTGAAAAATGGTAAATGGTTTTCAAAAGGAGACAAATGTTTAGGAGCCACCGGTTGTAATTGGTCTAGTTTTACCTAGTCAAATTGTGGACCGGAGGCATACAAAATGCCTTATCCAAACTAACCACGAATGTGCTTTTCCCAAACCGAAAGTTACAAGCAATTGTCTAGTAAAAGTACTTTGCAGTTTACGAAGGCGAACAAACATTTCGTTGTCCAGGTTTAAACGGAAAACCAATATGAAACCCAATTTTTCAATTTTAACAACATTCTAAAAGCACAAATGGGGTAACAGGGCTCCTTAAGGAGTAACAAGGAGAGTATAAATGGTCGATTGGGGTCAAAATTAAAGCTTGAGGCAACTCTCCTCATAACAAGGAACAAAAACGAGACTTTACATTCCCTTTTAGGTTTTAGAAGGTTGCTTTATAGGTCTATGAATATCATGATTTACTAGCTTTTACAATGGAACAATTGGTGGGTTTACAAGGGAACAAACTTAGCTTTTCAATAAAAGTGTGTCACAAATATCTAATATGGTTGTGAAGTTTACCATATCAAGTTTGAAGGAGGGTTTACATTTCTGGTTGACTACCAAGTGTTATTCATGTTACATAAGTGTTAGATGATGTTTTAATGTTTTCCAAAAAAAAAAATTATAAATTATTTTAATGTATGATAATCCAAGGGTTTTAAATTTATTACTCTACAACTGGAAAACTAAAGTACAAGAATTATAAAGGACAAGGTGAGATAAACCATACTTGGAAACGATGAGAGAAGCGGGTATGAGGGGCTCTAGGTGGTTTAGAATCACGATTCGTTGAGACCAGATAGTAATGTGAAAAGCCAAACCATTCGTTGTGGACCCATGCCTCATCAAAACACCATTTTTACTTTTCAAGTAGTCATCCCGATCCATGAGACCACATTTTCATTATGCAATAAGTCAAACAATTGGCGAGCCATCTGAATGCTTCCACATTTTGCATACATGTCTATTAGGGAACTTGTAACTACAACATCTGACCAAAAACCAGATTCTATTGTTCGTATCCTATTCCAAAATTCTTATTTTTCCACAAGATGAGATTATGCTCGAAATGGTGATTCTTTATCGTCATCTCTACAATTGGCTTTAGAAAGCAACAAAGGGAAACAATAGTATTAGAAGCAACCCAACCCAAACTCATCTCTAGCATAAATGGGTGTGGGGTATATACCAGATGACACACTACAGGGGATAAATACACCGGGCTCACAAATGTCATTACATAGTTAAAACCAAGTATCTTTAAGCTCGAATTTCGTGGATCGTAAAAGAACAACAACTCTAAAGAACAAAATAGCGGCATGGAAGTAATTTCATTTTTCTTCCATACATTTGGCTTCGATTCGCAACATATAAAGCCTTTTCAACGAACCCATTTTGTACATATCCTGCTATCATTGTCATCCATGAGGTCACATTTCATGCATTAGTCGAATAGCCCACATGCCAAGCGCATGCTTCCACATTTGCATACCTTCCTACTAGAGTACTTGCAGCTTCAACACTGGAAAAAATTCCTCCATCTTATGCTTTGCTGGATGTCAATACCTTGTTTTAGAGGTTCCATTTTGATGCAGGTTTGGAGGAAGCTAGTAAAAATAATCATATTTCCATTATTCCTTGATGGATGTCTACACCCCTCTCTAGAGCTCAAATTTTAGCTCATGTCGGGTGTATGTAGGAAAGTGCAACTAATCGGGTTGGATACTGTGTGTTGCATAGGTAAAATGGTGTGACCGCTTGCCTTGTGAGGAACCCATGAATTTTATAGACTTCTTCGTTGTAACTATCCAAAACGCTAAATTTACAATGTTAACTTGGTTTTCAGCATGTTAAGCTCTGTGGATCCCAAAATAAAGTTTTGTTATTGTATTATTATGCAAGGAAAAGAACAGTCGAATGGTGAAAGGCGCCCATGTTCCTGTCGGCCCACCCGCCACACTCCATTGCCGGTGGCTACGCTCCATTGAAAATGCACCCATGTATGGTGCCTCCCCTGCCATGGATGTTGCCTCCCCCCTGCATGGACCATAAGGCATGGACCCGGAATCCCCGACGTCACGCCG
Organism: Taxus wallichiana var. yunnanensis; assembly: GCA_018340775.1. Taxonomy (NCBI): domain Eukaryota; kingdom Viridiplantae; phylum Streptophyta; class Pinopsida; order Cupressales; family Taxaceae; genus Taxus; species Taxus wallichiana. Next base: position 454,991,288 of record CM031239.1, on the reverse strand, counting down.
AGAAATAGGCATGGGGAAATAGAGGAGGAAGATATTTACGCTGACCTAGACGCCAATGTCAAAAAAATTTGAATTATTAATTTGCGTGCCCCCTCTCCCTGCACGCCAATGAGTGCTTCGAATCATACCCACTCCTGTGAATCATACCCAAACCTCTCTTTTATATGATAAATGTGCCTGATAATGGGACGAGGGGAAAAGAATAAAACCACAGTTTTTGAGGAAGAAGGTGAATGGAGGAGAGAGTCTATTTCAGCAAGCCATTAGAGGAGATCGTTGCAGAGGACATCGTTCATTGCAGAGGAATTCAAGATTCTACAGTAAGTTTCAATGTCCCACTGTTCATATCCTTCAATAATGCATTGATTCCACTAGTTTGTATTACAGGATGAGGTTTTTTCTTTCCCATTTGAGCCCCCACATTGTGGTTTTGCATACTATCAAATAGAACAAATTAGTCGTTTAATGAGAATTAAGTATGAAACCCATTGTCTGGAATCTTTGTTTTATTTTGTATTGCCCGACTTTGAGCTTAAAATTAAAAAATATTCAGTTAATTTCTTTTACCTTGAATGTGAACATTAATTTTTTCTAAATTTGTCGGTGCAATTATTATAGATCTACGTTGCTAGGAAGGGAGTTATATGATATTAAAAATGGAAGTTAGTGATATGTACCATGCTCTATGTATTGAGTTGTGTTGCTTATTGTTTTCTCTTTGTCTTTAGCTTTGTGAAAATTAACAAATTTAAAGTTGTCTTCGGTATTGGTCAATTCTGTGTTTATATTTTTGGTTTTAAGCTTGAATTTATTTGTGTAGAAAGTGCCAATTAAAGGTGTCACTAGCTAAAGTTTCATTTCAGAAAATAAGATGTTCTGTTCATCAAGCTGTCTCTTTTGTTGAATGATGAATACAGAGGGAATGTTTCTTAGTAACTGTTATTTAGACTGTGTTTTGCATGTGGCATTTGTCCATTTTGAGGTTTGAATGTATTTCATACCTCAGATTTGGTCACAAGGTAAGATCTGATTTAGAAAAAACAAGAGAGAACTGGATGTGACTGATGTCCAAATGCATATCCATCCACCAAATTTTTGAGTAAGCATTGGGATATTGTTTTATTGTGAATTCAGATGATTGCAAGCCCAACTTTATTGTGAATTCATATGATTGCAAGCCCATCATTGTGAATATAAGTAGCTCAGCAATATTTGACCATATTGTTACCTCTGTGCTTCTGATCCATTTATTTCATGTAACTTTTGAAGTTGTTATTTTTTTAATTGTGGTCTTTGCAACACATGACCTGAAACAAAAATACCCCGTGAAAGAGAAAAAGGAAAAACATTTACCTGTAATAATGCATGAGCAATGCAATAGAATCAACTAGATTGAGAAAGTGCGTAGAACCCTCTTTACTCCCTCTAACCTTCCCTTTCATGAGATGTTATATTTCTCTTGAACTTGATGTTCTTGCATATTGTCTTCAGTTGTAGCTTACTAGTTGTAAGGCTTAGCTGGTCGAGTGCTCTTCCCTCAATGTGGGGGCTCAAATGATATAATTTGTGAAATATTCCAAGTAATCTCTTTGTTCTCCCTCCATTGTTAGGGCTTGACTGATAGGAAGATGTAGATTGAGGAGTGAACTTACCTGGTCGAGTGCTCTCTTCCCTCGAGGAGTGAGTATAGTGAACCCCCCAACTGATGAGAGGATGTAAACGACCCGAGTGAGCCTGAGTTCCCGTCATGTTCATTGACACATCTAAGGCAAACAAAAAGTTGTCCTGCATCACTTTAAATATTGCAACAACAAGATATAAACTTTAAATATGACCATTGGTGGCACTGAAATTTAACCCTTGATTATTGGCTATCGAGGCTTTAATCCTACTTTACTTTACTTTAAATATGACACCCCGGTGCCATTTCTATTTTGTGAATTATTGTAACATTTTTGTATTTACTTTATCATTTAATTTTTTTTTTTGCAGAGATAAAAATGCCCACACAAATAAATTTGACAAATTAGAAGAATTTTATATGGATAATATAGTACCTATAATAATGTCAATAGTGCACTTATTGGTATCATTACCTGTCTATTATTGGTATCATTCACTGTCAACAATTTTCTATATGGAGGAAATAATTTTGAAAAATGTTGAAAAACACAGTGTGTTTTTCATCATTGTTGAAAACACACTGTGTTTTTCAACAACGAAATTTTAAACTAATTTCTTACTATAATTACTATAATTGAAAAACTACTTTTAAATTCGATGACATCCCATATCATACCTTTATAAACCATCAGTTATAGTTACTTTTAAACTTTAACATTGAAGAATTGAGTTCTATTTTAATGTATACAGTTTAACTCCATAAACCATCCCTTAAAACGCATACAATTACTTTATAAACCATCCCTTAAAACGTATACAGTTTAACTCCATGCAGAGTTTTCCTATTTTAATATTTTTAAATAAAGGAAAGAAAAAAACACATGGCTTTGAGATTCGAAAAGTATTATGTTAATTCATGTTTGATAAGATTATGAAACTTATAGATTGCAATATTTAAGGTAATTCTCATAACCAAACAATTCATAAACTCTTTTGTTCAAGCGTACTCCGCTTATGGTGTTGATCAAAATTAGTTGGGTGTTGTTGAATCACAATTTAATTATTGGTTTGTGTATAAACTATTTTGATGTTGTTGATTATAATTTTAAAAATCCACACAAACCTCTGGAAATATAATTTTAAAAATCCTAACTAAGTATGACTAAATAAATATGTGATATTGTGGGATATGTACAAATGGGAATGTGTGCAACATGAACTAATTCAACCTTTAGAGTTGTGAGGAGTGCAATTGGGACTATGTGAAGAAGTTTGAAGAAATTCAACTTTTAGAGTTATGTAGGGGTGTAAATAAAATTGAATTTGTGTGCCTTAAAACAGTAGACACCCAAACCCCACATGTAAATAATTTATAATATCATATCTACATAAACAAAGTACACTTGGCAGATTTATAAACTTTAGTAAGTGATTGGGAAAGTTGGCCTTTTTCCTAGCTTGTCAAATTTCAATCTTTAGTAAGTGAAAACAAGGTGTATACATATACTCTACCTAAAGTTCATTACATGCCATTATAGTGTAATTTGAGATGGTGATTTGGGAATTGGACCTACTATACCAAAATCTAGGTAAATAACTATAAAGAAGTAATAACTTAAGAAGTTAAACATAATGAAATATGCATACCTTTACTTAAGTTTCTACGTTCAAGTGAATGGATGTCACATCCATCATCTCGACCACATGTAACATTTTTAAAAATTACTCATGGTAACCCTAATAATAAATGACTTCAAAGAAAAGTATAATGCAATGTATACAAACGAGTATAAAAAGTAAGTATAATCAATGTGGATATCTCTAAAAGGTAAGGGTGTTAGGAAAGGTCCAAATACACTATAAAGGGAAGGATAAATTAGGTCCAAATCCTGAGAAAGGTGTAAATATGTACTAGGTCAAGTCTAGAGAGCTATAAAGAGAGGCTAGATTAGGTTTAGGAGACCCTAAAGACATACAATGTATATAAAAGGAACATATAACCTCCTTTCGACATAACTTTTTCTTACAAACCAAGATCACTTTGTGAGCTAGGTATTTTTTATGGGTTAGCTCTAGAATGATAATTTATTTAATACTATTTTGAGAAAGGATCCCTATAGATAATTATTACCTTACATGCAATATCTTAAGTTTATTCTAGTTTATCGATAAGAGATCTACAATTGTAATATTAGGGTAATTGATGGATTGGGTGCACCCATGCTTTATGGCACTCAAGATGACATCATAGATAGGTAGAAAGTAAAAGGTATTCAAAAACCTCATATTGTTATAATCTACATTCCTTCCTAGTGTGGTTGAGGGATGTATATGTTGTAACCATTATCGATTTTTATAAGGCAATTTTAAACTTTATGGTGACATGTGTATTTTGTCACAAGTTAGGTTAAGATGTTCCACGTTTTTGTATAGCCATGTGTCAAGTGGTGCTAGATCAGGGAATAATACATTACATGAGTATAAATTTGGTACATTTGTACCATGACATTTATCATATATTAGCCCTATAAAATATGGTGATTAGGTTAGTGATTCTTTTTTGACACGGATTTATAAGATGTTCATGATGCATATAGTAATGGGGAAACATCTACATATTGTCGCAAAGTTTCCCTTATTTGTGTGTTTGGCTTGTAATTCATTAGCAAGTGATTATATGAGATTAAGGGGATATTATGTGGTGCTCGTATATGGGGACATATGATACATGGGCATATTGTCCAATTATAGTATGAGTTCAAGAGTTGACAAATCTCACAAGATAATTTTTATGGTGGGTGGATCCCCATTCATTTGATCAACAGTAATGGAATTTCTTGAGTATCTAGTAAGATATGTGTTATCACCGAATCACAGCACCCCTGTGTTTATACAAGTGCATATACTTGAAATCACGGTGTGATTGGATAACATGGGTACTATCTCCAAGTTGTGGGACATGCTACTTGAGATAGACCTCCAGAGAAAGTTGGTTCTTGCTCCTAAACTACGTGCCACAATCTACTCTAATGCAGGGGAAACTAATTATTCTAATCTAAATTTTCAAGGGACCAGGGAGAGAGAGTGCATAAAATAAAAGCCTACACTAAAGCGGTGATACACCAGAAAAGGAGGGTGTGAGAGTAGTCTCCAAATGTGTGAAATACAAAAACAAAGTACACACTAGAAGAGGTGATGACAGTTCTCCATAATCTAGCAAAATGCATTCACAACAATATTCCAAGCATACACAATGATAATGAATCCCTGTAAGAACATAATAATAGACACAATATTCTTGTAGAAATATTAAAGGGGCAAGAAGAATGCAAGAAAACACAGTATGGGAAGATACCTCCACAAACCGATATTTTATTGCTTCATGATATCTGCAGTTCAATCTTTTACAAGATAAGGGCTTGGATCACCATGCAAGGAGTCCACTACAAGGGCCTGTAGCACATTGGCTTCACAAAGCATTTTTGTGAGCTTTGCTATCTGAAAACTCCCCCCTTTACAATGAGCCCAACACTCCAATTTATAAAAAAATGAGAAGGAAAAGAGAAGGGAAAATGGAAATCCCAAAATCTGTCCTTCAACCACCTGTAAGAGGTTTTAAATGGAGTGAAATTATTGTATATCACTTGCAAAAGGCTCCCCATATTGTCCCAGGTGCTGCAGTAGAGAAAGAATGATGACCATGCCTCTTAATTGCACTCCTAACCACCAAATAAAACACTGTTATGAACCCGGCCACGTTTTGTTAAAAAAATATATGAATCTCTCATAAAATCTAGAATTTATTGATTGTTGTGCGTTGGGCTTGGAGCCAAAATTCCAACGGTACCAATTTTGTGTGATTTCGTTGAGAAATGCAAAAGTTATGGCCTTCGAGTGCGGGTAGCTATTTTGGGTGCAGCGGGCGTTTTACTGTCATTTTGACGGGAATGAGCATTAACCTGATCGGGAGCCGAATATGTTTGTTTTATTTAAATATATCTACCCTCATTAAAAATAAGAAATCTAGTTTTTGTGGCGTAGAGGACGTCGTGCTCGTTCCAGAAAGTCCAATTTTGTGAAAATCGGAGCTCGGAGTCAAAAGTTATGGCTGTTTGAAGTTTCACGGGTCAAAGCGTTGACTTTTCTTCTCGCCTTCGGCCACTTCAGCTTTCGCGCCCCTGGCGTTCCTTTGTCTGGCTGTCCCGGACGAAAATCTCTGCCGTCCGATTCGGGCTCCCTTGTTCCTGTTTGCGGTGAAGACATGTGGCGAGATTCCATTCGCTCTCGGCTCTTTCGGCTTTTCACGTCCTCCGCGTACTTTTGGCCTGGATGTCCCAGTATGAAAGTCCTTTGTTTCGTCTCGAACCGGCCGGTTCACGTCCTCCGCGCACTTTTGTCCCAAGCGTCCGGATGCACTCGGGAAAAATTTCTTGAACCACCGAAATGAACGATTTTGCGCCAAACCGGCCGATCCGCGTCTTTCGCGTACCTTTGTCCCAATTTGTCCCGACTATGTGAAAATAGCACTTAGTCGATTTTTCCACTTTTCAGCTGGTTCGCCTTTTCACGTCCCGCACGTTGCGCGTCCGGATGCCCCCCTCTCTGCAGACGCTGGCGGCCTTCGGCCGATTCGCGCCCAGATGTCCCTCATGTCCCGATCACATTGTTGTGAGGACTAGGACTTAACCATTTTCATGATTTTTCTCGGCGAAGCTTGTTTTCGCAACTTTTTCACATTTTTAAAACTTTGGGTTTTCCTCCTAGATGCAGGAGAGTTAGAAAGAAGCCGAGGGGACCCTAGAAACATGATTTTTTGCCTTGAATCAATATAATTGCTTGGGACTAAAGAATTTGATGCATGTTATCAAAATTACCTTGAGGGGTGAATTTTGGATAACAATATGTTAAAGAGTCATGAGGAGACTACAAGAAGAACCATAGTTACTAGTTTTAGTGTTGAGGCCTTGGGGTTATCTCCAACATTGGGGGATGGGGAAGGGGGAGGCAGAGGTAACGAATAAACTCAGTGCTAGTGTAATGATATCAATATTGAAATATTATTTTAAGACTTAGAATGCCAAAAATGCTCACACTCGATGTCTCTATTTATGGTGCTTTCCGATGATTTAAAAAAATTAACATTTTACATATGTTATATCTGATTTTTTCCTTTTGAAATGTGAACTTTATTAGCTTATCCTAAATTATAAAAAGGTGATCACATATTAGATAATCATATTCTGAGAAATGCTTATTCAACCTAAGGTTCGTATGCATTTTCATATTCAATGTGGAAGAATCAAAGTCATGTGGTTGACAAAGTTTCTATCTTCAATTATTGGACATGGGACCCATAATTTATTTATATTTGGAACTTTGTGCATCATAGGGTTTCTAACTTTGATATCCACTTATTTGCATTCTATTTAGATTTGGTGGCTCGTGCTTAATAGGGTGTCTAAGTCCAATTTCTAATCATTCATATTTTATTCAAATAGTAGGAATGCATTTGTTAGGTTTCCTAACTCCACAACATTTTCTATATAACGTTTCTTATTATGATCAATTATTTCATTTCAATATTTAAATTTCAACTTTTATACCCTAAACCCCAAACCTTGAGGCCTAAACCCTAAACCCCAAACCCTAAACCCTAAGCCCTAAACCTTGAACCTTAAATTTTAGAAAATAATTATAGTTTTCATTATTATTATTAATTAATATATTTGAAACTGTAAGAAAAGGAAGCAATTTGATGTCATATCTATTACCTAATACTTTGTAAATAGGAACAAATGTATGTGCTTGACATACACAAGGACAAATATAACATGAAACTTTATCACAAGTACAAATATATCGAACAATTGTTTGGAAGCATGTTTTCAAAACAAATGACGTGTTCAAATATTTTGTTTAGTATATAGATACTAAATAATAGTGCGAACTAGTTTATTATTGCAATATTATTGTATTAACGTGTTTGTTAGTAAATGATAGAGGATTTGGTAATTTCTACAATTTGTGTTTATTAATCACCGATATTGGACTAGTTAATTATGTTAGTATTGGTTAAATATGCATGTGATCTTCGAGCTGTTAGTTGTGATTTAATTTCTCTTAGATGTTTTAAATTAAATACATTAGGAAAAGTTTGATTTCTTGGATGCATTATAGTTGTAAATATTGTGAATGTGGAACTCATTTATATATATATATATATATATATATATATATTTGTTATTAATTGTTAAATATTGGTAATTGTAATGTTGTGAATGTTTAATGAAATTTGAAGCTATAAAAATTATGTGATATCATACTTTGACTCTCAATTTGGCTTTCCCCTTAGGATGCCACATCGATACGTCTAACTATCGCTGCATGATGAAGGAGCTTGCCCCTTAGGATTCCGCATTGATAGATGGGCGGTAGATCATCTTTGAGCGAGAGGTTTTAAAGTCACCCGCCCACCTTCCACTCAGAAATGCACCTCTCGTAGTATCACAACCATCCCTTTTACAATAGATAGTTGTGATATTATGGGAGGGTGGTTCTTGGGTGAAGGATAGGCTGTTGGCATTTATCGATACTTGAATTTGTCATGGATTAGTTTTTTTCGATGTTGTGATTATTTTATCATATTGGATGACATATATTTGATTTGACATGTATTGTACTTGAAAGAGGGATTCGTGAGAACCGATGTTGAAAAGCGATGCACCACAACGAAGTTGCACTCCGATGGTAACCTCAAGCCAACGCAATATGCAAGATTTGAAACAATGGAAAGAAGATTGCAAGTAAGAAGAATGGGTCTACTCATACTCATAGATCAAAAAATAGGAAGTACAAATAGGGGTGTTGTGTAACCCCCATGCCTAAACATGGAAAGAAATCAATGACACCACTGACGCATATGACGTTGACTGACGCATATGATGCCACTAGAAGAGGAGTTATAATTCCAAATAAGGAATGTAACTCCTATGACGCATTGACGCAAATGACAATGTTAGATTCTATGACAGAATCTGACACTTGTCATTTGACTTCCTAAGACCTATGACTCTCGCAAGGCGAGATGACTCACCTAGGTGATGTGGACGATGACTAGACAGTCACACACACCAACACCCCCCCTTCATCGAAGCCGAGGAAGAGGTCAAGGTAAGCCAGAATAGAAAAGAAGACTCCCCTAGACAACTAAGAAAGATGTGTCAATGGGCCCCAGGAAACTAAAGGCCTGATAAGGTGCCCATGTACAAACAACATCTTTTTGGAAAGAAGAAGAGGATAAGAAGGAGGACTATATAGCCCGAAGAAGATGGGGGTGCGGTGAGACCTCACCCCAAGAAGAGACTGCAAGTGAAGAAACTTCACCTCAGTGAAGGGCTTGGTGAAAATGTCTGCAACCTGATCAGCTGTCTGAACATACTATATGTCGATGATGTTTTCATGTATCAGCTCCCGTATGAAGTGCATATGAATCTCAATGTGCTTCGTCCACTGATGCTGAACTGGATTTCTACAAATCGAGATAGTGCTCATGTTGTCACAGTAGATAATGGTAGGCCACCGAAAGTGGATGCCAAACTCTGTCATAATACCCTGTAACCAAAAGCGGCTTCGTGGCAAAGATTAAGCTGTTCCTCGTATTCTCCTTACATCGATGATATGGAAATGGCGTTCTGTTTCTTGCTGGACCAACTGACAGGACCTGAACCAAGAGTGAAACTGTAGCCTGAGGTAGACTTTCGATGATCTAGATCACCGGCCCAATCTGAGTCTGTAAATCCAACCAAGTCAATCTCAGTCCCTCCTAAGTAATGAATACCATCTGTGTGAGTGCCATGAACATAGTGAAGGATCCACTTTGCTGCTTTTAAGTGCAGCTCATGAGGCTCCTGCATAAATCTGGACACGATCCCGATGGCATACGATAGATCTGGCCGAGTGTGAGTAAGGTAGATCAAGCTTCCCACCAACTGTCGATAAAGGGTACCGTCAACCAAGGGGGAAGAGCAATCAGAAACTAAATTAATCCCGAAAAGAAAAGGAGTAGGTGAGGACTTACAATCGGACATGTGAAACCGAGCAAGCAAATCAAGAGAGTACTTAGGCTGCGAGATCATAATTCCCGAGTCAGATTGTGAAATCTGGATCCCAAGAAAGTAATGAAGCAATCCTAAGTCAGACATGGAGAACTTGTTGGCCAAGGAGATCTTCACAGAATCAATGATAGAGGAAGAGCTACCGGTGATCAACAAGTCATCAACATAGAGAACAAGAATAAGCATGGAGTCATCCTGTCGTAGAATATACACATTTGGGTCAGAGTGACACCGAGTGAACCCTGATGCAAGTAAAAAGGAGTCCATCTTGGCATACCAAGCCCGAGGGGCTTGTTTAAGGCCATAGAGAGACTTCTTTAATTTACAAACGAGGGATGGATCATGGACATAACCCGAGAGGTTGTTCCATATAGATCTCCTCCTCTAGGTCCCCATGAAGGAAGGCACTCTTAACGTCCATCTGGTGGACTTCCCATCTGTTAGCGGCAGCGATGGCAAGGGTCAGTCGAATGGAAGTCATCTTCACAACCGAGCAAAGGTTTCTGAGTAATCAACCCCAGCTACCTGGGAGAAACCCTTAGCTACAAGTCGCGCTTTATACTTCTCAACTTCTCCATCAGCTCCATACTTTGTTCGATATACCCACCTACACCGAACGATTTTTCTTCCTTTCGGAAGAAGGGTAAGATCCCAAGTGTCATTCTTTATGAGTGAGGAATACTCCTCATCCATGGCAGAATCCCACTCAGGAATCCCAGAAGCTTCGTGGAAGGATGGTGGATCAGAAGTAGAGGCGAAGAAGGAGTGAGGTCCAGTGAAGTCTGAGCGAGTACGTCTCTCATCCAAAGGATCTCCAACTAAATCTCCAGCACTCTGTAAAGTTTTTCTGGCCCAAAGAGGTCCCGACAGCTCAGGCTCCGAGTCGGAAGATTCTTCACTTGAGTGAGAAGGGACATAGTCCTCATCATCACTACTGTCAGAATCAGAAGACTCAGAAGTTTGAGGATCGGGAGGAGCAGGGAGAGGTGGAACTCACTCAACAACATCATCATCTAAAGAGTCAGAATCTGAATCAGTGGGCAAAAGGACCTCAGTGGAAGTTGAAGTCAAGGATGACTCATCAAAATTCACACTCCTCTCAATATAAAGCTCATGGGTGGTAGGGTTCAACAATTGATATCCCTTTACATCATCAGGATACCCAAAAAGATACAAGGTTTGGATTGTGGATCCAATGCCTTGCATTTCTTTGGGAATCCGAGCCATAGCCTTGGATCTAAAGACTCGAAAGTGCTCAACATCAGGCTTGTGTCCAAACCAAGCTTCAAAGGGTGTCATCCCTCTTACTGCCTTGTGTGGGACACGATTCTGAATATAACAAGCACAATTCACTACTTCAGCCCAATACTGTGGAGGAAGAGATTTCGAGTGAACCATACAAGTGGCCATCTCCTTTAAAGTTCGGTTCTTTCTTTCTGCAACTCCATTTTGGGAAGGGTCAAGAATCGTACGCTTATCACAAATTCTTCCCTTCTTCCATCCCTTTGTTTTTGTCTCATAACCTTGCTTATCGCAAGTTACTTGAAAAAAAGGGGCAAAATGTAGACACTTAAAATTGGTTACTCAATTTAGTGTCCCTCTCATTTGTTTACTTGTTTAGGTAACCTGGGGCACGTTTTACGTCACCATCCCCTTGGGATATTATCCAATTTGTGATTTAATCACTTATTCCAAATTTAATTCACCCCATCACATCTTACCCATGAGTGATTAAATATTAAATATTTGATTACGCTTCTTCCCATGCATCTTAATCACTTATCTACCCCAAATTTATTCTATCTATGTACCACATCTATTTTTCCTCTTCCCTAAGCGGGATATTTCCCGTATTCGGGATAAATCTTATCTTTCTTGAAATCGCTCATTTTGGCCATCTCGGGAGTCTATTCCGCGATCGGCGCCGACCCATATGGTCGGCGCCGATTTTCTAGGAGCGGCGCCGATTATAAAGCGAGTCAGAACTCGCCTGGGACCGAAAAAGAGACCACGAACGAGCGAAAAAGCGAACAGACGAAAAAAGGAAGCACTTACGCACGAACAGAGAGCGAGAGAGATACAGGTTGTGAGAAAGAGAGATCTTCTTAGCATCAATTGTATCAAATTAGGGCAGATCCTGTCCGAATCAATCCCTGAGAGGAGCACCGTTACTCTGTCACATCAGCATCGCACACCACCATCTATCATCTGGTGACTCTGTTCCAGTGTCTCGCCAACTTCGGCACATCCAGCAGACCACATTCACCTTCCAATTCCCAAATCTTATCGCACAGTCCCTGATTGATCGATCTGCCTCCAGTCGATGCCGATTCTACCCAGTCGATGCCGATCCGTCTCAATCGACGCCGATCTTAGTCAGTCGACGCCGATCCGTCTCAATCGACGCCGATTCTACCCAGTCGACGCCGATTTCCCTGTAGATAGGTAAAAGGATACAGGTAACACAAATCCGGCATTATTTCATAGTTCCCTGTTTTCTGTACTTTCTGTCTGCTGTTTAGATTCTGTCTTATTACTGCAATCAGAAAATCTAGCTTTTACTTACATCTTTTATCATGTATGCTTCTTTTCTTAATTGAAAACGTGGACTGACATCCGCCGAGGAAGCTTATCGCTTCCCGGACCCGCTTCTCGGGCAGTCCACCTAAATATCTTTTAACGTGGTCTTTTTCTGTCAAGCATCGGTGTTTTGCAGGATACACGGATCTATTGTGCGAGTTGCTCGTGTGCGCCCGTCTTATCTACATCGGCTTCCTCATTTGTCTACATCTTCGGATCTTATCCATCAGGTATCGATTTTATTGGAGTTTTTCAGGGTTTTTGTGTTTAGTTTGGTGCATTAACTTGGACAGGTAACAAGCGCGAAATTCTTGATCTACATTCTGGCACGCCCGGTGGGACCCAACCAAAGTCCCTTATTGGTAAGTTCATTTCTTTCCTAGTTTTGAACTTTGTTCCTTTTCTTCACTGATTTCTATCAGTCCTATTTGAGCATTTCTTTTCATCATTTCAATCTTGCTTTTAGGCGAAATCGTTATCTTCGAAATTTTTCTAGTTCCTTAAAAATAGAGATTTCTGTTTCACCGTTATCTGGATATATCTTTCTGGGTTTTCTTTGGTGTTTGCTTAACCTCTTCTTGTGGAGCACTTTGCTTGTTCGTGGGATTGTTCGAGGGGAAGAGCTCAACAACGTGCTTTTTGAAGTCCACACACCTTGGAGAGCTAAATCTACAGGTATTCCTCTTTTACGGTGTTTTCTCCTTTTTAGGATTTCTTTGTCGGTTGCCTATCACATCCGAACATTTCAATTTTGGTGCTTAAAAAGAACTTAATCGCATTTGGGAAAGAATCTGTTTGACTTGTCTTCATTGAAATCAAACACTTCATTTTTAAGTGCTTAAAAAGAACTTTTTCTTTGTCATTGTTGCATGTTTTTCATCTAGTTTTAATTAGGTTGGAAAATTGATCAAAATCGGTAGTGACACTATTTGATTTTTATTTTTCACCCTTGCACACAAAGCCAAAATCACTAGGTATAAAGCATTTAAACAAAATTCCTTCCCTGGCCTCGCCTACTTGGAAGTGATATCCAAGAGGAAGAGCCTACGTGGTACTCGGGCCGCGCTATAAATTCACGGAAGATTTTGGTATATATTGGCAAAGCACCCGACTCCCTTATCGCAGCGGTGTGTGAAGTGCGGGGGTAGGCCCCTATATCAAGCCACGTACCGGTCTTTTACTGAAGTGCCTTCGGGACTCCTCACCAAACATTACCCAAACCATCCTTAGTTTGGCTATCTGAGTAGTTCCTGTTCTAAAAAGCCTTCCCTAACATTTTCTTTTCTTAAAAGCATCAAAATTTAAAGGAGATAATCACTTGCGCTGCTTGAATTGTCTGTGCATTAGTTAGGTCAATCTTCTTTTCTGCGTGTTTATGACGGTTATCACTCGGTCACAATCTAGAAGAATGGCTCAACTGGTTCCTTCTTCCTCCGAGATCACCACTAGTGTGGAGGTTTCGGCACCCCCCCAATCTTCCTCGGGACCGCTGTTAGTTGGTTCCCCATCCTGGTCATATAATCCTTTCTATCAAGCCAAGGCAATCCCATCACGTCCAGCTTCCCCTAGTCCTTCGGAAATATCATCTGGCTCGGAGTATGTTCCCCGCGGGGATCCTGAATTCCAGGCATTCCTCGACCGCAATCCGATAGCCCTCATGGACTACCTAGTACACAAATCTATTCAAATATCTGATCAAGGACCACCAATCCAACAAGTGTACGATTACCCTCGTGGATCATCCCAAGCCTTTGTAGAGCAGTTTGCATCGTCCCTCTTGCCTCGAGTCACGGAGAAGAGCAAGGCCCCTATGCCTCCCTTTTCTCTTCCACCTACCATATCGACTAGTTCTCAAATAGTATTACCTATTCCTAACACCGCAGTTACCTCGAGTATTCCACAACCTACTTCTGAGAAGTCTTACGCCTGGCTATAATGAATGCGTCGCACACTCGCATAGCATATGCTGTTAATTCTTCTATGCCCTCCATCGTGTCCCAAGGTCAATACCTCTTCATGAGCCACCCCCTCCGAATAGTCGGTTGGCTCCTACTTCTCGTCCTCTAGGGTCTTTCTTCCAATGTTCCAAAGAATCGTGACCTTCACCCATCCTTTAACATCGGCACCCTTAATACCTAATCCGGTGAGAAGGCCCCTTTCAGTCTTGTTCCCCAACATGTCCAATCCAACCAACACCCATGTTCCTCAATCTGTCCGATCCAATCAACAAACATAGAGTCCACCAATCACAGGCTCCACCCGTCATCCAACCTTCATTTTCTCAATCACTTATTATCTCACACCTGCCTATACGCAAGCTATCTCACAAAGAAATACCCCATCCGGTGTCACCAGAACACTGGTTATTCCTCTTATCATCCTATCCATCAACGGATGAATCCCCATTGACACCTCAACAACATCCACCACTTGCTTCTTATGTAGGTCAAGAATTTCGCGCTTGTTACCTGTCCAAGTTAATGCACCAAACTAAACACAAAAACCCTGAAAAACTCCAATAAAATCGATACCTGATGGGTAAGATCCGAAGATGTAGACAAATGAGGAAGCCGATGTAGATAAGATGGGTGCACACGAGCAACTCGCACAATAGATCGTGTATCCCGAAACACCGATGCTTTGACAGAAAAAGACCACGTTAAAAGATATTTAGGTGGACTGCCCGAGAAGCGGGTCTGGGAAGTGATAAGCTTCCTCGGCGGATGTCAGTCCATGTTTTCAATTAAGAAAAGAAGCATACATGATAAAAGATGTAAGTAAAAAGCTAGATTTTCTGATTGCAGTAATAAGACAGAATCTAAACAGCAGACAGAAAGTACAGAAAACAGGGAACTATGAAATAATGCCGGATTTGTGTTACCTGTATCCTTTTACCTATCTGCAGGGAAATCGGCGTCGACTGGGTAGAATCGGCGTCGATTGAGACGGATCGGCGTCGACTGACTAAGATCGGCGTCGATTGAGACGGATCGGCGTCGACTGGGTAGAATCGGCGTCGACTGGAGGCAGATCGATCAATCAGGGACTGTGCGATAAGATTCGGGAATTGGAAGGTGAATGTGGTCTGCTGGATGTGCCGAAGTTGGTGAGACACTGGAATAGAGTCACCAGATGATAGATGGTGGTGTGCGATGCTGATGTGACAGAGTAATGGTGCTCCTCTCAGGGATTGATTCGGACAGGATCTGCCCTAATTTGATACAATTGATGCTAAGAAGATCTCTCTTTCTCACAACCTGTATCTCTCTCGCTCTCTGTTCATGTGCAAGTGCTTCCTTTTTTCGTTTGTTTGCTTTTTCGCTCATTCGTGGTCTCTTTTTCGGTCCCTTAACCGAGTTCTAGACTCGCTTTTATAATCGGCGCCACTCCTAGAAAATCGGCGCCGACCATATGGGTCGGCGCCGATCGTGGAATAGACTCCCAAGATGGCCAAAATGAGCGATTTCAAGAAAGATAAGATTTATCCCGAATACGGGAAATATCCCGCTTAGGGAAGAGGAAAAATAGATGTGGTACATAGATAGAATAAATTTGGGGTAGATAAGTGATTAAGATGCATGGGAAGAAGCGTAATCAAATATTTAATATTTAATCACTCATGGGTAAGATGTGATGGGGTGAATTAAATTTGGAATAAGTGATTCAATCACAAATTGGATAATATCCCAAGGGGATAGTTGGTGACGTAAAACGTGCCCCAGGTTACCTAAACAAGTAAATGAATGAGAGGGACACTAAATTGAGTAACCAATTTTAAGTGTCTACATATAACAAGCACAATTCACTACTTCACCCAAACATTTGTGGAGGAAGAGATTTCGAGTGAACCATACAAGTGGCCATCTCCTTTAAAGTTCGGTTCTTTCTTTCTCGCAACTCCATTTTGGGAAGGGTCAAAGAATCGTACGCTGCAAAGCAATCCCCTCAGAAGTGCAGAAATCCTCAAACCTGTTGCTCACATACTCGCCTCCATTGTCGGTTCGAAGAACCTTGATAGACCGTTCTGCTTGTTTCTCAGCAAGAGCCTTAAAGTTTTGAAAAATCTCAAAAACTTCAGACTTAAGCTTAAGAAAATATACCCAAGTATAACGCAAAAAGTCATCAATGAAGGTTAGTATATATAGAGCTCTAGTAAAAGAAGGAGACGGAAAAGGGCCAGAAACGTCACTATGAACAAGATCCAAGGGACGAGTAGCTCTCCAGGATTTTCCCTTGTCAAATCTTTTTTCAGGGTGCTTTCCAAGGGTACAACCCTCACAAAGACCCTTAGAAAACTTAACTCGGGGTAGCCCATTGACCATTTCATTTTGGCTCAATTGTTCAAGGTAACGATAATTTAGATGCCCAAAACGCTCATGCCATAACTTGCTAACCTCATTTGCATGAGTGAGCAAGGCATTGGGCGTCGAATCAGAAGAGAAGTGGGAAAAGGTATACAACCGTGAACGGTGATCTGCCTTTCCCTCAGCCACAGTGCAGTCAGAGTTAAGCTCATGAATAATCACCGAGTTAGGACCAAATTCCACTCGCATTCCTTCAATAAGGTGGGTGATTTGGTAAACCGATAGGATATTGGTAGAGAGATTGGGAACACTCAACACTTGGTTAAATGTTCCACCTTCAATCTCTACCGATCCACTACCAGAAACCGACACATGAGTGTCATCACCCAACGTGATTTGGGACATGCCACATGGTTCAATGCTAGAGAATTCAACCTCTGAAGAAGCCATGTGGTGCGAGGCACCAAAATCGATAATCCAAGTTGATGATGGAGCTGATCTAGCTACGAGGGCCTTACCTTTCTTCTTTTCATTTTTAGTCTCCTTTGCATTAGAAGACTCACCTTTTTGAGCATTTTTTTAACGGATTCAGGAACACTTATTTTATTCTTCTCAAGTAAATGAGTTAAGTGATCAATTTGTTTCCGAAAACAATGTTGCTCGTCATGGCCAATATTCTTACAGTAGGAGCATTTATACTTTTCCTTCTTTGCTTTAGGCTCAGAAGTCGAAGTATGAGTGATGGGCTTAATCGGGGTTTGGTTGGTCTTGGTTTCTTTCTTGGGTTGGTCCTTTTTTTCTTTCTTCTTTTCAGTTTTCTTGCCCTTATTTGCCACAAGGGCATGTGACTTGGATTTTAGAGTCCCCATTTGAATGAGTTTGTCCTATTATCGAATGAGTTGGGATGAAAAAACTGTCAAAGGAGGGCATAGTCCAAGTACTACCCAAGGTGGCTTTCATGGCGTGAAAATTTGAAACGAAAATAGAGTATTCAGGACCTAACTTAGAAAGAATCGACAAGATCAATTGAGAGTCTTTCTTATCCACTTTACATTCCTTTAGAAGCATTCTAGTGCGGAAAATTTTGAGAAGAAGGCCTGTAGGTTTTCAAAGTCACTAGGGTTTAACCCTAGTAGTTCGTTCTCCAACTCATGCGCTCTCATGTCATCTTGCTTCCCAAACATATCATCGAGCGTTTTCCACGCTTGATCGGGTGTTGAGGAAGTTTCGATGTGGAAGAGAAAGTCGGGAGATACGGACATACAGATAAGACCTAAGGCTTCATCACAACGGTTGAACCATTTAGATTTTTCAGTTCATCAGTAGGTTCGGTCTCTAACCCCATGGTAACTCAGTATAACCCTTTACTTCGCAAAACCAATATAATTTTAGATTTCCATTCAAAGAAATTAAAAGGTGTGAGCACTGGTACTTTAGAGATATCCATAATGAAGAGATAGAACCAAGGAATGCAGAAGGAAGGAGAGAGAAAGGAAACAACCACCCTAGAACAAAATTACACCCCCGAGTTTGGCACTTTATAATTCAGTGCATTGATTACAACCAGATGCGACTGTGTTCCGAGAACCAGTTTGTCACTCACCTTGCAATTAGCGTAATAACACGCAATGGTGGAGACAACAATCAAGGTTCGTAGGGCACAACAGATCAACACTGCAAGCAAGCACAAAAAGAGAGAAGCAAGAGGGGGAAGAAAGAGCTTTGTGAGAAACAACGTCTCACATCGCACAAAATAATCCCTTTGTTGTAAGACTATGGCGGACGCGCTCACAAGTCCACAAAAAAGGAATACAAAGCTCAAGAAAAAATGAGCTGAATTAAGCAATACAAAGACACCCCCCAGAATGCGGCACTTTATAAAATTAGTGCATTTACAAAAATAAATATCCCATCATTTAGAGTGCAAAAAAACATGCAACTTTGACTAAAGAAGTGCTCAAAACTGAGCAACGAGTCAAAAGTTATAGCAAAAACCAATTCCCGCAACTGATGAGGAAAAAGCCAATAGGCCTGCAAATGGATTAAAAAAGTGCCCTAAACGCATGGAAAGGGTGTTGTATGTATGCTCGTTGGAAATGGCACGGAATTTGAGATAGGGTTTGTTTGTATTGCGAGGGGGGATTAGCCACCTGCCAATCCGGACCTCACCCTTCGTCTTCGACACTCGAAGGAAGGATAATAAAACAAGCCAAAAAACTTACAATATTACAATGCCACTTGAAAAGGATTTTTAGCACCTTAAAATATTTAAGAGGAGATTGATTTATCAATTGTAAGCTTTTAAAAGAAAAGGAACGTGGTGTAACCTATAACTGAGGCCACATGTAAACAGTGACTACCGTTCCAAGCTCGCAACGGTTCCCACGTAGCTGCTGTTCAAAATAGAAGTGCAACAGACCAGTCCAATGCCGAGAAGGAGTGGGAGAGCCCAAGAGACAGCTAGCACAGTCAGAGGTCAACCAAAAAAAGATTGAGCCCAACATCTCAAAACGTGGATAGAGTGGCAAAGCCCAGAGGACAAGCAAAAAGCAGTGTAAATGTCCATTGCAGAAAACGCCAGATGGGAGAAAACGCCTCAGGAGTCCAAAGAAAACACCAGGTCTGCAGGTGGGAGACGTTACAGCACGAGCAGGGAAAAAAATGCTCAGATCAGCCCAGAAAACGCCGGAAGGAGAGAAAACGCCTGACATGAGGAGAGAAAGCGCCAAGGAGGAGAAAATGCCTACCTGAGAAAAAATGCTCGAGAGCAGAGAAAAATGCCTAAGAGCAGAAAAAATGCCTGACAAAGGAGAGAAACGCCTCAAGGAGGAGAAAAATGCTCTCTTTGGACGGAGAAAAAATGCACGAGAGCAGAAAAAATGCTCGATGAGGAGAGAAACGCTGAAGGAGGAGAAAACGCCTCCGGGGGCCAGAAAAAAATTCCTAAGAGTAGAGAAAAAATGCCCTGCTGGTAGTGAAAACACTTGTTAGCCTGTGGAAGACGTCCAAAGGGCAGGAAAATGCCCACGAGCACAGGGAAAATGGCCACAGGGGGAAAAAACCCACGAGCACAAGGAAAATGTCCACGATCTCAGGAAAATGCCCATGAGCACAGCAACCAAAAAAAAACACCACGTTTAGATCCCACACAAAGGAAAAAAATGAGGATGAAGAGGATGAAGAGCTTGCAAACCACGAACAGTCCAAGTGCAAGGTGAAACGAGGAAGAGAACCAAAGCCACGGTTGTACTCAAAGCAATGTAAGCAAGCCACGCCAAACAACGAGCTCTTCTTTTACCCTGCAGCTGAATCTGAACACAACCAGCAAGAAACACAAACAACCCAGAAACGACAGCCACAAAGATCTAGAAGTATCCAAAATACGATCTTAGCTGATAAGCAAACCAGCCAAATACCTTAACTTGCAACTGCTGAAACCTCAATATGAGGTGAGCAATAATTCCAAAATGATAATCGAAAAAAAACTTGCACACGAGGAAATAAGAAGAAACCAGAAGTAATAAACAACTAAGAAACGAAGAGTGCACGTTTACCAAAACCAGCTCTGATACCATGAAAGAGGGATTCGCGAGAACCGATGTCGAAAAGCGATGCACCACAACGAAGTTGCACTCCGATGGTAACCTCAAGCCAACGCAATATGCAAGATTCGAAACAATGGAAAGAAGATTGCAAGTAAGAAGAATGGGTCTACTCATACTCATAGATCGAAAAATAGGAAGTACAAATAGGGGTGCTGTGTAACCCCCATGCCTAAACATGGAAAGAAATCAATGACGCCACTGACGCATATGACGTTGACTGACGCATATGATGCCACTAGAAGAGGAGTTACAATTCCAAATAAGGAATGTAACTCCTATGACGCATTGACGCAAATGACAATGTTAGATTCTATGACAGAATCTGACACTTGTCATTTGACTTCCTAAGACCTATGACTCTCGCAAGGCGAGATGACTCACCTAGGTGATGTGGACGATGACTGGACAGTCACACACACCAACAGGACTAACGTTAATTATATATTTTTGTGTGTATGTGTGTTGTTGTATTCAGTTTGTATTTTGCATGGAAAAAATGAATACACGAAGTCTAGTTCTTGCGAATCCCGTAGGGATAACGTTAACAACTCCCAAATTCCAAAGGGAGGAAAGTTTTAGGAGGTCCACATTTGTGGTCTATATAGACCATCATCAACAATCTAAGCTGCCCAAACCTGAAATTGCATAGTGATGGTTAAGGCCCGGCTCAATTTGCCGGAAACTTCTGTTATTTATTTATCTAAGTTCCGCACTATAGGGCCGCATTTGCGAGGATATGGTCTAGCGTATGACATGATGGAGGATGCCCAGAATTATGATCCTCCGCATAAGCTGAGAAAGATGGGAGTACCAGTCATAAAATTGACGACAGATACCAAAAATTGTGCAAAAAGATTGCACATGGAAGCAGCTCCAAGTTTGCTGCTAAAAACAAAAAAAAAAAAAAATAGTTACGGTTTTTTATGTTTTGTTCTAAAAAACTTATGACGTATATGAGAAAAACATATATAAATATTTTTTTATCATTTGTCGATTCATACCAACATAAATATATTTTGTTTTGTTGTTTGAATATATTCTTGATTAAATATGTTTTCCTTAGTATTAATACGTGTTTCTATGGATTATAGTTTTAAAATTACTAATGTTTAGATATTTGTATAGCAAGTTTAGATTATTAAAATTCATTTATGTTAAAATTATATTTTGGTAGGAAATGTGTAATGGTAACAATTTTCTAATTCACTAAGTATGGGATTATCATCATTTGTCCAATTTAGGATTGTATTGGTGCAATTATCATTTCCCATCATTTATTTATGTGTAAAGAGTGTTGTTTTATGAGTTCAACTCATATACAGATGCACCTGTAGCCAACTTAATATACATAACATAGAATACCGATATTGTTTGAAAAGGACTTAATTCTAGAGAACTCGAGTACTCATTGAAGCATGTAATTAAATACTAGATATACATTACAATGGTTATTTAGTGAATAAACTATAACAATTATTAGAATGTCGTTCGCAATACTATAGGCTATAACAATTATTGGAATGTCGTTCGCAATACTATAATTAATCAAATGTTTATAGATATTGATATTGCAAATAGATTGAAATCTATCTATTCATAATATACTAGTCAATTTATTAAGTGATTTATTCAAATTTAATATTTACCCATTACATTTATAAACTCGTAATTATCAAAAAACATATCTTTAAAAAATGTAAATTTGTTTGTATTAATTATATGTTACCAATATAAAGTTATCTATTCAGAAAATGAGTGGAATGGAACCAAACCCGTGATTACGATTCTAATATATTCCAAAATATATTTACACTTTAGTCTAACATACGAAATACGAAGTTTTAGTATTGTAAGGAAGTTTTAGTTTTAGTTTTAGTTTTAGTTTTAGTAGACAAAGTACTAACTCCATTGACTCTCTAATAAGAAATCGTTATTAATGAACGAACTCAGGAGAAAATGTTTTAGGGTCTTGTCATATGTTAAATTATAGATGTTTGTATTGAAAAAGTCAAATTAGAAGTGTTCATTCAATTTTTTTTAATGTTTTCTTACGATATATTTTTTTCCATTGTAAAGGTAAGCATGGTTGTAATTTGGAGATTGGAAATTCATGGAGTGTCGAATACCTCTGAAAATATAGCATGTTCATCATTCATATTATACGACCCTGATGGAAGAAAGATAGTAGAAAGAGGTACAATTTTCAGAAATGCTACTATGACCTTCCACCGGGTTGAGTATAGGGCGTTGATATTGGGTCTTGAGGAAGCGATACGCCACGATGTTCGTAACGTTTGTGTGTTTTCTCATGATATTCTTGTTGTGAAACAAATGACTAGTGTATACCAATATAACAATGTAAATCTTTCAATTCTTCGAGTTCAAGTACTAGAGAGTGTAGTTCACATTGCGAAATGTTCATACGTTCATGTAAAAGTTAACCGAGGTAGGTTAGATGTATGTCAAGTGTCTAGGAAACTATAAGCCAAGAAGTGGTAGCTTTGATAGCACTTTCCATGGAAGACATTTCAATATGATATATGTGTATTTCCTTATTGTCTAATAGTAGACATACATTATTTATTACATTGTGAATAACTAATATTATGTGAATTGTCTCTAGCGTATATATTATATATTTTGTGGATAATGTGATGTTACATCATATAGTGTTGGTTGATAAACCGGGCATTTTGGATACATCATGCTTTATCCTATAATCTCTTTTAACACACTTGGAATTCACATTTCATGTTTAGTTTGGAAACATCTAGAGTCGAGTATCCAGTTTTGAAAAAAATAATGTGTGCGGATAATTTTGTCACAAATCATTTATTGTGCACGATTTTCTCAATATGAATGCAAAATACGAATAAATAAGTTTGTGCACCATTTGTTTTAGTTTAACTTGTTTTACAATGTGTCACTTCAATGATGGTTATGACAACGGACATGAATGAAACATGTGGAAGCTCGACGACATGGGTTGATCCATGTTCACAATCTGTTCTTATGTTTTCGGGGAAGACATAAATAATGAGATAGTAATATATAACTTTGTGAACATTAATTGTTTGTCGTAGTAATAATTATGTCATTTGTTATGATAATATTCGAATATGTCTTTTCATACAGGTTTCTTCACATTCCATGATGATAATATTGAATATGTGAACATTACTTTTTTGCAAAATACTTAATATTTTATGTTGGGCTAATAGTTATGCACTTGGACTCCGTAGATACAAGTACATTCACATCACATGGTGCATACGCATTTTGCAAGCGTCACAGAGGAAGCAAAGGGAGTTGATCCTCCAATAGTTGATGGCGATACGATAGATGGTCCTTCGGAGCCCATTCGCTCGATATCCATTAGCCACCCATAGAATATAAAATTGAATATGTTAATGGTCGTATTCATTATGTCTGTCAGCATGGATCATGTGCTAGTAGTGGGGATGTTAGGTTTTATGAGTTGCATAGACTAAATAGACATCGCCAACTAGAACACAATCTTCCCTGCGTGGAACCTCGTCATTGTGGCCGTAAGCATACGGGGAAATGATCACCTATCTCTCAAGATAGAAGCAAGGCATACGTGCAAAAGAGGGAGGCGGATGTGAACTATGTCCTAAGGAAATGATTCTACTTGCAGCGGAGGAGGGTTATTGATCACGTTTGTAAAAAAGAATGCAAATATCAACTTGAGGAGTTGAGCTGAGAAGGAAAGAAGGAGATGGATGATGCAATGCATGCCTACGATTCAGTGGAGATGAGAAAGGTGAGAGAGGAGCATTGGTTGAGAGTGAGAGGAAATAAAAACTCAAATATTGGAACAGAGGTAAATTTAAGATTGGTATTGAAATTTAAATATAATGTTAGGATGGAAATAAAAAACTTGATATTCTTTCATGCATGTAAAGCTAGAGAATAGGGTGGAACAAGTAGAAAAAATGTTGACCACCCTACTAATGATAATGTAAGTAATTATTGGTCTTTCATAAGTAAAGATACAATGTAGTTTTTGTGTATTTTTGTATATACTAATTATATGCACGCGTAGGATTATGACATTCCCTTGTGTCAACTCTTACACCAAAAAAGACACACGATTCGTAGTGTGAAATAGAGAGAGGTAAAAAATCACTTAACATGCTCTCAAAAAATGTATGTTGACTTATGTTGTTGATACTTTAATTATCCTGATGGCTCGATTGTTATAAGTGGACGTTTACGATAAGACGCCCCCTTTTCAATCAACCTGTGGTCTCAATCTTATTGGAGAGATAGCTTCACTTGAGGTAAGAAAGGTAGAGATGAAAAATCCTAGAGTTGAAACTTCTTTTCCAGTCGAGGAGAGAGAGGGTTGTGAGGGGAGGCATGAGGAGAGGGACACAAACACCATTGCTGGTAGTACGAGTGAGGGTGGAACTAGACTGGTAAGTTATTGAATGTTCTCATTTGCTTTTTTGTATTCTTTTTGGTGAAATAAAGAAAAAGTTATTAATGCAATTGAGATTGTCATTATTATAGGCTTTTCCTGGCGGGGCCGAAGTCAAGTTAATGTTAGATGATATGGTGGTCATGAGAGGAGTGGTTTGTGATAGTAGCCCACACGCGAAGTGTCATGGCATCACACTCCCCAAATTTACTATCAAAGTGATTATTTCTGAGGCCATTGTTCCCACTGCTCCATTGCCCTACCCTAATACATTTACAAACACTTTGGTAGAGTGTGTCAAAGGGTTTTCTATTTGGGATCTCAGTGATATCAGACTTGACACTCCTGAAGAGGCAAGTAGTGAGACATTTGGATGAATGATTTAATTTAATTACGTGTTTACCTGAGACATTCATCTACGTTCACTTATTTACTATATGGTTGGCTTTCAGGATGATGCGGTACATGTTGAGACAAAGTGTGCCATACTTGGATAAAGACATCGGATGCCCCACCCATTCTTGGCATCACACCAAATTCTGTACATAGAAATGAGAAGAAATGTATTAGATTTTATGATGGACTTTTGTCTGTGGCTAACACTAGGCAACGAAGGAGATGAAAACCTTTATGTATAACATTGATTGTGAGGAATCATATTAGTATATATGTGTATATGACGATGATGTTACTTTAATGTGTTTGAGGTATACGGCTTAGTACTGCATTATTGATATATTGAATATGGTTTGTGGTTATGGGTTACATAGAGTTATCCATTTACGATCTGTTTATAATGCATTAGATGGTTTTTATTCCTGTTATGTGACATTCCATTTACTGTATAAATGATGATGTTACTGTGTATCTGGTTAATGTATTGATGTGACTATGGGTTGTGGATTACAGTTTTTGGTATGTGGTTAGATATTTGAGTTCTTATTCCTTGTATGCCTGCTTGGGTTTGACATGTTCAGTAATTAATTGCAGATAATTCACAATTTTTTTCAAATTTTGTGTATTATGGATTATGGATTGTGGATTATCGTTACATAGTTGCGTTCTACATCCATGTATGCATACTTGAGTTTGATGTGGTTACGAAACTTTCATATATATTTCATCCATGATAATATTTTGTTACGTATAAGTTAAGTGCATTATTTCCTTTCACATTATGTTTGAATGGTAACAGATAATAATTGATTGTTATAATACAGGTTTATTTAGATGGCAAGACTAAAGAAGACTAGAAAGTGCAAGGCTTCGCACATGTAAGAACCAAATGATTATGAATCATTCGATAGTGACACTTATCCATTCAAAAAGAATGCAAAGAGCTTTACAAACAAATATGTCGATGCTACACAAGAAGATAACCCTTCCCCATCAGTTTGTATGGATTTAGAAATGAAACTTGTAACAAAGAAGACAAAGATATATCAAAACCAGTGCAAAAGATTTGCATTGGAAAATTTATATTTTAAAAAAAACAAGGAATTATTGGATGAAATAGGAGAAATTTCCTCAAGGAAGATGGAGTTGGAGGTCGAGGTTCAGGAGTTAGAACTGGAAATTAAGAATTAGGATACAATGCATGAAGTGGACAAAAAAGTGTTCGCAACTCATGTAGAAAACTTTAATACCGTTCTTAAAACACATGAAGATCTGAAGGAAGTATGGAAGAAGATGTACATGCACGCCAAGGCGGCGATTGAGGAAAAAACACCTAGCACTCCCACCCAAGACAATGATAACAAATGAATATACCAGTCATAGAACTTTGACATTTCACTTACATATTTGAAAAATTTTACTTATACATTAGACATATATGTATAGATATTGATTATGTGGTATGCAAAAAATTAGTTATATTTGATGATTTTTGCCTTTTAGCATAATAGATGATATGGATAGATGCATGTGGTTAAATTATGATTATTAGATGTATGTGATTTTACACTAATATGGTTGTTTTCAGTTGATGTTATGATGTGCACATTAATTAGTATTTAGATCATGTATTCAATTGTTATATCTGGTATGCGATGTGATGAATAAGGAAGAGTAATATAAGTGTGATTAGAAGACAAGTGTGATTAGAGGAAAATTGTATATATGTGTGATGAGGTTATTACTTTAATGTGTTTGATGTTTATGATTTAGTATTACATTCTTGTAAAATTGAATATGGTTTGTGGTTCTGTTTATAACTCATTAAATAGTTTTTATTCTTGTTATGTGACATTCCATTTATTGTATAAATAATGATGTTGTCAATGTGTATATGGTTAATGTATTAATGTGACTATGAATGTGGATTACGGTAAATGGTATATGGTTACTTTGTTGGGTTTTGCTTCCGTGTATGGTATATGGTTACAATTACATTTGAATGTTAACAAATATTAATTGGTTGTTTAAATACAGTTTAATTAGATGACGAGAAAAAATAAGGTTGGAAAGCGCAAGGCATTACCAGTGCCGGAACCGAAAGACAATGCAAAATTCTATAGTCCCAGTACTAATGTGTTCAGAAAGACTGTAGAGATCCCTTGCAAATGAAAATGTCAAGCTGGAAAAAGATGATTCATCCCCATCAAAGTCATATGGAAATAGAATGAAACATGTAATGTCTAAGAAAAGTTTTATAAAATCGAGCATGAAATAATTAAACTGCATATATTAAAATTGTCAAAGATAAATAAGGAATTATTGGACCAATTACTAGGTGTTGCCTCAAAGAAGATGGAGTTGGAGCTTGAGGTTCAAGAGTTGGAATTAGAAATTAAGAATTGGGAGACGACGTGTGAATCCAACAAAAAAGTGTTCGAAAATCAAGTAGCAAGTTTTAATTCCATTGTTAAAATTCACGAAGGCCACAAAGAATTATGGAAGAAGATGTACATCCTGGCCAAGGCGTCGACTGAGGAAAAAAGTGCCAGTCTTACACCGAAGACTATCCAAGTGACCTTTGACATAAAATATAACTTTGTAATAAAATGACACTTTCCATGTGATCTTTGACATCAACAGGTGTTGGTTAAACATATATTATGGTTTTTAAAAGAGTAAATAATAATTATACCATCAAAACATACTAAAAAATTTTAAAATGGAAAAAGATTTAAAATGTGCAAGTATTGTGAATGTTACTTGTGGTTAATGTACATATTATAGAGAATTTCAATTTCAAGTTCTAATGAAGCATGTAATTTTCATATTGCATTGGAAAAATTCAACCCATATCCACCGGATTGATGTGGGTTCAATGATTTACGAGAAGGAATAGCACCACAGTCGTACCTTTAGTAGAACGGGGTCACGATTTTCAAACTGGTAAAAAACACCACACATTTTTCAACTTGGTGGAAAACGCACCCTATTTTCCATCGCATTGGATAAATTCAACCCATATCCATCCAATAAGCATTTGATGTGGGGTTAATGTTTACAATGAGAAAGAATAGCATCGCAGGTTGTGCCTTTAGGAGAACGGGTCACGATTTTCAATCGCTTAAAAGCACCATGCATTTTTCAATGTGGTGGAAAACACACCCTACATTCCATCGTATTGGAAAAATTCAACCCATATCCACCTGATAAGCAGTTGATGTGGGTTCAATGATTATGATGAGAAGGAATAGCATTGCGGGTCGTGCCTTTAGGAGAACGGGGTCGTGATTTTCAAACTGAGTTGAAAAACACCGTGCATTTTTCAATGTGGTGGAAAACGCACCCTAATTTCCATTGCATTGAAAAATTCAACCCATATCCACCCGATAAGATGTTGATGTGGGGTCAATGATTACTATGAGAAGAAATAGCACCACGGGTTGTGCCTTTGAGAACGGGGTCACGATTTTCAAAGCTGCTGAAAAACACCATGCATTTTTCAACATGGTGGAAAACACACCCTACTTTCCATCGCATTGGAAAAATTCAACCCATATCCACCTGATAAGTAGTTGATGTGGGGTCAATGTTTACTATGAGAAGGAATAGCACCGCGGGTCGCGCCTTTAGGAGAACGGGGTCGTGATTTTCAAACTGTTGAAAAACACCATGCGTTTTTCAACGTGGTGGAAAATGCACCCTAATTTCCATCGCATTGGAAAAATTCAACCCATATCCACCCGATAACTAGTTTATGTGGGGTCAATGATTACTACGAGAAGGAATAGCACCACGGGTCATGCCTCTAGGAGAACGGGGTCACGATTTTAAAACTACTAAAAAACGTGCGTGTGTTTTTCAACGTGGTGGAAAACACACCCTACTTTCCATCATTTTGGAAAAATTCAACCCATCTCCACCCAATAAGTAGTTGATGTGGGTTCAATGATTACTACAAGAAGGAATAGCACCATGGGTCGTGCCTTTAAGAGAACAAGGTCACGATTTGCAAACTATTGAAAAACACCATGTGTTTTTCAACATGGTGGAAAATGCACCCTACTTTCCATCGCATTGGAAAAATTCAACCCATATCCACCCGATAAGTAGTTGATGTGGAGTCAATGTTTACTACGAGAAGGAATAACACCGTGGGTTGTGCCTTTTGGAGAACAGGGTCACAATTTTCAAACTGCTGAAAAACACCAGTGCATTTTTCAACGTGGTGGAAAACGCACCCTATTTCCATCGCATTGGAAAAATTCAACCCATATCCACTCAATAAGCAGTTGATGTGGGGTCAATGATTACTACTGAAGAAGGAATAGCGCCTTTTTGGAGAGCGGGTTGTGATTTTCAAATCGCTGAAAAACACTCGTACGTGCGTTTTTCAACATGGTGGAGAACGAACACCTATTTTCCATCACATCAGAAAAATTCAACCCATATCCACCAAATAAGCATTTGATTTGGGGTCAATGTTTACAATGAGAAGGAATAGCAGACGTGGGTCGCGAATTTAGTAGAACAGGTTGTGATTTTCAAACTACTGAAAAACACCGTGCATTTTTCAACGTCGTGGAAAATGTAGCCTACTTTCCATCGCATTGGAAAATTCAACCCATATCCACCGATGAGTAGTTGATGTGGGGTCAATGTTTACTACAAGAAGGAATAAAGCTTGCAGAGGGTCGCGCCTTTAGGAGAATGGGGTTACAATTTTCAAACTGCTGAAAAACACCGTGCATTTTTCAATGTGGTGGAAAATGCACCCTACTTTCCATCGCATTGGAAAAATTCAACCCATATCCACCCGATAAGCAATTGATGTGGGGTCAATGTTTACTACAATAAGGAATAGCACCATGGTTCACGCCTTTAGGAGAACGGGGTGTGATTTTCATATCTTTGAAGAACACCGTGTGTTTTTCAACATCATGGAAAATGCATCCTATTTTCCATCACATTGGAAAAATTCAATCCACATCCACCCGATAAGTAATCGATGTGGTGTCAATGACTACTACGAGAAGGAATATCACCGCTGGTCACGCCTTTTGGAGAACGGGGTCGCGATTTTCAAACTGTTGAAAAACACCATGTATTTTTCAACGTGGTGGAAAATGCACCCTACTTTCCATCACATTGGAAAAATTCAACCCATATCCACCCGATAAGAAGTTGATGTGGGAGTCAATGTTTACTACTGAGAAGGAATAGCACCGTGGGTCATGCCTTTTGGAGAATGGGGTCGTGATTTTCATACTGTTGAAAAACACCGTGTGTTTTTCAACATGGTGGAAAATGCACCCTATTTTCCATCGCATTGGAAAAATTCAACCCATATCCACCCGATAAGAAGTTGATGTGGGGTCAATGTTTACTACGAGAAGGAATAGCACCGCGGGTCACGCCTTTAGGAGAACGGGGTCGATTTTCAAACTATGAAAAACACCATGCATTTTTCAACGTGGTGGAAAACGCACCCTACTTTCCATCACATTAGAAAAATTCAACCCATATCCACCCGATAAGTAGTTGATGTGGGGTCAATGATTACTACGAGAAGGAATAGCACCGCGGGTCGCACCTTTAGGAGAACGGGGTTATGATTTTCAAATGTTTGAAAAAACACCGTGCATTTTTCAATGTGGTGGAAAACACACCCTACTTTCCATCGCATTGTTAAAATTAAAACATATCCACCCGATAAGAAATTTATGTGGGGTTAATGATTATTACGAGAAGGAATAGCACCGTGGGTCGCTAAAGCTTTAAGAGAATGTGGTTGCGATTTTCAAACTGAAAAAATAACATGCGTATTTCAACGCTGGTGGAAAATGCACCCTACTTTCCATCGCGTTAGAAAAATTAAACCCATATCCACCCGATAAGTAGTGAATGTGGGGTCAATGTTTACTACGAGGAGGAGTAGCACTGTGGGTCACGCCTTTAGGAGAATGGCGTCACAATTTTCAAACTACTGAAAAACACCATTTGTTTTTCAACATGGTGGAAAATGCACCCTACTTTCCATAACATTGGAAAAATTCAACCCATATCCACCCGATAAGCAGTTGATGTGGGGTCAATGTTTACTATGAGAAGGAATAGCACCATGGGTCGTGCCTTTAGGAGACATGCATCGTGATTTTCATACTATTGAAAAACACCATGTGTTTTTCAACGTGGTGGAAAACACACCCTACTTTCCATCGCATTGGAAAAATTCAACCCATATCCACCCGATAAGTAGTTGATGTGGGGTCAATGTTTACTATGAGAAGGAATAGCACCACGGGTCACGCCTTTTGGAGAACAGGGTCACGATTTTCAAACTGCTAAAAAACACCGTGCATTTTTCAACGTGGTGGAAAATGCACCCTACTTTCCATCGCATTGGAAAAATTCAACCCTATATCCACCTGATAAGTAGTTGATGTGGAGTTAATGTTTACTACGAGAAGGAATAGCACCGCATGGGTCGCGCTTTAGGAGAACGGGTCATGATTTTCAAACCGCTGAAAAAACACCATGCACGTTTTTCAACATGATGGAAAAACACACCCTACTTTCCATCACATTGGAAAAATTCAACACATATCAACCTAATAAGCAGTTGATGTTGGGTCAATGATTACTACGAGAAGGAATAGCACCGCGGGTCGCGCCTTTGGGAGAATGGGGTCGCGATTTTCATACTTATAAAAAACACCATGCATTTTTCAACATGGTTGAAAACGCACTCTATTTTCCATCCCATTGGAAAAATTCAACCCATATCCATGCGATAAGCAGTTGATGTGGAGTCAATGTTTACAACAAGAAGGAAAAGCACCGCGGGTCACGCCTTTGGAGAATGGGGTTGCGATTTTCAAACTGCTGAAAAACACCGTGCATTTTTCAACGTGGTGGAAAACACACCCTACTTTCCATACATTGGAAAAATTCAACCCATATCCACCCGATAAGTAGTTGATGTGGAGTCAATGTTTACAACGAGAAGGAATAGCACTGCGGGTTGCGCCTTTAGGAGAATGGGGTCGCGATTTTCAAACTACTGAAAAACACCGTGCATTTTTCAACATGGTGGAAAACACATCCTACTTTCCATCACATTGGAAAAATTCAACCCATATCCACCCTATAAGTAGTTGATGTGGGTCAATGTTTTACGAGAAGGAACAGGTGCACCGATTTTTTGGAAGAACGTGGTCGCGATTTTCATCTTCGTTGAAAAACACCGTGTGTGTTTTTCAACGTGGTGGAAAACGCACCCTAATTTCCATCGCATTAGAAAAATTCAACCCATATCCATCCGATAAGTAGTTGATGTGGAGTCAATGTTTACAACAAGAAGGAATAGCACCGCTGGTCGTCCCTTTAGGAGAATGGGGTCGTGATTTTCAAACTCTTGAAAAACACATTGTTTTTTCAACGTGGTGGAAAATGCACCCTACTTTCCATCGCATTAGAAAAATTCTACCCATTTCCATCCGATAAGCAGTTGATGTGGGGTCAATGATTACTATGAGAAGGAATAGCACCGCGGTCATGCCTTTGGGAGAACGGGGTCACGATTTTCATACTGCTGAAAAACACCATGTGTTTTTCAACATGGTGGAAAACGCACCCTATTTTCCATCGCATTGGAAAAATTCAACCTATATCCACCCGATAAGCATTTGATGTGGGGTCAATGTTTACAACAAGAAGGAATAGCACCATGGGTCGCGCCTTTTGGAGAACGGGTCGCGATTTTCAAACTGCTGAAAAATACCATGTGTTTTTCAACGTGGTGGAAAACGCACCCTACTTTCCATCGCATTGGAAAAATTCAACCCATATCCACCGATAAGCAGTTGATGTGGGGTCAATGTTTACAAGGTGAAGGAATAGCACTTTAGGTCGCACCTTTGGAGAACACGGTCACAATTTTTTTTCCGCTAAAAAACACCGCACATTTTTCAAGCTGATTTGGAAAAACACCGTGCATTTTTCAACGTGGTGAAATATTTTATATAGTGTTGAAAAAGGTTTATTTTTCAGCACTTTGATAGTAGCAATTAAACTTCGACATGATAATTTTCTACTGTTGATTACATATTTTCATCATAATTACATCAACTTTCTATTTGTTAAAATATTTTATACTATCCATATATTACGTGAGTAGTTCTACGTTGGCTAACACCACCAAGCACTTTTTTAAAACACTCTAAAAATAGTCAAAGAGTAGGTCAGTTGTACACGTTCCATATTTATGTATTTCAAATATACGTAATGTACAATCTCATATACATGAGATTGAAATGTTTACAATTATAATTTAGGCCCGCTCAACATGCCATACATTTACTTTCCAAAGCTCAACCTGCTCATTCTGTAAGATACACCATTTGCATATCCGTTGCATCTGCAACACAATGAATTAAATATTAGACAAGGTATCAAAGGATTTTTAGCTTATAGATAGTAAATAAATGTTATGATATTAAGGACATTCAATACAAACCTTGCGTAGATGCTAAATTGTTGAAAGATAAGCGGTGACGTGGGGAGATGTTTCAGCTGCATTTGAACCACCTGCAAAATAAATGATCAATATGTTAGTCTTCGCCAACAATTAAAATATCTTGTGAATAGTTGACACTAATAGTTCAATGTTTTAACCTGTATGTTCCATTTGTGTGGTTTGTCTCCTCTTTGCATGATTGCCGATTGGGAAATTGGAAGCATTCGTAGTCTTCAACGTGATTGTTCAAATCTTCTACAATGACAGGCCTTTTACTCACACTGCGGTGGCATTTTTTACTTGCACTAAACCATGGATGCATGTGGGTGGTGGAAATCTCATTGACATCTCCTTTGAAAGCAACATCCAACATATTTGATGCTTCTAGGTCTCTCCTAAACCTTTGAACACATTCAAAGAATGTTTTTTTTGTTCATCTGTAGTCAGTTGTGTATCAGAGACTGACTTCAAGAATTATTTGGATGTGTGTTCCATAAAATCTAAATCGCTTTCTATCATCAAACCACCAACCCCAACTATTTTAGGAGTTCCTATGACGTATAAGACATTATAGAATATTATTTATTTACACACTAGGTTTTTCAATATCATAGTACACATGAATACACAATGCCACCTAATCCTAAATATGCATGACGAACATTATCATTGGCATCGATTAATTGATTGAAGGCATTAACAACTAACCATCAACTATCAGTGAGTGTCGAGGTGGCGAGGAGGGGCCATCCCATAACATGCCATCATTTATAGTGCTTGTCTCTGCATAGGTATTAGCTGCAGCACATGAGAAATGAAAACAATTTCAACACGATGCTTTTTTCATTGCAACTTATTCTTAGCAATCTATATCACTACTTGCCACATACGATGACATTAAATTACCTTCAACTTTTGTTGTTGGATACGATGAAGAGGGGCCATGTTGGAACATGTCTTCATTTACCCTTCTTGTCTCCCCATAAGTATTGCCTCCTGCATGCGAAATGAAAAGAAATTCAACACGATGCTTATTTCATTACAACTTATGATTAGCAATCTACATCGGTAACATATGATGGCATTGAACTACCTGTCACTTCTGGTGCTTGATATGATGACATCGACACATATTGCTTGCGAAAATCCAACACCTTCAACACGTGCTTACATGTGTTTCCTCTGATAGCCCAAGCACATTCGCATATGTCCAAAGCTCCACATTGTCTTACCAAATACCATGTGCTTCTAGTTGTTTGGCTCCTCACCCACAATTGATTGCAATCAGGTGTAATTGCAAGGCAATCTGTATCAGGAATACTCTTTGCTCTCTCAACTACTATCAATAGATGTCTTTCTTTTTTGAAATTGGTCAAGAAGCCAAATTTTTGCAACTTCCTCTTGTGTTTGTAAAATGGCTCCACCTTGTACACAAGTGTGTAGAACAAATAGTCCATCCGGTGAGCACATTTCTTTTGTCTATCACACAAGTATCTAGTCTTCAAAAAACAATGGTAGGATTCAATGGATGCATTTGTTTCTTGGTTTGCATGGGAGAAGTTTCTAAAATTTTTTGCCCACATAGCTGTCAATATTCACGGATTGAAAATCAGTGACATTATAAACCAAGAATTATAATTGATGATAATTAATAAGAAAACACACAAAGAATCACACTCACCAACACGTTCATTGCTCTCACACCATGTATTCCTAAAGTACTCGAGGAACTTAGTTTCCTCTTTGAATTCATTAAAGAAGTCTTGAATGATTGAAATGTGTGCTCGTGATGCATTTCAGAACCATACATGATGGTACCTAGTCTCTCAAAAATCTTCCACCTAGACTCCTTGCTACAATACTTGTGCACGTTTTTCAACCATGCCCTGCGCACGTGCCATAGGCATAGCACTACATGACAACCAAAAACACACCTGATGGCTTGGATTTCAGCCGACGCATCATCCGTAATGAACGCATTGATCTTCCAATCGCACGAAGCCGTTTTCCTCATTTTTGGACTTCCGCCAACCACCCGTAAATATCTTCAATTTTATTCCTCGAAGAAATGGCCCATGCTATGGGCACCCCAACTTCTTGCTCATCAAAAACAAGCAATGTGTATAATTGGTACTACAAGAAATATGACATCAAATGGTAACACAGGGTTTAATATAATAGAAAGGGAATAATATTAATGATATGTAAATTACACATCATTTCAAAATTCATTCCAATTACTTACGCCATATTTGTTGGTAGCAAACGTCGAGTCCATGGAGATTATGGAATTGTGCGAATGTTGAACCATTCTCTCACACATCCATGGTGTTTGCAACCCCATAATGAATGGAATGGTGGTTCCATTTGGGCATTGATAGTAGAAAAATATGTCTCTTTCCTCGCATGCCATAAGTTCACGCTCATGGCATCATCGGCATGCTTTTGAGACCTTCTGCAGTGAACTCTTTTCCATGCGTTCAACACGTCCTTTCTTGTCATGTATTCATCCCTCCTACTCAATATACCCACGTTTGATGGATCCTCTATATATTTATCATACACCGTGTCCATGGTGACTCCCATTAACAAAAGACTCTCGATATAAGTTTTGCATTCATTTGATAAGTACGGGGCAACATTCAGACGAAGATCATTAATGGTATTTTCGTTCATCCCATGACAACACTCACCATTTACATCACAATGAAACGGATGGTTGTATAATATTATGGCCATTGTTGGTCTCCCATAAAAAACCTTCACATTGAAATGACATTGGCAACCCCTTTTAATTATACACCTACTCACTTTGTCACTTGTTACTGACTTATTTCTATTGTCATCTGGACCATACGAACACCAATAGTTGCATTAAAAATGGTAACATCAAATGCTATACAACTGTTTACGAAAAGAACGTACAAAAAAATAATTTGTTAGCAAATTTCCAAACCTAGAATATGATTTGGTTGTATGCGGTTTTGGATTTTCTATATTTGTTGAGTTGTGATTTGTGCGGGTGAAGGTAGTCTCAAAAATTTTCGTTAGAACCTTCCCCCTTTAGAAATGCATGTAGTCTTGAGCGGTATGGTGGCACAAATGTCGACATTCGGCTCATCCCCTATTGGTGTCCATTCTAGGTCATCATATGAAAACTGACTCTTTTCCTCTGTAATCTCTTGGACAGGAAGATCGATCATGCTCTGCCATTTGGGCCTCCTTCCCATCCTAAAAATTATTACATGCAATTTTGTATCGTTAATGAAATAATTATTTCATACTTTTTGAAATAAATTGAGTTATGATTGATCATCATCAACATGAATACCATCTTAAAACATTGCAAGCATTCAATTTTTTGTCTAATTCAAAAGCCACGTGTATAAAACACAGTATTGAAATTCAAGGAAAATAACAATTTATAGGACTGCCTACTGGAAACATATCACAATATGGTCATCTATAATGTGACAAAGAATGCGACATAATAAATATAATGTGATAGAGACTATTACAAAATTAATATTATTTCAAATACACTTATTCAATGTGGAGAGAAACTTCCATAGAAAATATTATTACATTTAGCTGAAAATAATAAAAACTATCGAAACAAGAACATGTTTATTTAAAACAGAAGTTACAAATAAAAAAATTAAAAAATAAAAATATTAATAACATCTTTAGTGTGTGTGTGTGTATATATATATATATATATATACATTTATGCATGCCAAAACACAATAATTAAACAACAATAAAATAATACCGTTCTTTTTGAAAAAATTGAACTTACAAACTAAAATTGAGGAATATAGATATTTCAAAAATTTCACACTTTTATTTGAATTTTAGAATTGGTGCTAAAATTTTGAATCGTAATAAAAATATTTGCTATACATTATGAACAACTAGTATTCATTGGCATACTGAACTATCTATAATATACATATAATTTATAAATTGTTAATAAATTGATGACTATTTTTAGGAATTCTTGCAGTTTTCAAACTTTTTATGCGAACACCCTTCATCTTCAGTTTACGTGGAAGCTCGTATTTTTGTATCTCTTCGTTTTACAAACAGGATCGGGACAAATTTAGCTCATGGTATTCTTATTCAATGCACAAAAGAGTAACTAGTACAAAACAAAATATACAATTAACGTTAGTATAATACATGTCAAATCAAATATATGTCATCCAATATGATAAAATAATCACAACATCAGAAAGCTCATATCCATGACAAATTCAAGTATCGATAAATGCCAACGGCTATCCTTCACCCAAGAACCACCCTCCCATAATATCACAACCATCCATTGCAAAAGGGATGGTTGTGATATTACGAGAGGGTGCATTTCTGAGTGGAAGGTGCAGGCAACTTTAAAAACCTCTTCTCAAAGCACATTCTACCGCCCATCTATCGATGTGGAATCCTAAGGGCAAGCCCCCCATCTATCGATATCGATGTGGAATCCTAAGGGGCAAGCCCCCCAAGACACACACTCGATTCCTGTCTTTCAGAGGCACTTGCCCCCATATGCCAAATTGAGAGTCAAGTATGATATCACATAATTTTTATAGCTTCAACTTACGTCAGGAGTTCACAACATTACAATTACCAATATTTAACAACTAATAACAAATATATATAGGCATAGATTTGATTTGCATTCCTTCCACATGCATAAAAAAAATTTAACATAATTTTTTTTTAATGATATAAAATGAACAATAAATTTTAAAATTGTTTATAACATTAACATAACATCTAGAAGTATTATCGATGTGGCATCCTAAGGGCAAGCCCCTTCAAAGACACATCGATGCGATTCCTGTCTTTGCAGAGGCACTTGCCCCCATATGCCAAATTGAGAGTCAAAGTATGATATCACATAATTTTTATAGCTTCAACTTACATAAGGAATTCACAACATTACAATTACCAATATTTAACAACTAATAACATATATATATATACAAATGATCTCCACATTCACAATATTTAGAAAATATTGTAGATTTGATTTGCATTCCTTCCACATAACAAAACATTTAATTTTTTTGCATGATTGTTTATATAAAATGAACAATAAATTTAAAATTGTTTATAACATTAACATAACATCTCTAGAAGTATTAGCTAAAAGTATTCTAATTCTAATGATGAATGAAAACGTAATATTAGCTATAATTATTCTAATTCTATCACCATAAATAATATTAAGTCACCCACATTAAATTAATTTTGGACACTTTAAACACTTATACGACACCTTGAACACTAATTAGTCACCCCACATAAAATAATTGGGATACACTAAACATTAATTTAACACCCTAAAGACCGATACAATACCCTAAATAATGTCATGATACTCTATGCACTAATGATTCATCCTCTATTTCATAATTAGGATAGCCTAAACACTAATGAAACACATGGTCTCATACAAAATGATAATCATCGTTGTAATACCCTATCAACTCATACGACACCCTAAACACTAATATGACATCCTAAACACTCAAAAATTGATGCCAAACCTTGGACGCTAATGGGTTACTCTAAATAACATAAATTAGACACAAAAAAACACTAATGTTTTACCCTAAAATTTTATAAGACTTGATAAACACTAATATGACACATTATACATTATTAGAAGACTGTAAACATTAAGGGATCACCGTAAATAATATAATTAGGACACCTTACAAAATAATTTGATATCATAAGCACTCATATTAAACACTAATACACCACCCTAAACATTCAAACATTGATATAAGAACCTTAACACTAATGAGTCAACCTAAATAACATAATTGACAATCGAGATACTTTGAGCATTAAAAAAACAACCGTAAACTTGATATGAAACCCTAAAAACTATAATGAGACCTTACAAACTAATGGGTCACTTTACAAAACACAATTAGAACGTCCTAAATATTAATGTGTCATCCTAAACAATCATACAATGCCCTAAACACCCAAACATTGATATGATGCCCTAAACACTAACTTGTCATATTAAATAACACAATTACAACACCGTAAACTATAATACAACACCTAACATTAATTTAACATGTATTAGGATTCAATTGCTATAAATGATTCGAAATCTAGCCCTAATACATGTTCAATTGTCACATTAGGTGTATTAGGGCTCGATCAATGGAAACAAACACAAACTAATACTTGACACTCAAATAAGCCACCCTGAACATGCGGAAAACCATCGTGTTTTTCAACATGCTGAAAAACACGTGTGTTTTCCATGTTGATGAAAAACATGGTGAGTTTTCCATCTTAACAAAAAATCGAACGAAAACATTTTCCCCTAAAAAATGTAAGTATGCATTTAATATGATATGTGGTCCCCTGACTCATGATTGGTGATAACATTTGTTTAATCCAAAAAAGAATGTTATAACTATATATCTAGAAGTAGATGGAAAAAATGGAGATTGTCGAACATTATATTTCAAGACATTTATTATTAAGGTTCTTGTTGACAAATATGAATTCAAATATTAAGTTCATGATTTCATAAAATTCAATTTCGTAAATGAAACAGTGTGGAAAACCGTCATGTTTTTCAACGTGCTGAAAAACACACTGATGTGTTTTTAGCACGTTAAAAAACACATTGTGTTTTTCATCAAGATGAAGAACACGTTGTGATTTACTCATGTTAATCATAGACCTAATCAATCATGACAAATCTACTCTCCCTTGTATGTAAGATTCAAAACATTTGTATTAAAATAACATGCCTTGATTGAAGCGTGTCTCTTCCCAAAGAGTGGTAAAATAGTCGTAAAGGTGGCATTAGCTTTTTTGTTTCATTTCGAGAGATAATATATTGAGATTAGCGTGGTAACTGTTGGGATCAATTTGTACTTTCTGGCATATTTCAAACAATAAATTGAATGGTACTATTCCTGACTTATCGGGATGAGCAACCTGCAATACTTGTGAGTAATATAGACTAGCAAGCTAGTCTACCTCCAAAGATCCCCCATCTATGTTGTGAAGTCTAATAATATTGTTTGGGTGTGGTATTCGCAGGGACCTCAACAACAATTCATTCGATGTATCCCAAGTTCCCCTGTGGTTTTCTTCCTTAGACTTGTTAACCACAATCTAAGTCCAAAGTAATCTAAGCACTGATCTAAATAGATTACATGAAGAAACTTAACTAATATTGATACCCTTTTCTTAGTTCGTGTTTAAATTGTTTCACAGCGTGATAGAAAATGGAAAGTTGAATGGATCGTTTCCTTCTAATGTTTTTAACTTGCCGCAACTTGAAACCGTGTGAGTATTCTGTTTAAGTCCTATGCCTATTTTTAGTGACCATTGCCAATATTTTGTGGAGTCAATTAACACGGTTAATTGTGATTTTGTATGAGTAGGAGACTAGCCAGAAATTCCATCTCTGGAACTCTGGATTTCAGCATTATTGAAAGCCAAACGCTGCAAGACATAGATTTCGAGTACAATAACATCAGAAGTGCTTTCCTCCCCAAAACCGCTATCAAAATGTAAGAAGTTTTGTCATGTGATGGATTTGAATCACAAACAATGCCTGGTGGTGATAATTACTTTTTCTAACACCAATTTTAGTAGAGTGATATGCTGAGAGGCCCAACCATTATTGATTTGTGGATTGACAAGTAAACTTATGGCAATCATGCCTATGCTAATGGGAGTAACATCTCAGATGACAAAGAATGCACAACACCGATGCAAGATTGTGGAAAAGACATCAAAAGTGGGGACAATATCATGGTTGTATATAAAAATAAACCAAATTATATATTCCTAAATATCCTTTGATTTTCAATGTCAAAATACCTGTGACTACAGTCTCCTATGTGTAGTGGAACGTCCCTTCCTAATGGCCGCAAATGTGAATAGATGACTGATTATTTTCTTTGGTGCAGAATAATGAAGAAATTGGTCCCATGATGCCTCTGGTATGGTCTGCAACAGTTCTTCAACAACAAAGCTTCTAACTGTTAAATGTTAGTGTTTTAATGGTTAGTGGTTAGGCGTTAAGTGGGTAGGTGTTTGGATGTATCAGCTCACCTGCCTCCTTAAATACATGACACCCCTCGCGGCAGCACCCTGACAAGAATGGATATAACATCCTCCATGCATACGAGGGAGCCGTCTACCTCCGGTGATTTGACTAACCTCCGGTGCTGGTTTTTGCTGCCAGGTCATGCCTTTTGCATGCGCATGTGATGGCAAGCATGGTCAAAAATGGACTCCACACATACATGGGTGCATTTTATAACTACATTCATAGATTAATGAACGTCTCACACTTTCATATAACTCCTCTATAAAGATCGACACTAATTCACGACACATTTAATTGGTGAAAATGCAAAATAATCCAAACAACCCTTCAATTGCTTTCATTCTTCACTATGGTTGAAAGAAATTCCAATTTCATATAAGGTGATTTAAGAATTTAACTTTAGAGAATTTGAATCCATATTTTAATCATAGGATTCACAACCTAGGAACTGAGTTTGTTGTCTTGGAATAAATTTGACCCCGATTTTTTTTAGTTACTATGAATTTAACATTTAGCTCTCCAATGGTCATATTTGAAAGTGGCCAACTTT
This sequence comes from Taxus wallichiana var. yunnanensis, assembly GCA_018340775.1. Taxonomy (NCBI): domain Eukaryota; kingdom Viridiplantae; phylum Streptophyta; class Pinopsida; order Cupressales; family Taxaceae; genus Taxus; species Taxus wallichiana. Next base: position 454,949,044 of record CM031239.1, on the reverse strand, counting down.
CCATAGTCATCCTTCATATTATTATAAGGTAAGTGTGTAAAAATAATGAAATGTATGATATATATAAAAATGCATTGTGCTTGGATAGTGTAATCATCTAAATATCACTTTACTCCTTTAACATTACTATACACAGAGAGCATGTTTGTCTTAAATATTCCAAGAGAATAATTATGAAGCATACAAGGTCTTAAAGTGCATGGTGCTATATATCAAGGCCAAATCAAATGCTTATTCTAAATTGTATATTCTACCACTAGTTGTATCTCATCATAAGATAGTGGGAGAACAATGTTATTTTGATCCTTATTTATTGTATTGATATATAAGAAACACTCAGCCACCATGAAATGTATTTTGGTTAGTATTATACAAAATGGTAACCTGTTTAGGTGATCTTTATTACCAAGAAAGTGCAAACTAAGATTTGGCACAAGAATAAAACAATATAGCTTGTGTCATAATCAAAGCAATATTTAAAATTTATAGAATAATATGTCAATATTATGACCTTTACGTAAAGATTGGGCTCAAGAAAACCAACCAATAATAAATCCATAAGGTGTAGAAAAAGTCAACCATGAACCTAACATGTGAAAATACATACATCATTGTACATTTTACACTAACGATTTTTTTTATACATCATTTCAAAGCCTATAATTTATTTCCAACATTTTTGGGGAGGGAGTTTGTTTGTTTTGATTATTTAATACTAACATTGAAACATAATATATGATGGTTTTGGTTTTAAAATTATTTGGTTTCAGGAACTTATGCAAATAATTTTTTTGTGTTACAAGTTTTATTCATACAAAATATATATTTAATAAACCTTGAACCTACAAATTTACAATAGTATACTGAAAAACTAGGCCCCTTTTTTATATCCCAAACTGATCCGAGTAACCATCGCATGATAAAAAATTAATTTCTAAACATCTTACATGAACATACTTTCTACTTTATGTTAACAATATTACTAATATCTTTATGGCTCATGGTGATTTGTAATTTGATCAAAAAGAAAATTTCTCACATGTGTAAAGAAGAATGACAAGTGTTTGATGGATGGATTTTTCTCAAAGTGTGACTTGAAAGGTTTCTCTAAATAAAACTGGTCACTTTATAAATGAGCAGGATAGAAAATTTCACATTTTCTTTCATTCCATCTTAAACTTGAATTTCAATGTTTAGAACTCCAAGAAAATATTTGAGGTATTCATAGCTCTCCTTTTCTAAGGCTTACTGAAGATATTAACAAAATGATCTTCTAATATACAAAAGTCCAAGTATATTTCTACATTTTTAACTAACCTCTCCGATGAAGTGATAGTTGATATCATTATACTTTCTCCTTTTATGGAACACATTTAGTTCTTAGACAATGCTTTCTAGAGTAGGGTTTTTATCATAAAATATATTAGTTACTACGTCTTTCTCATGCATTAAGTATGAAAGCACATGCCATGCATTGAATTTTTTTCATGGTATGGATATGGCTGCCATATGTTCTTATTTTGTTGAAGATATGGTACCAATACGTTATTTATTGGAATCACATGTAATTTCACCTTAAAAAAAATATGAATATATATCCAAAAGTTATTTTTCTATGGCTGAGAGGGAGAATTTACAATTGGTTAGTCTAAATAAACTCTTGAACGTGATTGCATGGCTAAGCAAGAGAAATTGATTCAAATTTCTGCATGGGATCCAATTAAGGGGCTTGGCTTTGGGGGCGAGATATTTTCATCGAATGTTGAGGTGAAATCTTGGGTTGCACGTGTTATAGGGAGGAATGTTTCTTTCTCCCCCCTCCCCCCATAAAGCCATGCTTGAAAGAGAAGGAGCCATCCTTGTTTGTGCTAGAAACAATGGTAACTAGGGCAATTTACAGGTATAGACTTTCACTCTTCGAAATTTTTGCTGAAATTAGGCCAAATGTGGATCTGGTCAGGGCCTCGGCTAGAAGAAAATGGCCCTATAGTGGAGATATCTCTATGGTGGCTATTTCAAATAATTTTCTTTTTCCAGTTCAGCAGGGAGGAGGAATACCAGAAAGCCATTAATGGGGATCCCTGGCTTTATGGGAAAACAATAATACACTTGGTAAAGTGGTGCCCTAGTATGGATATGAAAATTATGAACCCAATGACTTTCTTGTCTAGGTGAAGCTCCTAGATCCGGCTCTCAAGTTGTGGGAGGTGGAGGTGTTATAAGGGATTGCCAAACCCATTGGGGATCTGTTGGTTATTGATTTGAAAATGCTTTCCAGGACTAGGATGGTCGTAGCAAAAATGTGTGTGAATGTATTTCTAGGCAAACAATGTTCGGCCTATATTCATCTTTGTTTGAGCCATGGGGAAAAAATACAAGAGATTGAGAATGAAAATTTTCCAATGTATTGTGCTAAATGAATATTTTTGGTTCATGGCGTTCTATACCGTAAAGGTTTGGTTCAGGAATGGAAGAAGAAATCTCTGGTTTCTAATGCGAAGAGGGAGGTTCCCTTGTTTTCTGGTGGTTAGAGTCCCATCTACGGTCAAACATGATTGAATGCAGAAGGTTTGTCTACTATATGCATGGAGGGGGATGTGGATGAGTCAAGGGTGGTTTCCTTGGTGCTAGCCTCCATTTTCGCTACTCTTGATTTGGTTCCCCTTTTTCATGTTATCAAAGGCATGGTGGAAAACGAGGGAAACATGGTGGAAAGTGAGAGCAGTGTGGTGGAAAAAAGGTTAGTGAGGAGGAAAGTGAGGGTAGTGAGGATTACTAAGAGATTGATGATGAGGTTGATTTATCTTTGGGGTATGAATTGGAGTTTCCAATGACAAAACCCATTGTGTCACTACAGTATGTTGGGGAAAATTCTTGAAATGGAGGACTCGTTTGACGTTAAAAGATGAAAGCACTATGAAGAGAAAAATAGGGACTTAAACAAGAAGAGTAATGTGGCTTGTTTCAAGACTCAAATCCCACCCAAGGTAGTGGTGGTCACCCCTTTGGGTAATCTTGAGGTTGTTCTAGTGTTTAACAAAGAGGATTTGAAGCTTTCCTCCAGGATGTCGTTGCCCTTAATCGATCAGAGTCTCTTAAAGTTCTTGAATTTTGGGAGGGCATTAATTACAAAGAACATATCCAAGATACATTTGGGGTGTGGCTAATTCTTATGATGGATGGTACACCATGTAATCTAGAAGAAATAAGCTATTGTATTAACTATGTTCGGGATGTGTCTTCCTTGTTGTTTGGACCTATTTTCTGGGGTTAAGTTTCTTTAATCCTTCTCGTGGTCCTGTTTCTCCTTTTGTTCCTTTCTAGGTGTTGTCACATTGCATATTTCATTATATGGATTTTGGCAGCCTTTTTCCTTCTTTTTACCCTATCTAATAAAAACAAATTCTATCATCTACACTTCCTACAAATCAATGTCGTATAAACAACGAACATTAAATCATATGATGCATTGTATAAATATACATGCCCTATTGTTCTTGCAACATATCTTATATTTTTAAACTAACCTTCCATTGAGACTCTTTTCAATAATCCATAAAATTTTAAATAATTCTTGTACCATACATAATATTAGGCATTGTAGCTATTAAGTTCATTAGACTTAGGCATTGTAGCTATTAAGTTCATTAGACTTCCAAACAAGTTTTTACACAAAGTTTCACCAACATTGGAAATTTGATCATCGTTAATTATCTTTAAAAATGTGGCAACTAGCATATATGTTGGCTTTCTTTTCTGTATAATTATCTAGTTGAAAAAATCATTAACATAGTAGAATTATAAAGACTCATAGATTATTGTAATATAATTTGTAGCACCATATGTGAATTTCTTGTAGTTCACGGTAGTTCAAAACCCTAATTATCGTGTTAATGGCAGAAGACAGAATGGTCATGGATGTATTCTTGCAGGTGGTTCTGTAGATTTGTCCACCTATAGTTTTGGTTCCCCTACTCCGATCCACGATCCAAGTCATTATTCAAAGGTTTCAAATGGATTTTTATATGCAGGTGGAGGCGGATATGTGATATTTTTGTCTGATTCGCTGCAAATAGGATGCCTTCTCCTCAAAACTAGTCATCCATACATAAGTAAGTGATAAACATATGAGAATGTTTGTTAATTTTGATATACAATGTGGTTTAAGTACATCTTATAATGACTTGATTAATTAATAGTTATGAGTAAATGTGATGATACCAAGCTCCTAGTGTTTTCTTGGGCCCACATTTAGATTTTTCATTACTCTAAATACATTTTTTTATTTTACTTCAACTTCATATGTACATAGTTGCTACACATAAACCTCCTTTACTAGAAAATTGTTCAAGAATGTGGACTTTGACATCCATTTAATAGGATTTTCATTGGTTCTAAGATACTATATGATGAGACCAAAATGTGTCACATCTAAATCACAAAATAACAATATTTTCTCTACTCTTAAATTAGATTTAGATTTATTTTTAAGAACTAAAATACTATTTATGATAGAATATCTAATATATTTAATCTATTCCATATAGCTTCATTGCAATCTGATTGTTATCATTTCCTTATAATCCTCGTAAGTTAGAATGTAGTATTATGTATAGATAGGTCATTTTAAGTTATTGAATGATTAATTTTGGAGGATAGATCACTTTGAAGTAATATGGAACCTTCTTTAGACTATCCTTAACTCCAATAATTTATTTTTGATTAGGTAAATGTGGGTTAATGGGACCCATACCCCATAATGGGATGTTACAAATGGAGACAAAGATAGAACCATAAGGATCAAGTGAGGTTACCTCTACCAAGGTGACATCGAGAAAAAAATTCAAAATCAACTAAACAACAAAAAATTAGAAACATCGAAACAATAATCCAACTTATGTAACACCCACATTTCCCATGCACAAAACCCAAGATAAAACCCAATAATTAGCTAGGAAAATTATGGAATAGTTTATGTTTGTTTAAAAAGCTTGTAATAGGATAACCACCAACTAGGTTTAATTATTTCAAGATTAATAAATTCCTCATATTCGTAATTAAATTTACAAGTAATTGTTATTTCTTAGATCCAAAATCTAAAGGTTAAATCCCCTTCTATGGTTATCGTTATTTCACATTGTTAAAAGTGTCATTTATTTACTTGATATCATAAGGCTAAGGTCTCAACTTACCCTAACCATATAATTAAGTTCAAATAATTTTAATCCTTTTTATAGGATTAAATAGTTTCCCATTTATAAAATCAATTTTCTTAATCCATAAAGTTAAAACCCATTTATAAAATCATTTATCTATAACAATAGATGACTAAAACTATTTCTAACTTCCTAATACCCGAAGTGGCCCCAATCACCTATTATTCATATCATTTTATTAAATCCTATTTCCACAAAAATCCCCATCACTTAAGTGATGTAGGGTTTATTCCCAACCATTAGATTAAATGGATAAGAACCCTTAGATTTAGGTATTTTCAAAATAACCCTAAATATCCTTATGAAGTCTTCTTAATCTTATTTTTACCCTATTTTCACATTTTCACTTAGCAAGTTTAGGAGAAAGAGAAGGATGGAAGCCATGGAAGGTTGCTCATTTAGTCTTTGGTGGATACACAGGATTTGGAGGCTAGTTTGATTTATTTTGGATCCCTCTCCTAGGGTTTGCTAGGAGTATTAATTGTTTATATGTATTATCTTCTTCTTTTTTGTTTACCCTATTTGGGTATGGGTAGTTTTGCCCCAATTTTATTTCTGGTTTTAAAATGATCTATATATATAGAGATTATGTGTGTGTGTGTGTGTGTGTGTGTGTGTGTGTGTGTGTGTGTGTGTGTGTGTGTGTGTGTGTGTGTGTGTGTATTAACATTTTATTTTTAAAAAAATAGTTATATCTGGCGCGCCGCCTTAAAATAGATCGGGTATAACTAAAAACAATTTCAAAACAGTATGTTAATACATACATACATACATACATACATATAACACACACACACACACACACACATTATGCACTTAAAATTATTCGGCCTGAGAATAGCATTTATACACAATGAGATGTATTGTATTGGCCAAAACCTCATTGAATGTTGGTTTATTAAAATGTAGTGGTCACATTAATATGGTTTGGGTTTTATATTGTTTGGGGGGGGAAGGCGTTGAACCCATCCTCACCCTATAAAATATATGTGTTGGGGTGGGGCGGTGCCCTCCTCCTGCACTCCTATTACAATATAAACAAACAAACACAACTGTGGTGTTTCGCCCCAACCTTTTTTTTATTATATTTCTTTGTTTATATAAACAAACTTAATAATATTAAGCCATTCGGCTTATGAGGATGAATTTTCCAATATAACACTTTTTTATTAATATTAATATACATACATACATACATATATGTATGTATGTATGTATGTATGTATCTATGTTTATAAAATAAATTTATATAGTTATATATAATTATATTTGGATATATCATTTTTTTACATGTTTTATTTTTCACTCTTGCACTTTCGGAGGAGCTTGATTTTTGAGCTTTTTTAAGAAGCTTGGAAGATTGGTTTGTGCTTGTCTTGGACTTGGAAAATATTGGAGCTTATGCTTGTGGATTGCATACTTTGTCAATTGTAAGGTAGGGACTTCACCCATATATTTTTATTTCTTATTTTTGGTGCAAATGGTTGTAAATGGATGAGTGTTTTTGTTTTGGTTTTGGGAATAAAATGGGCTTAAGTTTGTGTAGGAGAAATAAAATGGGGATCTATTAAGGGAGGAATAAGAGTTTATGCCATTATTTGGAGGGATTTTTGGGTTGGGTGTCCCGTGTTGTGATAATAAGAAAGATTTTTACTTATCTTATTATGTTTATTGAGGGAGGGATACAAGTTTGAGGGAGGGATAAGATATTGAGCGAGGTATAAGAGTCTTGTTGGTATTTGATATGGGTTTTTTGGAGGCTATTAATGTGGGAACCTAATCCCATTGGGAGGGATTAGTGATTACCCATGTTTCTTCTCTCCCTTGGCTTAAATTACAATCCTTTTTGCTTGCTAAAATTGTATGTTTGTTGTTATTCATGTATTGTGCTCATTATATTGAAAGCTTGTGTAAATGATTGTTGTTGAAGGCATGAAAAAGTTGCCTTGGTTGCTTGATACCTCCTATTTCTTCATTGTTGGGGCTTGGAGGCCAATGAGAAGGATGGATTCTCCTCCTCATTGAATTAATTTTTGGGTGGAGAGCATTTCCTACTCCCCTTATTTTGTTGTTCGATTAGATTTTGGAGAAATGCAAGAGTTCAAGTTGTCACCATGGAAAGAGTTGTTTTGTGGAAGATAAAAAAAAGATAGTTATTATTGTAAAATATAGCCGTGTTGTCTCCACTTAAGTGGAAGGGTTGTATACTATTGTTTTTAAAATAGATTGTTGTAAATTTCATTATTAAGTTATTTAGTGAAAAGGAGTTAAGAAAAACCCTTGAAAGTTGTATTTGTTGAATAATTATTTCCTTCCAATCCGAAATGTAACAATCGCTTGAGCTTTCATCTTGAAAAAATAGTGGTGTTTGTATTGGAAAGATATATGGAAGTATATTATTATTTTTGAAATAAATTTCATCTTATTGTTAAAAGGAAAGAAACTTGTATTTAGAAAATGGTTAACTTCCTTCTCTCTATGAAGTTCAATATATTGTGGTTGAAAAGAAATATTTTCTCATGTTATTGTAAAATTTAGTAGGTTGGGATGTTGAAATCATACTAACATATCATACAATGTGACAAGAAAAAAATAGATACTTAGTGTTTTAAAACAATGAAAATATCCTCCTTATTAATTGCTTTGGGTTGAATAAGAAAAGTCTAGTTGTTTCATACTAATTCACCAATAAATAAGTAGATAGAAATTTATAACTTCCTTGCACTTATATTTTATTGTACAAATAAACTTGATTGATTATTTAAGTTAAAATAAAACAAAAAATGATATATGCAAATATATATATATATATATATATATATATATATATATATATATATATATATATATATATATATATATATATATATATATATATATATATAAACAAATGTTATATTGAAAAAATCATCATCATAAGCCGAATGAATTAATATTATTAACTGTTTTTTATATAAAAATAAATTATATTAAAAAAGGTTAGGGCCGATAAGGCCACGATTGTGTTTATTTGTTTATATTGTAATAGGGTTTGGGGGAGGGTGTTATCCCCACCCCCAACCCATATATTATATGGGGTGGGGATAGGGTCAGCTCCCTCCCCCAAAACCATATAAAACCCAAACCATATTAATGTGTGGCCACTACATTTTAATAACCCCGCATACCAATGAGGCCACAACCATTAAAATACATCTCATTGTGTATACATCCTATTCGGGTTGAATACTATTAAGTGTGTAATACATACATACATACATACATACATACATACCCACACCTCATCTCTTTATATATAGATAATTTTAAAACCAGAAATAACATTGGGGCAAAAGTGCCCATACCCAAACAGGGTAAACGAAAAAAAGAGAAGATAATACAAATAAACAAATAATACTCTTGGAAAACCCCGGGAGAGGGATCCAAAAGAAATCAAACAACCCTCCAAATATGTTTGTATCCATCCAAGATCAAATGAGCAACCTTCAATGGCTTCCATCCTCCTCTTTCTCCCAAACTTGCTAAGTGAAAATGTTAAAATAGGGTAAAAAGAATACTAAGAAGACTTCATAAGGAAATTTAAGGTTCTTTTGAAAATACCTAAATCTAAGGGTTTATATCCATTTATTGTAATGGTTGGCAATAAACCCTACATCACTTAAGTGATGGGGATTTTTGTGGGAATGGGATTTAATAAAATGGTATGGGTAATAGGTGATTGGGGCCACTTAAGGGTATTAGGAAGTTAGAAATATTTTGTGACATCTATTGTTATAGATAAATGATTTTGTAAATGACTTTTAACTTTATGGATTAATTAAATTGATTTTATACATGGGCAACTAGATAATGTTATAAAAAGAATTAAAATTATTTGAACTTAATTATATGGTCGGGTAAGTTTACACCTTCACCTTAGGATATTAAGTAAATAAATGACACTTTTAATAAGGTGAGATAATGATAACCCTAGAAGGGGATTTAAACTCAAGATGATCAAAAGAAGCAATAACAATTATTTGTCAATTTAATTACGAATTTATTAATCATGAAATAATTAAACCTAATTGATGGTTATCTTGTTCTGACCTTTTTAAACAAAAAAATATTCCATAATTTTCCTAACTAATTATTGGGTTTTATCTTGGGTTTTGTGCATGTAAAATGTGGGTGTTACACTGGTATCATAGTGGAGGTTCATAAACTTGAACCTTTGGCATTAAAATAATAATGAAGATAATAAATTTTGTTTGGATTGTTATTTTTCCCAATGTGGAAGGTCACCAACCTTGAGGGATATGAAGCGATTCGACTTCCATAGACCGCTTTATGCAAAAAAATTTCAAGAAATTGTTATTTTTATAAATTATTATTTTTAGACAACACTTTGTGATAAATTATTTTTGGATCTTTTCCATGAGGTTTTCGGGGCCAAAATTTTCCTTAAAAATTTACACACCCATTCACCACATTCTACATGTCCTAATCTTTTTATGCCTTTTGAATGCATTCAATCGGAGCTACAGTGTAAAAGTTATAGCTCCCAGAAGTTGCCTCGCTGTTGAAGTGGAGCTGCTACCCAGATCAGGTTTTTTGGGGTGGCAGGTTGGGTGTTGTCACTTAGAGGAATTAATTCCCATTTGGGATAATAGATATCATGACATGATGTCATAGTGGATCTAGTTTTGTATGTATATTCTTAGATAGAAGTGCGATATAGAGTACCCCTACCGGCGGCCACGAAAGGCTACGAAGTGATTGTGATGTTGATATTTCATGTGTTTATATTTGTAAACATAAATATTTTATCAAGAACCATGATTTTATTGAGAAGCTATGACTCTTTTCTTATTGTTTTTTTATCTTATTGCGATATTTTTGGAGAACCGCAATACGACTACTTAGCCATTTTCTTGGATAGCCAATATTTCTTGGATTTTAACATTGATTGATAATATTGGTGCTCGAATTAGTCTCGCCTCGTTTTCCATTAAAATCCCTCAGTTTGCGGCCTTTGTCACATTTTTTTCTCCCGTGTTGGTACTTGAAAACTCTATCCTCCATTTGGTTGCCATGATTAGTTCCTCCTTGGTCGAAGGTCACTTAAAAGCCTAGAATTTGTTGATTTGTTCCTCTGTCCATCTAAAGGTGTCTATCAATTGGGCGTAAAACTTAGGCTATTCCTTCCCTTCCATTTTCCGTAGTTGTGTGTTGTTGTCCCTGCCATTTTGTCCCAAGTACTTGAAGAAATGTGAATGGATATAGCTTGAAGGGTCATGTGTGAACCTTACAACATTTCCAAATTCTCGTCCTTGAAGAAGATTTCATCTCTGGGCTCAAACAATGGTTTCCTTGCATTTTTACAGCTTGATGGGTGTGTTTCTCCCGTCAAATTTAAATATCTGCATTAGTGGAAATGTGGCCGTTTTTGGTTAGATGCGGCTCGGCGAGGCACTCTAAAAATTTATGGATCATTTTAACCCAAAACTTATCCACGTGGAGGAATGGCACTCATTTGAAGACTCACCTTTTGTTTGGCCTTGGAGTCACGCCTGGAGGAAATGTGCAGGAGTCCACCGCTTTTCCCTGGACTTAGAAATTTTTTTCATGCAGCTGATATAGTTTTGGCAGGCTGCGAACACATGGTGGGATGGCGCTCATTTGAAGATCTATCTCAGGATCCCACCTTAACAAATGTGACAGAGGGACAAGTGGAGGTTTCTACCAGCTCCATTAGGGACTTAAAATTTTAAAATAATTTTTCTAAGGCTTGGGACACGTGGTGAGCCCACGCTCATTTAGGGTCTTTGCTCTTGGGGACCATCTTGAAGTTGCGCCATAAAGACACGTGGAGGTTTCCACCAAGCCTTCCTTTACTTAGACTTTTGGAAAATTCCTAAAGGTCCCGAGACACATGGAGGGACCACACATGTTTGGGGATTTTATTTTGAAGAAATGCGAGGAAGAACACTTGGAGGCTTCCACTCACTCGTATTTTTGCTTGGAATTTTCAACGGCCGAAGAAGATTGTCTCGGGCCTGGATTCATGGCACCTTCCGCTGAACTCTTAAACCTTTTTAAGACTCTTCTAAAGTGAGACACATGTTGAGCCCGCACTTTTTTGGGGTCTCTACTTGTGGGGACCATCTCAAGATGCGCTATTGAGACGTGTGGCAATTTGAAAAGTTAAAAGGTAGGGAGGCGGACTCTCAAGGAAAATTTGGAAATTTTTCTTTTCTTCCAAAAATAGGAAAAACAATGAGAATTTAGCCACGGTTCCTTGGGGACACACATTGGGAAATGTTTCAAGCCCAATTTTCAAAGGCGAGAGGGTGGAGAAAATTGAGAAATTCTACATATTTTCCAAAGGGTGTAAAAGGTACAAAGGAACCCCTGTGCCTGTCTTAACTTGGATCTCCCACGTGGACGGTCCAAATTCAAAGGAGAGATCAACGACAACTATCGTTTGTATCTAATTTTGTACCATTTTTGCTCCAAAGCTCTTAGGGATGTGAATTTTTATGGTTTTTATCATTTCTTGGAGTCTCCGCATGCCAAATGAAGAGGAACATTAATTTGATATCCTATTTTGGTGGGGAAGGTCCGAAAACATCTTTCACCATTAAATATGTAATCATTTGCCGGATTCAACCTGATCTTTATTTCCTTGGCACACAAGATACTTGTTGATATCTTGGTTTGTTGGGAAAAATCTAAAAACATCTTTCACCATTATCATGTGATCTCGATTATTGGCCTCAATCTGATTTTCCAATTTTTTCTTCCATGGCACGCAAAGAACCAAATTTGACAGATTGGAGGAGGAAGTAGTTAGTGTGTGAGATGAAGAACGACTTACCAAGCAAAGAATTGAATGCTGGAAATATTTGGAGAGATTTTCCCTCTGCACACTTGACAATTTTTTTTGTAAATCCTATTCGGGAGTCACGATCAAGGTCGTAACACAAACGGTGCTTTGAATGTTTTTGGTTTTGGGGTAAAACTCTGTTATAAATGAAATGTTATAAATTACATGAATTTTTCATGCAAATGGTTGGAGTGTTAGAGGTCGGGAGCTAATTCCTGAGAGAAAAAGTTTGATAGAGCCCATCTTTTCGAGAGACTATTTGAGGAACCTATTTATTTCTTTTGTGTTAAATTTGATCATGTCAAGGTGGTTATGAGTGTACAACCATTAACAAGCTTTGAGATTGTTATAGAAACTTTCCCTTGCTAATAAATTTAATCAAATTTGAGTAAATCGTGTCTCGATTTTGAGAAAAATGTGTCCGCTTCATTTCGAATGTCTCGCAAATAGTTTCTTGTTCCCATTGCAATCTTACATTGAAATCTTTGTGAATCACACAAGATCTTAACTTGGTGATAGTTTGGTGCAACTTGCAATTTCATTTATCAGATGAGCTTTCATTTCATAGTGAAATAAACAAGCTTAAAATCAATTTACTCCTAGCATGATGATTAAGATTGTTTGTTAGCCTTTGAGGGTATCTTAGGTGTGATAAAACAAAGGTTGATATTGTTTAATTAATTTTTTCAATTTGAGCCTTCATTTTCGATCCTTAAAGTTTGTGTGAAAACGTGTTGATTTGGGCCTCCACTGAAAGCACATCATTCTAGTTAAAGGGACATTTTATCCATTTTGAAGCATTCTTTTGATCAATCCTTCCATTTTTGTAAAATTTCTCAAAGATCTGGAAAATCAATGTCCACTTTGCCTCACCTCCCACCAAAATTCATTTAAAAACAACCAATCATACCCATACTACCCCTGTTTTTCCTGTGTGTGCACAAATGCATAATTTTTGTTACCAAAACATGCATAAGCAATTAGATTTTCATTGTCTTTAGTAGCCTGAACCTTGCTCAGAAAATATCTCCATTATCTAGGGTGACAACTTGTGAGAGTTAGATTTTTGTTGTATTGATCATGTTTTCTTCAAGGTCTTCTCAATAACTCTGCAACGAAGGATATCTTCATCTCCTCCACAAACAACAGACTACAAAATGGTGTTATCACCCTGGTTGAAAGGCACGACCATAAAGTAGTGAGGATAGATAAAATCCTCTTAAGGGTGCTACCCATTTCTCCACATCTAAGTGACAAAGAGCAAGCCACATTTCTTCCCCAACTACAAAACGACACACAATGTGCTTTGCTTTCCTCTAAGCTTCCTGTCAAAACTATGATGTTGCTCAGCTTCTAAGGGAGAATCAATTTGGGTACTAATGAGATAACTCAGAGCTTGTTTGCATTGATGTCCATTTGGTTAAATGTCTCTATGAATGTTATGTGGTTTTCTTCTTGTTTGTTGACGAGATGTTTCTATTATGTTGTGTTATGTTCTCTTGTTATATGGGGGTATGCCCTAAGAGTCTTGATTATTATCCTAGGTGCTTCAAGTCATGTTTTGGTTTTGGAGTGATGGCGATATGTGTGTCTAGGACCTTGGTAACCCTTTTGTTACTCGGCTCTCCAAAGGAGAGGGTTCCCACGTCGTGCAAAATAGTTGGCGCGTTTTGATGGTGATTAATTTTCTTCTTGGACCCTAGTATGAGTTTATTAGTTGTAATTATAGATGTGTCACTCAAAGTGTGGATTTATGGATTATCTTGAGGACGAATTAAATTTTGGATAATTATAGCCTTCGATGGATAATGTATTGTTGGGGTATGATGGCCCATTGATGAGCATAATGGAGTCCTAACTTGTTTCCCTTGTTATATTTTAGAAAGGGTCAATGCTTTGAATTGTAGTCATCTTGGGTAAATATGGTGATACTTAAGTTCCTTTTAAATTTGTGCTTAAATAAGTGTACTTGTTTGATCTCGAGGACCCATAGATAGATGTGTGTTTGTGTTAAATATCTTGATTTGTTCGTATCCACACTATAATCCATCCATTATCAAGTTATGCTTGGATAGATATAGAGTCCTTGGGATCCTTTAGACCTTGTGCTTAGAGATTATGGGTTTTATAGGTCTTAAGTTTCTGACCTTGGTTATGTTTATGTCATTCTCTTTCATCCAAGGCTATAATTCTTGGCCTTAGAGGCTATGTTTTGAGTAAATATTTCGATAGCTCTCTTCATATTTTGATGTTCCCTTCATGAATAAGTATGTTTTCCTTGGGGTAATATTTCCTTTTCATTTTGACTATGGGTTGTTGGTGCCTTGTAGAGGTATAAATTTCATTTTGAAACTCTCCCTTTCTTATACAGTGAAATTATTTTGAGTATAAGCTATAAACATTGTTTTCTCCCTCACACTGATCTAAACCTCTTAAACTTGTAAAAGAAAATTTATAACTTCTTAATGTACCTCTCCATCGTATATTTTATCGATATTTGTAGAGATTCACTTGGAATGCATTGGTGATGCGTGTGATTTATGAGAAAACTCTTGTAAAATTGGTGTGTTCTACTTTGGTTAATGACTTCTTGTTCCTATGAATTGAATAATGTGATAAGATTAGCTCTTCCTACCCATTAAAATCTAATTGGTAATGTCAAAACATGAGCATATTAGATCTCTAATTTGGAGTCTTAGATGTTCGAAAATTAGAAGTAAATTTGAACACTACGATCATGGATCCTTACCCTAACTTTGTGGGTGGCGGGGTGGGGCGGAGGGGTGCGTGGGAAGGCGGGCAATTGAATGTGTTTGGTGGGTAAGTGGATGGGAGGTGGCATGCAACATGAGGTGTTAGTAGAGCATGCAGCCTTTTAGACCTGCGACATCCCTTACAAAATAATACAAGCACTTATTTGAGATCTACAGGCCTTGACCACAATGGCACCCAAGTTAACTTTGCAAATTTAGCACTAAATGGATAGTGCATCAAGAGTAGAGTTATAAAAATCATATTTAAACAAACAAAATGATACATGGAACTGTGCCGAATAGAGCTCTCTCGAACAACTTTTCAAAATTAATTATTTATGGATTGAATTAGACTCGCAATCAGAGATAAATCCTTACACAAAATAACTCCTCACCTTACTATTCATAAATTGATTAATTTACATTTGTATTTAATTTTGGAAGTGGTTTCAATTGTCTCTAAGAGAAAACGTCTACCTTGTGTCTATCTTGGTTTATTATATGTAGTAGAAGAAGAAATCATTTTTTTGTGTAGTTTCTTGAGTGAAGGAAGAAATCTACGTGTTGTTAAATGCATGAATCAACCTACTTCAAACTGTAGTCTTCACTGTGTAAACTGCTATTTCCATTCCAATTATAGATAACTCTAGTTTCCCTCTGGTATTCAACAACTTTAAATTTATAGAAGTTATTTCTGCATGCTTTAAGAAAGATAGAGGAAGATTTTTCTCTATGTGAATGGTTTAGTTGGGATTTGTGTGGATTAGTATGCAAATAGGACGAAAGAATAAGGAAAATATCAAGGATAAGGAGGCATTTTACACAAGTGTAATGTCTTGATTTATTACCTTTGCTTCTTCTGCTCATGAGAACATTTTCCTCGTGCAACATAGACTTTGCAATGCCATCATTTGGGAAGACGATATCTACCACTTCATTATTCTTCTCTTTCCTTGTATTACTAGTAGTTGTTGTATGGAATAAGACTTTGAAATTGCCCTATCCTGTTGCTCCACGTGTGGCTCTGCAAGACTTGTATCTTTCACCCTTCCTCCACATGAATCCCTCTGTTGGCCCTTTTCCAATAGCTCCTCCTTGCGCCAAAATAAGATCAATGGAACATGGCGTGGATATCCATCGCAGAATAGGGAAAGGCGGTTTTTGTCAGATGTTGCGGTTGCAATTGTTCTGGTAGATATGTATGCTAGTGTGGAAGCATGCACTTAGCATGTGAACTATTTGACTAAATTCCTGAAAGAAATGCGTCCTTGTGGACTACACTGGCTATAGGATATGCAAAAGAATGGGTTTTTAAAAAGGCTTAGAAACTTTCTAGCAAATGCTATTGGCAGGTGTAAATCAAAATTCTACAACCTTTGTAAGCATCCTCCCAGCCTGTCTGAAAATGGGATATTTGGAATATGGTATGGATATCAATGAAAGCATAAAGGATAGAGGAATATTTCTAGATGTTGTAGTGCAACCCCCATGAAATACTTGTATGAAAAATGTGGAATCATTCACTTGAAGCCCAAAGAAATATGGTTCTCTTGGAGTAGACCTTAACCGTGTAAGCTTCATTCCTTTTTTTTTTAGGTTGTATCCACACATGTTGGGGAATGAGAGAGGTCAATACCTCATTGATATGAGTTCCTATTATAGAAACAATCCCAAAAATTAATCATTATGTGTGTAGGGTTGTAATTTTGGCTTCATTGTCGGGTGGTTGGGAGTTTGGGTTAAGCCTTGGAGAGATAGGTAAACTGTGTAGCAATAAAATAAGAGTGGGATCCTCCTAGTATTGAATTTGATACCTTGATTCACTTTTTCACTAGAGGAGTTGGAACTTGCAATCTAGGCATCCATTTCTTACCTTGATAGCTTGTGTGCATTGTGCTTGTTACGAGTCACTTTGGTGACTCATTGCTCCCAGAATGGTCTCCTTACCTTTATCTCTTATAATTTTTGTATAATTTTTTTATTCATTTGCAATAAAATAAAAATATTAAATTATTAGATACTCAAACAATTGGATATTTTAACCAGATGGCTAGTGTAATCAATAAAACAACACCTCATGATTTTTATACCGACTTACAATTTGACCCTCAACAATGCCACGACTACAAACTTATTCTTTGGTAAACCTAGGGTGTCAAAAATTGGTGCTTGTGAAATTTAGTCTGGTGAGAGGTAGGCGAGATAACTAAAACAACCATTTCGTCTACACGGAAAAGTTAGAAAAACACAATTTCTAGAGACATGAAAAACAACCTTTTGAGTTCCGTAAAAGAGATGTCAAGCATTGTATGTGTTCTTTATTTTGTAGAGAGTCACGTCAAGAATTATCTTGGCCTTGTTAAATAGTTTGCACTCTCTTCGCCGCTCCTCTCGGAGCCTTGTTACTATGTTTAACACTTTTAGGGAGTTGCTAAAATGGAAAGTTGGGTTTTGTTTCAGCTCACCATTTGGACCCTAAGAAACTAAATTCTTTCGTGCCTTCGCAACCCTCTATTATTTTTACTAGACAACTTCTGGAACCTTTAATTTGTGAATAAATACATTCTTAGCTAGTTTATCAAGGGGTTTTTATAGGTCTTTGGTCAATATTGACTAAGTTAAGTTAGATCGATTACAGTAGGTGACCCCAGAAATCTATTTGGCAATTGAAAACAATTCACCAATTTCAAATTCTGTCAACTCCTATGAATTCCTAGTATATAGCAGGACATGAAGGAAGTTTCTTGGTTTTCATCACCTAATAGAAGGAAACCTTTTAACGTGGTTTCTTAGCCTCTCGATTCTAAATCGGGTGTTTTTACAACTAGAAGGAAAAATGTAAAAATAAATTTGCATGACCCCAGTAGAGTTAGCAAACCATTTTGGAAACTTACTAAAACTTGTAATTAATTGTTTAGAACTCTATCTCGTGACTTGTTGTGTGAAATTGGACTTTTAGCAAAATAGTGTTTCTCTCTCCTTGGTTAGGAAATGAAGTGAAATGAAATTAAATGAATATGTGTCTCTAACCCTCTCCTTTTGAATGCAAATTATTATTCTTATTATGTAAATGGGAAATTAAAAGTTTGATTATGCTATATTTAGGTGGATGCCATATCAGTGATTTATCACTAATTTCATGCTCACATGGTTTTGCAGGATGCAAGAAAGATGGTGAAATGGTGTGGTTGTAATTCATTGGGTATTATTGAAAATTATGTATGCAAATGGAAATAATATATATGTTTTGCTATGTTACAATACATTTTATTATTGCAATTTTTATAATGTGTATGAATTGCAAGTGTTTAGGGATGTTTGGGGAATATGTATCTAACAATGGGTGTTATTTCGATCCCAAAATTTGTATTGTAAAAGTTGAATATATATGTTAAACAAAATTGAATTTAATATCGTGTAGTGCACTTCCACTCTGCAAGTGTTTATTAAATTATTGGTCTTTTGTTCCTTACCTTAAAACTGTAATAAAGAAATATAAATAAATGAATCGACCCTAGTTTAAAACTTGTGCATATCTACCTTTCTCACATGATCATTCTTAGCATAGGAGAAATTGAAACTATATAATGAACTTAAACTTTTACAATCGATGGAACCTTCTATTTTAAGTAAATGAGAGCCAAATTATGATTTTACGTCATAGATGGGATGTTTAGCGACATCTTCATGAACCCGATGATTAGGATCGACATGGTCAAATTTTATCTAGAGTATGTGGTTCCCTTCTAGGATTTCTAATCGTGTGTGTATTAAGGATAATGTTTTCTCTTCGGGTATGACTTACGTGTTAGGTGGAAAAGTTCACCAACTACTCTTGAAAGTCACCTTTAGCGATTAGGAGTATTAATGAAGTTAATATTTAACACTTGTTGTACCATCCCTCTCATTCTTGTCACGTTAGTTTGTAAAACGCTATCGTCCTAAGATATAATTAATCCTAATAACTAAAATATTAGTTAATACACCTAAGAAATGTATTAAATAGATCATTTCTATAACTTAAGATTCATTGTTCAAGCAATGACTATGTGTTGTAACCTTACCATGTATGTTGTAAGTAGATCTAACACTTACTTTGAATCCTAGTGGACTACCAAGTCTTACAAAGTTAGATCTAGAAATTAACTTCATCATTGAATGAATTCCTTGTGGGATGCACATGACATAAATGGAGCAAGCGAAATAGTTGTAAAATTACTTAAACCCTTGTTAATGGTCTCTTGAACTCCTCGTAGCTAAATGTGTTACCTTGGCTAGTGATAATATATGGTCTTGATATTTTTGGAGGCTTTATAGGGTAAATATGTTTTCACACCTTAATGTGATCTATAATAGAGTGTAGAGCCCTAAGTGAAAATAGGAATTAAAATAAAACTTTGTTGTTTAGGAGGTTAACTTGTGGTTCATGTGTAGTTATAATGCTTCCAATCATGTACTTATTAAAGATGTTAGACAAGTACTTTTGTAACTCCTTTTTTATAAAGTGACGCCAATAAGAGACCTAAGAAACAATATGAATGAGATGAAAAAAAAGAGTATATGTGGGTTTAGGAACAAAATTTCAGTTGAAGTCTTTATGGTTGATTTAAGCATTGAATTTTTGTTTAGAATGGATACAAATTGTTCTTATTAGGACTAGGCATTTGAGCCAATATAGAGTCCACTAAAAATAAAATAGAATAAAAATTATGACATGTAAATGAAAAATTTACTTATAATAAATTTGGAACTAAAACAACCATAACATGAGAAACAAGCCTTTAATATAAGAACGAATTATTGGGAGACTCATAGTTTCTTAAAATTTAATTTAATTAACAAATTATCTATGGATAATTAATGAAATTTGATAATGGATTCAATCGCACATTCTCCTTTAAAGACTATTTCCATGCAAAGTAAAGTAATTGAAGATTTTAAAGTAGGAAATATTAAACCTTATGCATTTAATTTTCTTGAAAACTATAAGGTCATACAATTAAAACCTAAATTTAATGAAGAGGTAAACCATGAAAAGGCCACGTCGTGGAGTATACCTACCCGACTTCATTTTTACTATTATCGGGTCATTTTCCTAGTTTATGTTGTTGAGTATAACATTGATAGGTACCCTATGTTAGTATATTGTATGAGTGGGTTCATGTTTATGTGAGTGTCTTATGCATTGTTAATTTTCTCTACTTGGAGCCCTTGTGGTGTTGTGTAGTGAGAAGTGTAAGTCAAAAAAAAAATTCTGGTATTGTTACTATTGTATTTTTGTGTGAAAAATGTGGGCATTACATTTTGTATCGAGCGGAGGTTCATGCTCTCGAACCTCTAGGAAATATTAGAGAAGAGATGATTTTGCATGGTGGCGGTGAATATTGGAATAGTAATGTGATATATGTTGTAATGTAAACAATGTTGTAATTATGATATTATGAATCCACATGTTATGCATGTCACTTAGTGCGTATTTGTTATTATGTTGATGTTCTTGTGATGAGAGTATTCACTCTACTTTTTGTGGATTCTATGAAGAGTTCACATGTGATGTTCCACCTTGTTGTGTATGGAAAGAATGTTATTGTGGATTGCGTAGTGTTGGAGCATTTTGGCATTATGTGATATGAAGGTGTATTGATGTGTTGCATGAAAAAATTATTGTATAGTGAATTGGATTGTATCATGATGTCATCACTATGTTGTGATGAATCATTTGTGTCACCATGTTGTAATTGCAATTGACTATATGTTGTAATGTTAGACATTGTGTTCCTCATACATATAATTCATGTAATATGTGATGGTTCATGTCGTGATTTAGGGGCATATGGTGAGTGTATGATCCCTATTGTATAGTGATTGCAATTTGGGTGCAGTATGTGGTAATGTGATGTATCACAACCCATGAAATTAATTATTGTGTTATACCTTGTATATATACCATGCGTAAGATGTTATGGTTAATGTGTGTGAATCACCATTGTGTTAGTGATGTAGTTATGTGTTATGTTATGAACCCTACACTAACCAACCATAAGGGAAATCAAACAAAGGTGTATGTTAGAGCGAGGAAATGTGTATTGTTGACCAGTCACTCGAAAGCAGAGTGGTTTGTTTGGTATATATGGCACTTTCTCAATGAATGTCATGCATATTTTATTTTGTGAACACCTTAAGTTCGGTAGATGGTGAATTTTACTCCTTTATCTCTCCTCTATATGGTTATTGTATGGTTTTATCCTAAGTGTAGTAATCACTCTGTTGAGCCTTGTGGGTGTGGTGGAGGGATTATTGGACAAATATGATGACAGGTTATGTTATTTAATATAATATTTTATGAGCTAAGGCTCAATGTCCGAGTGCCAACAACTTGTTGAGTACCCCTTTGGTTGTTGTATAAGGTCGCATAGTTGTTGTGATGTGTTTGGTGTCTATACATATTTTATTCGTAAATTGAACATTTTTTTCTTGCTAGAACTAGTAGTTTTCTTGATTGACGTGTTCTTATATTTTGGGATTTTTATTTGGTTACTTTACTAACATGCACATTTTTGCAATAACTATGATTATTTGGCCATTTTCCTTAGATTTAAATTTACTTTTCATGTTTAAAGGTTTTATAGCCTAGCCTAAGGCTTGAGATTTTTTCCACCGCACATTTGACATGGATTGTTATGCTGGTTCGAATGTTGTAATGTGTTGGAATAGAGTCACGTGATTCACCATAGAGTGGTTGAACCTATAGACCTACTTCGTTGTATGGGGTACACCCCAAGGAATTACATATAACTAGTGGGTTGTTGAACCATGAGATATTATTTCAATTCGGTTATAGGTGTTTAGACCTTATGTGCCTAGGGCCATAGGGTTACCAACCTCTTCTCGGGGAGAAAAAGGAAAATTTATCTTTATTTTATTGCTTGGGAGGTATATGGAGTTATTTTTGGATGCTTTGATAGGTATATAGAGTTGTTTGTGATGTTTCAAGAGGTATATGGAGTTCTAATGTGATGCTTTGGGAGGTATATGGAGTATTTTTGATGTTATAGGAGGTGTGTGGAGTTGGAATTATTATATATGTGTACTCTTCGAGTCAGGTTAGGTTTTCTGATGTTGTTTCCATCTTGACCCTATATAGCTATAGTTATGGTTTGAGTTACGTGAAGCCTTTATATGTGCACTTTTGGGAATTCCATGTTGTTGTAATATTCTTATATTACAAGTAATTTTATGTGAAGGGCATGTGTGACAAGTACTATGTTATTTGGTCCGTGTATGTTCCTTAATGTGGTTTGGTTGTGTTCTTGTGATGTGATACAATTATGTATGTATGTAGCGATATGTCTTGTGGACCAAAAGTAGTGTTTTGTTTGGCCTTTTTGGTATCATGATGTCTTTTGTTGTTTGGAACCCACAAAAATAAATAAACTAAAATATTAAACCAATGAAATACTAAGAGCTTGAGATTAATAAATACTATCAAGGGAAAAGAGTAATTAGGTTATAATGTAAATTGAAAACTTCCAATCTTCACATAACATCAAGAACTTGTTAAACCTTGCCTTTTGCCTTGTGTTCGCACTTTAGCAACAAGTATATTTTCACTTTGGTGACATGAGTCTATGATTGTTCCTCCTTTCTTATGAGTACCCTATACTAACCTTGACATTGCATCGCATCGAGGATGATGATCTTATAAGGGGAAGGATATGTGGTACCCCATATAAAATAAATAAATAAAGAAAGAAATAAAATTAAACTATTAAAAAAGGGGGTAATTGAATTTGTTTGGTGGGAAAATGGATGGGAGGTGACATGTAGCGGGGAGGTGTCAGTGGAGCATGCATCCTATCGACCCGCCACATCCCTTACAAAATAATCCAAGCACTTATTTGAGATCTACGAGGCCTTGACCACGATGGAACCCAAGTTAACTTTGCAAATTTAGCACTAAATGGATAGTGCAACAAGAGTAGATTTCTAAAAAATAATATTTAAACAAATAGAATGATGTGTGCAACTTTGAAAAATAGAATCTCTCTAATAGCTATCCAAAATAAATTCATTATGGGTTGAATCAGTCTTGCACGAAGAGATAAATCCTTATGCAAAATAACTCCTTACCATGTTATTCACAAATTGATTGATTTTGATTTATATCTACTTTTGGAAGTGGTTTCAATTGAATCGAGAGACAAAATTTCTTCCCTACCTCTATCTTGATTTTTTGTATGAAGTGGAAGAACAACTCATTCTATCAACTAGTTTCCAGAATGAAGGAAGACATCTATGTGTTGTTAAATGCATAGCTCAACCTACTTCAAGCTTGCGGTATTCACTGTGCAAACTGCTATTTCCATTACCATTATAGATAACTCTGGTTTCCCTCTGGTATTCAACAACTTGAAATTCATAGAAGTTATTTTTGCATGCTTTGAGCAAGACATAGGAATATTTTGACAATATGTGAATGCTTTAGTTGGGATTTTTTGGCTCAGTATGCAAATAGGATAGAAGAATAAGGAAAATATTAAGGATTAGGAGGTGTTTCACATAGGTGTAATGTCTTGATTTATTATTTTTTCTTATTCTCCTCATGAGAACTTATTCCTCGTGTAGTGTATCCTTTTCAACACCATCCTTTAGGTAGACAACATCTACAAGTTCATTATTCTACACTTTCCACTTTATTAAGAGTACTTATTGTATGGAATAAGACTTTGAAATTGCACTCTCCTACTACTCCATGTGTGGCTCTGTAAGACTTGTATCTTTCACCCTTCCTCCTGTAAATCCCTCCATTGGCCCTTTTCTAATACATCCTACTTTTGACAAAATAATATCTATAGAACATAGCGTGGATATCCATCACGTAAAAGGAAAGGGATTTTTGTAAGATGTTGTTGTTGCAAGTACTCCAAAGAGATATGTATGCATGTGAAAATTTTGAATATATTCCTAAAATAAATGTGGCCTCGTGGACTATAATGATTATAGGATATGCCCGTAATGGGTTTGTTAAAAAGGATTAGAAACTTTCCAAAGAATTGCAATAGGAATCTGTAAATCGAAATTCCAAAACCTTTGCAAGCATCCTCCAAGCCTGTGTTAAAATGGGATCTTTGGAACATGGTATGGATATCGGTGAAAGCATAAAGGATAGAGAAATATTTCCAAATGTTGTAGTGCAACCCCATTAATTACTTGTATGCAAAATATGGAAGCATTCACTTGAATCCCAAAGAAATTTTCTCTCTTGGAGAAGAACTTGACCGTGTAAGCTATTAACGCGAAATCACAACACCCCCAAATGAGTTCTACAGGTCTACTTTTCTAAGGCAGAGTCATTTGGTGTGATTGCGTAACATTGAACTTTCCCCAAGGTGTGGGACCTTACAAAATGGGAAAGCTCTCTAGATTGAAGGTTGGTTCCTTATTCCTCTGTTTAAGTGCATACGTAGAAACTTGTAGAGGGTCCATTCTTAATCCTAATCTAAAATTTACCAAGGAGACATGGATAGAAGGAATACATAAATTAAAACAAAGCTAAACTACGAGGTGATGCACCAAAGGAATGATGAAGACTTATTTTGCTAATAGACACAAACCAAAAAAATGCATTCAATAAACAAGCACAGATAGCCAGATATATAATGGGAGACCAGATAAAAACAAAAGAGATAAGAGAGGATGTAAAATTGATCACGAGACATGTTTTTTATTGCTCAGATTGATACTGATCCATTACAAGGTAGCCAAGAGGCGTAAACGTAATGCAATTTTTATGGAAGGCCTGAACCCCAAAAATCCCTTTGCTAAGAGGAGAAGGGAGCCTGCAAAACAAAGAATGTCCAACCCTTTACAATGAATCCCGCCCCCGCATTTATAGATTAAATCCTAAAAGAAGAAAGAGAGAGAGAAGTGGGAAAAGTAGGTTGAAACTCAACCACCACTATTAATGCCTCTTATGAAATATGCCCACCCAAATTCGTCTTTACTGCATCAATCCTTGGTTCTAGCACCTTAAAGGAAGAGGAAACGACAAAACAGATCAAATCTAATCTAGTTATTGAGGCAAGAAGATCCTGCATTGAAAGCCCGAAGATGTTTCCTCCATTTTTCTTCACCTAACCTCCTCAAAATTAAATTTTCAAACCTCCATGGCATGGATGAGGCCGATATCTTTCCAATGACATCAGATTTGTAATATTTCGAGCCCTGAGTCAAAAGATATGCCCCTTCAAAGTTTGTATCAGTCCGTATAGGAGGGTGGAAAAACAACTTGAAAAATGGGTCCCCTTTTGATATGGGACACATGGCAGCCAGATTCGAACAAAAATCAGGCCTACGGGTCCACAATTTATCTTTTGCCCCTTTCTTCGATTCCCGCTTTGGCTTTGACTCAGGCCTAGATGCTAACTTTTTCCTTGGGCGGAGTTGGGTTCTATTTTGCAACTTTAACCCCTTTTGAGATAAGGGGAAAAAAACCAACTTTTTCCTCGACGGTCCGCTTTCCTAACACTTGGCATTCTCCACTTTGGCCTTTATACTTAGTCAATTTTGAAGCCTTTTCTATCCACCTTTTGATTCTATTTTCTATTATGATGGATTATGGTCGATCCTATATTTGGCACGAGGGAAAAATATGGATAACAATTTGGTGACTCACAGGGGTATTTTCTGCTAGATGAAAAGACCAATTTCCTTGTCATATCCGTTGGGCATGGAGTCATGAGTGATAGCCTACTACTGATTTGAACTTTGAAAACTAACCCCTGGGCTGCTTAGAAACCCATTAGAACTGAAACTGATCTTGACCAAATGCCAAGTCCAAACACTGCATGAGAGAAACAAAACAACACCACACTATATACAAAATTTGAAATCATACATGCTCCAAATGGAATATGTAGAGTGTGCAAAACATTTAGGAGAAAATAAATGCACACTATAGCAAGACAATGTCCATAAGCACTTAGAGGAAAGAGAAAACTAAAATTCTATGTACGAGGTGAGAACTCCCTTTTAGTAGTAGTGCTTAAGATAGATCCCATTTATTGGATTGTGTAACTCTTCACCCTCCAATGTAGACAATTGGAAAGAATTGCTACTTTTGCATCTTATGATCATATAGGGGCCACTCTAGATGGCGTCAAATTTGGAATGCCTTCCTGGTTTTGCTCGATCTGCATCCCATTTCAAAACCAAGTCTCCTTCTGGAAAGTCCTTGCCTTTGTCTTCTTGTCAAAGAATTTCTTGATTGAAGCCTGATTCTTCTCTATTGCTTGGAGAGCATGCTCTTTGGTTTCTTCTAATTCTATCAGCTCTACATACATGGCCTCCATTGGTCTAAATTCAAACATCTCTAGTTGCTTCACAAGCTCTAATGTTGGCAACTCAAGTGATATAGGAAACACTTCCTCTTTCCCATAGATGATCTTGAATGGAGAGTTTCTGTAGATCTCTTGGGCGTTATTCTATTAGCCCATAAGGCCATTTTGAGCTTTGTGTGCTAGGTCCTCTTATTCTCATCAAGATTTCTTCTGATGATCTTTAGTAGGTTCTTGTTTGTGGACTCAACCTGGCCATTACCTTGAGGGTAATAGTTTGATGAAGTACTCAAATAAGTCCCATTCTTAACATCCCATCCTGTGATCTTAGAACTTATCAATGCTAATGTATTTTCTTATATGATGGTGGTTGGTACTCCAAATCTGGTCAATATCCCTATATAGAAATCCAGGATACTAGACTCATTTGCTTCCTTGAGTGACACTACCTCGGTTCATTTGGTGAAATAATATGTCGCTATCGGGAACCATTTTTCACCTTGGCTTGATTTTGGATTGATGACTCCAATGAAGTTCAATTTCCATTACATGAAAGGTTTGTCGACTAAGACTGGATGTAATGGAAGTGCTGCTAACCTTTCCTTTCCTTTGAAGAATGCATAATTCTTGCACCTTTTGATACATGTGTAGTAGTCACTAAACACTCTAGGCCAATAATATCTTACTTTCATGATTTTGAGTGTTGTCACTCTTGGAGAAAAATGGCCTCTAGCTGCTTCAACATGGAATTCTTGTAGCACTCTCTCCACTTGATCTGTCTTAATGCATCTTAGCAGAATGCCATTGATGTCCCTCTTGAACAAGACACCATCAATAAGAACATATGGGATGGCATGTAGCCTGAAATGCCTTCTTTTTTATCTACTCATCCCATGAGGACACATGCATGTTCGAAGGAAGTGCACCATATCTTGGGTCCAACAAGGAACAGGTACATCATCTCTCCCTTCTCCTTGATCATTTTGTAGAACAAAAACTGCCTCCTTCTCACTGTCTACTTCATCTTGTTGAAATGAGGCTAGTTGCTCACATAACCCCTTACCACAAACCATCTTGGTGACCTTGATCTCAATGTCATATTCCATGACATGAGTGATCCATCCTGCATGCTTTTCATTTAGGTACTTACTAAGAAGGAATTCTTTAACTCCTGCATGGGAGACCAATAGTTGTATTTTGTTGTTTGAAACCGAATGATTAAAATTCTTCAATCCTCCGATTACCACGGGACCTTCCTCTCAATGTAGGAGTATGTCACCTCATAATCTTTCGGACTGATGAAGAAAGTAATTGGCTATTCTATACTTTCTTTGTTCTGCTGCACTAAGATTGTAGAAATTGTGTCCCTACCACTAAATGCATACATTATGAAATCTTTGGAAAAAACTGGGTTCACAAGAGTTGGGGCTTGTGATATGGCTTCTTTGATAGCCTCAAAATTTTCTTTTCCTTCAGCTGTCCACTTTAATGTTAAGCTCTTCTTTAGCGTCAATGTTATTAGCTTAACAAGGGCAACAAATTTTGGAACAAACATGTAGAAAAAATTGATTTTTCCCAAGAAGATTTGAAGATCAATTTTGTGACTTGGCAATGGAAATTCTGTTATTTCTTGAACTCTATCTGGGTCAATTACCAATCCTTCCATTGATACAATATGGCCTAGAAGCTTACCTTCATTGGCCAAGTATATGCATTTTTGGGATTCAAAGTGACACCCCAAAACTTCAGCATCGTTGGAACACCTTTCTTAGATGGAAAAGGTGATCTCTGCATTCTTCAAAAACACCGTAATGTCACCCAAATAGATCAACAATATTTTGTTGATCACTCCATTGAATGCCATATCCATTTCCCTATGAAAAGTGGCTCCAACGTTAGATAATCCAAATGGCATTTTCTTGTAGGCATAGGTACCCCATTTGGTAGTGAAAGCTGTTTTGAATTGATCATCTTCTTTCACCATGATCTAGTTGTACCCTGAGTAGCCATCTAGGAGGGAGAACCTTTTTTAACCAGACACTACTTGCAAGATCTTCACAATTAAAGGGAGTGGGTGGTGGTCTTCGAGGGAGGCTCTGTTCAAATCCCTGAAGTTAACACACAACCTAATTTCTCCATTTTTCTTCTTGATTGGGACCAAATTTACAACCTAGCTTGAGTGTTTGATTGGTAATATGATGCTTGCCTCTATCAACTTGTTCAACTCCTTCTTCATCAGAGGCTCTATATGTGGGTTGACTCATCTCTACTTCTGCCTAATGGGATGAGTAGCTGGATCCAATTTGATTGTGGGTTGCTATTTTTGAATTGAACCCTCTTAGGTTCTCATAACTCCAAGCAAACACATCAGAAATTGTTGGCAAAGTTGTAAGAATTCATACCTTTCTTGTTTGGTGGCCACTTTTCCAATTTGAATTGTTTTGTCTTCTCCAACCGGGATTGAATCTAAATCTTCTCCTTTGATCTCGCATGTTAGCCTCCTCTTTTTAAACTAATCATTAGGATTGAAAATAGATTCCAGTGTCACTAATCCTTTGGGAAGCTTGTTTGTATGCGTAGTTGTACTATCTGATTCCCATACTGCTACTCTAGTCTGCTCTGGTTTATAGCTGAGAATTCATCTTCTTCTTATAGGAAGTTAATGATCTGTTGATCATTCTCAAACACCTGCCAGCATGTATTATTATCTGACACTTGGCCTCACAACCACATGGATATGTGGTTGTTCTTTATCCCTCTTGATGCTGTCAACCACATCAAATGTTGCTCCAACTACTACAAGTCTATCAACAGCTTCATTCTCCTTCCTGGGTATGGACACAATACTGAAGGCCTCGAAATCCTCCATGAGATCCCATACCCTACTCTTGTAGTTTTTGAGCAGGTCATTTTTGATAGCATTAATTCCTCTGACCTGATTGGAAACCAATTCACTGTCATCGAATACTTACAAGTTCTTAATTCCCACCTTCCTTGCCCAATGAAGACCTTGGACTAAATCCTCATATTCAGCAATGTTATTTGAGCAAGTGAATTGGAATATGAAGGCTGGATAATATCTCATACCTATGGGGGACACAATCATGGCTCCTTCTCCATATCCCTGTCTACTCCTTGACCCATCAAAGAACAATTGCCATACCTCATTGTCATCCTTGTATTCTAGCTTGATTAGGTCAGGAAGAGGTTGATTCTCTTCATGTAGGGAATATACACCCAATTTAGATTCCTCCATCTCCTTATAGGGGTAAAAATAATGTTTTTATTGGCCCACTCATCTAGGGTCAAGTTTGGGATACATACAACCTTGGTATCTATTTCATTAGTGTTTAGGAGGTCTTTTTGATCAAAAGTGAGTAGTTGGCATTGATTGGGCTATACACATAGGATTCAATATGATAATCAGCAATAGGTTCAGATTTGATTGTGATATTCACCCCATACCTAGTCCTAAAGAGCATATGTGACCAATAAATAGATAGGTAGCCTCCAATTTTGGCAATGAAGTCTCTGGAAAAACATAGGAAAATGTGGTGGCAGGTCTATGATTGAGACATTTTGTAAAAAATTCACATTAGGGAAAGCGTGTAGAGTGAGACTCAGATCCTTGATGATTCCCTTAGTAGTCACTATTATCCCATCTAATTGGACTACTCCTCTAGAGAATACCTCATATTGGAGACCCAACTGATCAGCTATTTGTTTGGGCATCACATAACTACTAGCCCCAGAATCAATCATACAATTGTGCACCAATTTTTCTCCAATAATCAATGAGACATAGAAGGGAGGAGGTCTTAGGTTTTTACCTTATTGTTCTCCATGGTTCCTCCCAGGCTGAACTGCATTGGTAAGCACTCTTTCTTTCTAGTTAGGGGGTTGATTTGAACTTGACCAATTGTGCAGGGTAGTCTACAACAAATCCCTCTGTCCTGTAATGGCCAGTGACTCCCATAGTGAAATGTTCACACTTGTCCTTTTCATCTACTCAATAATATTGAATGTGTTTTCCTTTGTTGCCCCTTCCCAAACACATTTCTTTCTTGCACATGGACTATTATAACTAGTGCTTGACTAGGTTTGGGAGGTGGCTTAGATTAGTTCTATATGTTTGGAGTTGAACTTGGAACAACAAGACCTTGTGGAGTGATGGAAGATTGAGGGTCACTTGAATTCAATGGCTAACCCTCTCCAATACTTCTCTTTTTGGATCATGTATTAGCAACTACACTTTGAGAACGGAATTGATTCATCCCATAGAAGTATTTGGCCTGCCAGTTGAAAATCATAATTTTGTTTGAGAGTCCACCTTGTTGAGCTCCTTGTTGCTGATCTTCCTTTTGGCCAGGTTCTTGTGGCACCATACTAGTTTTCACCATCAAGGCCCGATTTAGAGCACCATTAAAGAATGTTGATTAGTTGTGGTGGCTCGTGCATGGAAAACACCAATCATATTCGTGTGCCATATTATTCAAGTGCGAGGACCAATTCCATTGATGTTGAAGCTATGTTAGGATTATACAACCTGAAAGTTATAGCAACATGGGGTTTTCCTTGGTTCTGGCCCTGGTTTACATTCTGAGGTGGTGGCTTATTCTGATGATACTTGGGTCTCACTTGATATTGAGCTTGGGGCTGGTATGACTGGAACTCGAGCTTGTTATCTTTTGATGGTCACTAGATCATTCTAAAATTTCTAATGTTGCTTCATCACTACTTCTTGAAACTCTTTAGAGGTATTAGATGATGAAGTGGAAGCTTTAGTTGAGATTTGACTCCTAAGGGTGGGTATAAGAGCTAATGTAGACTCTTGGCTAGTATTTGGGCTTCCTAACTCAGGGTAAAGAGGCATGGATGGCCTAGGAGTAATTTTTCTAACTTGAATAAAATGGTTCTCAGCCCCTATGGAGAGACTATAGGCTATAGGTAATGTAGTGCCCCCATTGATTGAATCATCGAGATAAATATAAGAATTTAAAGCCCTAAGGAAGTATAACAAGGCACCTTCATTACTAGGATTTACTCTGTTTGAATCCTATCCCGTGTTCATTTGAATCGAGGTTGAAGTCTGTCAGCTACTCATTCGAGGCTCTCTTGATTGTTGTTAGTTTCTCTAACAAAGACAAGTTATCACCTTTTCCCCCAAACTGATTGTGAAGGGTTGTGCACAGCTGGTTCCAGTTCTAGATAGATCCTGCTTCAAGACTCCTAAACCATTGTTAAGCTTTCCCTTTGAATGAAGAGGCAAGTAACTTGACTGCAATATCCATCTCATGGATCTCATGGATTGTATAGACATTTGTAATATCTTGGACATGGTCACTAGGAGAAGTTTGATTTTCCCCAATGAAATATGGGATGCTCTTTAATGCTACAATTAGAACTGGGTTTTGTGCATTCAAGGTGAGTGGACTACTATCGATGAAGTTGACATATGGATTTGGTTGTGCCATTTTGATTGGCCTAAGAATCCTTGTAGAATGATAGAAAGGCCTTGCATGTGGAGGTGTTGACAAGGTTCTGCTTGGTGGAGATGGAGACCTTTGAATTCTTCTTCCTCTCCTTTCTATGCCTAGGGATATATGCAAGTATTCAAATATACCTTCTTTCCTTGCTCTAGAATAGGTTTTTCTCATGAATCTCCCAAGTTTGGGCTACTGAAACCAGTAGATTTGTTTCTCTTAGAGTCGCCAGATGTACAATTTTAAGTCTTCTTAAAAGCCAAAATCACAAGTGGGTGCAAGTGTACATCAATCCCTACTATAATAATATGGAGACTTCTTAGTCCTAACAGCATGCCAAAACTGTTAACACGAAATCACAACACCCCCAAAATCCTTTCTATAGGTCTGCTTTTCCAAGGCAGAGTCATTTGGTGTGATTACGTAACATTGAACTTTCCCAAGGTGTGGAACCTTGAAAAATGGGAAAGCTCTCCAGTTGAAGGTTGGTTCCTTATTCCTCTTTTTAAGCACATATGTAGAAATTTACAGAGGGTCTATTCTTAATCCTAATCTAAACTTTACCAAGGAGACATGGATAGAAGGAATACATAAATTAAAACAAAGCTAAACTATGAGGTGATGCACCAAAGGAATGATGAACACTTATTTTGCTAATAGACACAAACCAAAAAAATGCATACAATAAACAAGTACAGATAGCCAGATATATAATGGGAGACCAGATGAAAGCAAAAGAGACAAGAGAGGATCTAAAATCGATCACAGACGTGTTTTATTACTCTATAGATTGATATAGTCCATTACAAAGTAGCCAAGAGGTAGAAATATAATGAAATTTTTGATGGAAGGCCTAAACCCCACAAATCCCTTTGCTAAGAGGAGAAGGGATCCTACAAAACAAATAATTTCCAACCCTTTACAATGAATCCTACCCCCGCATTTATAGATTCAACACCTGAAAGAATAAAGAGAGAGAGAGAAGTGGGAAAAACAGCCGAACCTCAACCACCCACTGTTAATGCCACTAATGAAATATCCCCCAAATCCATCTTTACTACATCAATCCTTGGTTTGGTGCCTTGAAGGAAGAGGAAACGATTTAAACAGATCAAATGTGATCCGGTTGTTGAGGAAAGAAGATCCTTGATTAAAAGTCCAAGATGCTTCCTCCATTTTTCTTCACCTAACCTCCTCAAAATTAAAGTTTCATACCTCCATGGCATGGGTGAGGTTGAGATATTTCCAACGATGTCAAATTTGTAATATTTTGATCTCTCGAGTCAAAAGATATGCCCCTTTGAAGTTTGTATCAGTCCGTATAAGAGGGTGGGAAAACATCTTGAAAAATGGGTTCCTTTTTGATATGGGACACATAGCATCAAGATTGGAACAAAAATCAGGCCTACGGGTCCACAATTTATCTTTTTCCCCTTTCTTCCGATTCCCACTTTGGCTTTGACTCGGGCCCAGATGCTAACTTTTCCTTGGCAGAGTTGCGGGTCATTTTGTAACTTTTACCCCTTTTTAGATAAGGGCCAAAAACCAAATTTTTCCTCGACGGTCCACTTTCCCCGGGACATGTTGTAGATGGTGCTCATTTAGAAAACTTTTCTCTATTCACCCCTTCAAACAATGCCAGATCGACACTTGGCATTCTTTGTTTTGGCCTTTATACTTAGCCAATTTTGAAGCCTTTTCTATCGCCTTTTGACTTTGTTTTTTGTTCTACGGGATCATGATTGATCCAACATTTGGCATGGGGAGAAATATGGATAACATAAGCTTTGTTCCTTTTTTTTTTAGGTTGTAACCACACATGTTGGGGAATGAGATAGGTCAATACCTTGTTGACATGAGTTCCTATTATAGAAATAAACCCAAAAATTAATCATTAATTGTGTAGGGTTGTAAATTTGGCTTCATCATCGATGGTTTACAAGCTTGGGTTAAGACTCAAAGAGATAGGGAAATGGTGTAGAAATGAAATAAGATCAGGATCCTCCTATTATCTAATTTAATTCCTTAATTCACTTCTTTTGCGAGAGGAGTTGGAACTTGTAATCTAGACAACCATTTCTTACCCCGGTATCTTGTGCACGTTGTGCTTGTTCTGAGCCACTTTGGTCACCTCATTGCTTCCAAGCATGGTATCCTTACCTTTATCTCTTATAATTTTTGTATAATTTGGTTATTCATTTGCAATAAAATAAAAATATTAAACTATTAGATACTCAAACAATTGGATATTTTAACTTCAGATAGTTAGTGCAATCAATAAAATAACACCTCATGATTTTTCTACGATTTAAAATTTTATCCTCAACCATGCCACAACCACAACCTTATGCTTTACTAAACCCATGGTTTCAAAACTTGGTGCTCGTGTTCGTTTGTATTTGTGAGAGCTAGATGTGTTAACTAAAACAAACATAAATTTGTCTACGTTGAAAAGTTAGAAAAACATAATTTCTAGAGATGTGAAATACAAACTTCTAAGTCCCATTAAAGAGATGTTCCTTGTTATCTAGAGAGTCACATCAATAATTAGTTCAGCCTTATTAGATTGTTTGCACTCTCTTCACCACTCCTCTAGGATACATGGTACTACGTTTTGAACTTTTAGGGAGCTGAAAAACTAGAAAATTGGGTTTCATTTCATCTCGCCATTTGGACCCCGAGCAACAACAAGATTTCCCACCTTTGCAACCCTCTATTATTTTTAATAAAAAACTTCCTGGAACCTTTAGTTTGTGAATAAACACATTCTTTGTTAGTTTATTGAGGGGGTTTTGTAGGCCTCTCGGTCATTGTTGACTAAGTTCAGCTTAGATCGATTATGATTGGTCTCTATGGAAATCTAGTCACCAATTGAAAAATATTCACCAGTTTCAAATGATGTCAACCCTTGTGAATTCCTGGTATATAGGAGGACATGTAGGAAGTTTCATAGTGTACATCTCCTAA
This sequence comes from Taxus wallichiana var. yunnanensis, assembly GCA_018340775.1. NCBI lineage: Eukaryota > Viridiplantae > Streptophyta > Pinopsida > Cupressales > Taxaceae > Taxus > Taxus wallichiana. The sequence continues at coordinate 454,914,421 of CM031239.1, read as the reverse complement.
CAGAAGGAATCTTTTGATCATGATTCTTATCCTCCGATTCTAAATCGAGTGTTTTTGCAACTAGGAGAAAAATGTAAAAATAAAGTTGCAAGACTCAAAGTCAAGTTATCAAACCATTGTGGAAACTTATTAACACTTGTAAGTAACTATTTGGAACTCTATCTTGTGACTTGTTGTGTGAAATTGGACTTTTGGAAAAATAGTGTTTCTCTATCCTTGTTTAGGAAATGAAGTGAAATGAGTATGTGTCTTCAACCCCCTCCTTTCGAATGCAAATTATTATTCTTAATATATAATTGGGAAACTAAAAACTCTTATTATGTTAGATTTAGGTGGATGTCATGCTAGTGATTTATCATTGATTTCATGCTTACATGGTTTTGCAGGATGTAATAAAGATGGAAAAATAACGTGGTGGTAATTCAATGGGTATTATTGAAAATTATGTTTGTAAATGGAAATAATATATATGTATTGCTATGTTATAATAAAATTTATTATTTAAATTTTTATAATATTTAAGTGTTTCAAGTGTTTAGGGATGTTTGGGGAATATGTATCTAAACATAAGTATTATTTTGATTCCAAAATTTGTATTGTAAAAGTTGAATATATATGTTAAACGAAATTGAATTTAATACCTTGTAGTGCACTTCCAGTGTGCAATTGTTGATTAAATAATTGGTGTTGTGTTCCTTACCTTAAAAATGTAATAAATAAATATAAATAAAATAATCGACCCTAGTTTAAAACTTGTGCATATCTACCTTTCTTGCATGATCCTTCTTAGCATAGAAGAAATTAAAACTATAGAATGAACTTAATTTTTTACACTCGATGGCACCTTTTATTTTAAGTAAATAAGAGCTCAATTATGAGTTGACGTAATATTTGGGATGTTTAAGCGACATCATTGTGAACTAGAAGATTAGGAACAACGTGGCCAAATTTTATCTTGAGTATTTAGTTCCCTTATAGGATTGGAAAATATGTGTGTAGTAAGAAGAATGTTTTCTTCGGGTATAACTTGCATGTTAGGTGGAAAAGATCCCCAACTACTCTTGAAAGTCACCTTTGTAATTATTAATGAAGTTAACATTTAACACTTGTTGTAGCCACATTCTCATTCCAATGACATTAGTTTACAAAATGTTATCATCCTAAGAGATAATTAATCCTCACAACAAACATTTATGGTACTACAAATGATAAATATATTCAATACATCATTTATATAACTTAATAGTCATTGTGTTGGTATCCAAATTGATTCTCCCTCAAAGTCTAAGCAGCATCACTATTTTGATAAGAAGCTTAGAGATAGATAGATCATGATGAGTCATTTTGTAGCTAGGGATAAGATCTAAATGGCCCTCTTTCACTCAAATGTGGAGAAATCGATAGCACCCTCATGAGGATTTGATCAATCATCACTATTTTAGGTTGTTCCTTTTAGCCAAGGTAAGAGAACCCTTTTGTAGCTTTGTTGTTTGTGGAGGAATGGAGATATCCTTCCTGGTGAAGTTGTTAAGGAGACCTTGGAGAAAATATGATCAATGCAAAAAAAAGAACTCTCATGAGTTGTCACTCGAGATAGTGGAGATATTCTCTAGGCAAGGTTTGGTACTAAAGACATTTGAAATCCTAATTGTTTTACGCATGCTTTGGTCATGGAAATTGTGCATTTGTGCACACACGGGACAAAAATAGGGGTAATATGGGTAGGATTAGTTGTTTTTAAATAAATGTTTTGGTGGGAGGTGAGGTAGGATGAACTTGGTTCACTAGATCCTTGAGAAATATTACAAAATGGTAGATTAGACCAACAGAATGCCACATGATAGCTAAAATGTTTCTTTAACAAGAATATGTGCTTCAATGGAGGCCTAGATCAACACTTTTTCACACAAACTATGACATTATAACACAAAGGCTCGAGTTAGAGAACCCAACAAAGAATCAAAATCTAAGCTAAATCATGCCTAAGGTACACCAGAGTCTTACAGACACTCTCTATTAAACAGATGAAAGAAAAGTGAGTTTAAATCATTTATTTCACTTCCAGGTGAAAGTTCTCCTGAGAGATGAAATTGCATATGCCATTAAACTATCACAAGGATTGAGACTTGTGTGATTGAATCAAATTTTAATACAAGATTGCAACAGAAATAAAGAAAAACTACCCACACACATTCAGAGATGAAACAAACACATTTTTCTCAAGACAACATAGAATAACTCAAATTTGATTAAATCTATCAGCAGGGGAAAGTTTCTAGAACAATATCAAAGCTTGTCAATGGTTGTACACTTGCAACCACCTTGACACAATAAAACTTAATACAAAAGAGATAACCAGGTTTCTCAGATGGCTACTCAAAAGACAAGCTTTGTCAAATTTTCCTCTTGGGAATTTTATTTGACCTCTAACACTCCAACCATTTGCATGAAAAAAATTGTGCCATTTATAACATTTTACCATAGATTTTTCCCATCGAAAATCTAGACATTGAGTGCACCAATGCTTGCCATGATCACGATCTCAATTTCTAGGATCAGATCTAAAAAATTGTCAGTGCTCGATCGAGGGGAAAATCTCTATGAATATCTCCCACATTCAACTCCTTCCTCTAGTAGATCACTCTTTCTTTAATTTTCCAACCATTTTCACCCCTAATCTGTCAAATCTAGCTCCTTGCATGCTCGGGAGAATAAAAATGGAAATCAATCGGGCTCGATAGTTAGACCATTTTAATGGCGAAATACATCTTCTAGATCTCCCACCAAACTTAGATATCAACATTAACTCCCCTCTACCCTACGGCATGTAGGAAATACCAAGAAATCATGAAGACTCACACTTCTAGGCTTGTTTTAGTGAAATGGGGGAAAATAAAATTTATACTCTCAGGTGTCATTGATATTTACTTTTAATTTGGGTCTTCCACGTGGAAGATTCAAATCTTAAAAATAGACCTGGGGGTTCCCTTTGACTTTTACAACTTTTGGAAAAATGGAAAAATTTCACATTTTGTTCCGCACCTTTCCCTCGAGAAATGCCTGAGAGGTGGGTCCCAAAGGAACCGACCTTTGGAAAATGGAAAAATTTCCAAGTTTTCCCGACACATGTCCCAATGTGGGTCCCAGAAGAACTGTGCTTCCCGTTTTCCTTTAACTCTTTTCTCTCAAAAGGAAAATTTTCCAAATTTCTCTCAGTGGGTCCGCACCTCTGCCTTTAACTCGAGTAAGCTTTAACGTTTCCTTTATGGGATTACGAGCCATTTTGATGTTTTAAACTTTTTAACCTTAGGGGAAAAAAATTCAAGTTACCCCCGATGGTCAACTTCTTCCCCCCCTTTGATTTTTCAAACGCCACACGTCATAATGGTGCATCTTGAGATGGTCTTAAAAAGTTGAGACCTTGAATGAGCATGGGCTCGTGATGTGTCCTGGCCTAAAATTTTTTTGAAGGCTCGAAGCTCAGTGGAAGGTGCCAAGTGTCAGGATCCGAGGTAATCTCCTTTGGTCATTGAAAATTCCAATCAAAAAGCAAAGTGAGTGGAGGCCTCTTGGTGCTTCTTCAAAAACCCTTAAAGTTTCAAAAATGATTTGGCAGGGGCACACTTCCATTTAGAATTTTACTCCATTCCACCAAGAAGGAAAAACATTCAATTTTCCTCTAAAGGCCCACATCTCCGCCTTCAACTTTTGTTAGGTGTCCTTTTGTGGGGTCAAGGTAAGACTTTTTCCTTGCCACTTAAATTTTTCTTTAATCAAATTTTGGTGGGGCCATGGGGTGGGTTCAAACTTTTTTCCAAAGTAGCCAAAAATAAAAAGTTCAAAAAAAAACCATCGTGCCCCATCCAATTGGAAGAAGCCACGTAAGCACCAAAAGAACCAATCAGATTTGAGCGGGGCTATGGGACCAAATTTGTCTTTTTGCCAAAAACAACAAAAAGTGATAAGTTAAAGCATTTTCCCGCCATCCCTTGACCAACCAAAGGAATCCATGTGACCATTGAACACTGAGGAATAACTTTGACAGGAAAAAGACACCTGTCAGACCATCAAAACACATAAATTCACCATTCATGCTCAAAACCCGATTTTTTGCTAAGGATGAAAATTTTTTTGAAACAAAACTATGTGGATCATGGTTCCGAGCATCTTTCAACCATGGATTTGGATTTTCAAAGGCATACAAATATAAATTGATCATTCTCGAGCTTCCATGGTCAAGGAAAAATAGGAAAAATGGAAAAGCCTATGGATTTTGAAGAAATTAGGGCAAAAAAACAGGGCAAACTCGAGAGACTTCTTCAAGGAGGAACATGACAATGGATTCGTAAACAATTTGAGGCACTCAAAAGGAGGTAAAAGCTTTCAAAGCATCCACATCAAGAAATAAAATGTTTCACAACATGTAGATCAGAGGAAAATTAGGGCAAAATGGTGAGAGGTCAAAACGAGCACCAACATCGGCTCCCGACTGGGGATGGGCACTCCTTCGAGTGCCACAAGAACAAAGGTAGACCAAGTGCAAAAACATCCATTGGGAAATGGATTTAGCTTATAGAGCAGAGAAACAGAGCCATCTCCCAAAAATGAACCGAGAAACCAGCAAAAACAGGTCACAAGGACCAGAACAAGCAAAAACACAAAAGACAGGAAATAAACAACAAACTATAGACTATACACAAGATTTTTACCTTGATTCAGGGGAATCAATCCAATAAATTCTTCAAATTCCTTCCATTAATAGGAAACTCAAGTAATTCACCATCCAAATCCTTGAGGAAGAAGGTATGTTCACCAATCCTGATATCAATGGAGTAAGGGCCCATCCATAATGAGTCAAACTTGCCATGCTTGCCCTTATCTTCATGCCTGCTTTATTCCATAAAAGCACAAGATCCCCAACATTGAAAAGCTCGGGAGTGACCTTTTATCAAATAAATTCTTCATTTTTTCTCTTAACTTTACATGCCTCTAGTTGGGATGCCCTCCTCTTCATAAGCTCAACAATCTGGTTAATGTGAGCATCATAAGGACTTACCTCTTGATCTTCCAGTTGTTGCATAAAATGATATGAAGATAGTTTCATATGAAGGGGCAGCAGGGCCTAAGTCCCATATACCAACTCAAATGGACTCTTTCCAGTAACCCTCTTGACAGTGATCCTATCTACCCAAACAACAAACTTCAACTGTTCACCCCACTTTCTCTTGTTCATCCAAGGTTCTTCTGATAATCTTCAACAAATTTTTATTACTGGACTCAGCCTGTCCATTTCCTTAGGGATTGTAATTGGAGGCATATGTCAAGTTTATCCCATACTCTTTGCACATTTCCATAAAAGGTTAGCTCTAAAGCTCATGGCATTGTCTAGCAACAATCTTGACTAGCACCCCAAACTGCAGATGATATGGTTCAATAGAAAATCCATGAGAATTTGAGTGTGTTACCTTTTTAGTGGGGAATTGCCTCCACCCATTTAGTGAAATAATTAGTGCTACAAGAATCCACTTGTGGCCAGCACTTGAAGGGTCTAAAATATCACCAATGAAATCCATTCCCCATTGCTTGAATGGAGCTTCAATTGATACATGCTGCAAAGGAAGGGATATTGAAGCTTTCAATATTCTAGAGAAAGCGTTGACAAACTCTCACATCTTCTAACCAAAATGGTTGCATCCTTGAAGAGAGTTGGCCACCAATAACCAGCCCTCATGATCTTGTGTGTTGTGACTCTTGTAGAAAAATGCCCCCATAAAATCCTCCATGGAGATCAACAATTATTTTGGGGGCTTCTTCCTCAATAATGCACCTTAAGAGGACTCCCTCTGGGTTCTTCCAAGCTAACCCATAATCAGTGATGACATATTTTCTAGGAAGCCAACTTAAGAGCTCTTTTTAGTTCTTACTTAAATACTCAGGGCAGTATAAGTGTCTGAGATAGAAAATTACATCCTTGTACCACTCAGAACTCATCAACCTTTCAAAAACACCTGCCCTTTCTTCTTCTACCTCATTTACCTCAATAGTTTGCAAGTTGCTCTCAGCCATAAGCTTAGCCAAGCCCAAACCTCTCACCAACTTTGTGGTTTGGATATCCATATCATATTCTTGCAACTTGTTCACCCACCTACATCTTTTTCTTGAGACTTCCATCTCTGACAAGATGTCCTTCACCATGGTGTGGGGAACATAAGCAACCACTTTAGAACTTAGAATGTAAGGTCTAAAAACCTTTGTTGCTTTTACTAAGGAAAATGCTTCTTTTCCATGATAGTGTACTTCAGCTTCAGCCCCCTACAAGGCCTTACTTGAAAAAAAGGCAAGAAATAGTCCCTTCATCATCGAAGCAGAAGGAAAATAGTTTAGAAGAAAGACTTGGAAAGGATTCTTATAGTCTGGAGCTACTAAAATAGGGGCATGCTTCAATGCCTCCTTGATCCCATTGAAATATTGGATGGACAACCTCCTCCCATTTGATGACTTGGTCCTTTTTAGCATGGAAGTGATTGGAATGGTCAACTCATCAAAGTTTGATATGAACCTTATGATGAAGTTTATCTACCCAAAGAAGGACTAAATTCCTTTCTTGGTTCTTGGAATTGGGACCTTGCTTGATGGCCTCTACTCTTTTTAGATCAATCATCACCCCTTCTTGTGACACAATGTGACCAAGAAACCTTGCCTTCTGCACTCCAAAATGGCATTTATTTGGATTGAGTGAGATGCCATACTCTCTACATCTTATTAGCATCTTCTCCAAGTGCAACAAGTGGTCACTTCTCTTTCTAGAGAACATTGTTACATCATCTTGGTAAACTACAATAAACTCATTGATGTAACTAGAAAAAGCAACATCCATTTCTCTTTGAAAAGTGGCTCCAACATTCATCAGACCAAAGGGCATCCTGACATAAACATAGGTCCCCCAAGGAGTAGTAAAGGCTGTCTTGATCCTTTCTGATTCCTTCACCACAACTTGGTTATAACCAGAGAAGCCATCCAAGGTGGAAAGCAACTCAGAACCAGTCACTAACTGCAACATGTTCTCCATATTTGGTAAAGGATAATTATCCTTCATTGATGCTCTATTCAGATTCCTAAAGTCCACACATAACCTGATATCACCATTCTTCTTTCTTATTGGTACTAGGTTTGTAACCCAAGAAGAATACCTAGTGGGCTGAATAATCCCTCCATCTCTCAACTTCTTTAATTCCTCTTGCATTTTGAGAGATAAGAGTGGATTGATTGGCCTTTTTCTTCCTGAATGGATTTGCATTAGGCTCCAAGGGAATCTCATGATGAAACAAGTCCTCTTTATATGCTTTTAGTTCAGAATAGGTCCAAGCCATGTAATCTTTGTATTTTTCAACAATTGGATGTATGATTGCTTCTCCTCCTTGTTAGATATTATTGCCTAACCAAATTTTCCTTGGCTTCTCCTTTGTTCCAAGGTCATGCTCCTCAATATCCCTCAAAGCTGATATGCATCTCATTAACAATATGATCAACATTATCAAAATTGGACTCAAGAGTAACCAACCCTCTAGGAATGGTATTGGTCTTTAGTTAGATAATGCCCTTGCCAAACAAGGTTTCCTTTCCCTCTATTGTACATACCATTGGCTCTAAATCAATGCACTACTCAAAACTCTCCCTTGTTTTGTAGAAATATTCTGATCTGAGCATCATCATCAAAAACCTGCCAGTGTTTAATGTTGTCAGGGACAAAGGGTCTTGTCAATACCTCAACATCATATTCACAATATGGGGACATTGCACAATTGTCAAAACGAGACCCCAACACTGCAAGCCTATCTAGAAAATCATTGGATTTTCTATCATGATGTACTATGTTGAATGAATCAAACATCTCAATGAAGTCCCAAACTACATGCTTGTATTGTTTCATTCACTAATTCTTTGTGGCATACAATTTTCTGACTTGTTTTATAATTAATTTTGAGTCTCCTTTGACAATGATGTCCTTGACACCATATTTCCAAGAAATTATTAAACCTAACAACAGTGCCTCATACTCAAAAATGTTGTTGGTGCATTCAAAGTTGAGTTTGAAGGAAAAACAAATTTTTCCGACCTGGAGAAAGTAGAACAACACCAACACCATTCCCAAACTTGGAGCAAGCTCCATCAAACAATAGAGTCCAAGGAGAGCCTACCTACTCAAGACACTTGCATTCTTCAATCTTGTGCTCCTTTCCATCAGAAAATCCCACAAAGTTATCAACATCAACATTTGTGTACAATACTTCATAGGATGCATTATTGGGATCCTCAATGAGGTGCAACATTTTATTTTCTCCATACAACCTGACAAGGCTTCCTTCAATTGGAATGGTGGCATAGGACATATCCATTTGGACACTCCCACCAACACTATTGAATTTTCTTGACAATAACATGCCCCACTTGGCTGGGAAGTCAACGATGACAACATCAAGTTTTAAATTTTTACCTGGGTAGGCTACAAGCTACACCACAAAACCCTTCACACATCCCACTATTGACACTTCCCTGGAGTCCATGGTAGTGCACTTCCCATATGTTGTTGTCACTTTGATATTCAGCTCATTCATGACTTCCAGAGGCATAACATTACATGATGCCTTGAGTTAAACATGTAGATTGTGTAGTAGTCTGTCCTTAATGATCAAAGTGGTGAAAAATGGATCCACATTCAACTGAGATTCCACCAAGGATGTCCCCAAATAGACCTTAGGTGGTTCACCTAGTTCCTCAATGTTGGTGGTGTCTCTAATTCTTGAATGATTGGAGGAGTCTCCACAATATTTACATTTCTGCCTAGGGCAGTCTTCTCTTCTTTCAACCCCAAGTATTCAAATGCTCTCTTTTTGTGCTCAGGAATCCTAAGCAACTCAAAAATTAGAATAGAGACTTTGATTTGACTTAAAACTTGGGCTATGTCATATGGGACATTCCTTGGCAAGGTAGTATTGGAAGGAAAGTTAACACACTCATTAGGTGGTACAGGATTTTTGACAACTTGGGCATGAGGAGGGATATGATTTTTGTTTAGAACTACAGGATTTTTGTAGATGCATCTTTCTTAGGAGCCTCTTTAGGAATGTTTGAAAGTAAGGGAGATTTTGGCTTGGCTTGAGGCCCTGTCCCTTTGATAGCCTTACTTCTTGTGTTATATTCCTTTTCTTGAGCCACAACAACATTCATCAGTAACTTCCTATCTTCCTCATATGGAATTCCTCCATCATACTTCTTTATCATTAAATCCCTTAAATATTCAAAATCATTATTGGGAAATTCAAAATCTGTACAATATCTACTTCTAAAGTATGAGAGGGAGAAAGAATGGGTACCCTATGAATGTAGTCCCAAAAAGTGGCATAGCAGTCTGGGCACTTATCACCTCAGTTGAAGTTGCCCCTTATTGTGAGCTAGTGGAACAACCCATCATGCACACATCATCATCATTATCATCATCATCTCCCTCTTCTTCATGTTGATCTTCTTCACAAGGAGCATGAGGCATGAAACATTTGTCACACCAATCAATGATATTTATCTCCTCTAACAACAACTTTGGTAGCCAAAGGATTAGGCACCATTCTATTTTCCCTACCTTGGGGCTGCCTATTTCCAAATCCAATAGGTCCCTTTCCTCTATGTCATCAAATATTTGGTGGTTTGTAAACCTGTCTTGGCTTTGTTGCTTGTGTTGAATTTGTGAGCTCTGCCCAATTCCCTTCTCAGCCTAGGCTAGTTTGTAGGAAATTTCTTTGACAGCCCCTACCAAAGTTTTCACAACCTCCTCCAAATTAGCAGCCTTACTTGTCTGAGGTTTTTCTGGGTTAACCAGCTTTACACCCTCCCTTTTTGGGGGCTTTCAATTGCCTTGATGTTGTTCTCTATTTGTAGAGCCATGGTGAAGGCCTACCTCAAATTTGTGGGGTTCTTATCCCTTAAGTAATATGCAACCTTTTTATCAAATGCATCAAAATATTTGATCAAACATGATTCATCACATGGCCTTATCCTAATAGGAAATCTCCTCAAGGTCTTATTAAACCTTGTGTTAAAATCATGTATTGAATCATTAGGATTCTTCTTGATGTTTTCAAATTCTATCAAAAGAAACCTAGGGTCAGTTCTATCACCATACTACAATCTAAATGCATTTCTCATCTCATAGTCCAAGAATCAATAGAGTTATTTGGCAATGCTTTATACCAGTCCCTAGCATCTTCTTCCAAAGTATGGATAAATAGTTTGATATATACATCTTCATGTTCAATCTCAAATTCTTCCATCATATTGATAAAAAGCTTTAGATGTTGATCACCAGTAATAAAATTGTTCCCTTGGAACTTTGGTAGTCTATTCCTTACATCTTGAGGAAATGCATTTGGATAACCAGCCATTCCCACAAAATTTATAGGTCCAAAAGTGTTTACAACAAATGGAGGTCTGGGTGGGGGCTAGGCCATACTGTTTTGAGGAGGTGACCCTAGAGGGGTGAAAAATTGATAAGGGGCTGAGGGTCCTTGGAACACAGGAGTATAATTTTCAAAATGGATACCCCCAAAGGCCTTGTCTCTTGGAAATCCCTATCAACTTAGAAAAGACAAGTGTAGAATGTGAAGCAAACTTTTCAAAGTCAAATGAAGGCCCTTCTCTCTACTGGAGAATTCAATTCCACAAAGAGGATACCTGATTCAGAATCACTTGAATGTTATTCTTCAATGATAGGTCGATCACTTTCATCAATGGAGATCCCCTTATTTTTTCTGATCTCCCACAACTCTCTAGGATTTTCTTCCTTTTGATTTTACTTTTCCTAGCTCTGGAAATAGTGTCCTAGTAGGATCCCTAACAAAGAAAGACCTTCTTCCTTCCATATTTTCAAAGTTTAGTAATAAAACTCACTTGATAGAGGTTAAGACATTGGTATTCATTAAAATCAGATCAACAGGAGTCACCACTAAGGATTTCCACCTTAGTTGTGCAAATGCACTAAATATGATCTGTCAAATGTCTATCAACACTAGAAACTAGAAATGGAAAGACTCTAACTTTTCTTTACCAAAATTTATCAAGTGAATACTAGTACAAAGACCTGTAGAGACTGGAAAAGTTGCATACAACACTTGTAACATGAAACTTCTTATAGGCCGAACAGAAGATGATTTTTGAGACAATGTATTAGCATCTAGACCATATAAGAAATTCTCACTAGGGTCTAAAAATGACTGCAATCAAAATATCCCCAGTAACAGTGCCACTTAGATGTTGGTATCCAAATTGATTCTCCCTCAAAAATTCTGAGCAACATCAATGGTTTGACAGGAAGCTTAGAGACAGATAGATCATGGTGAGTCATTTTGTAGCTGGGGATAAGATCTAAATGGCCCTCTGTCACTCAAATGTGGAGAAATGGATAGCACCCTCAAGAGGATTTGATCTATCCTCACTATTTTAGGTTGTTCCTTTCAACCAAGGTAAGAGAACCCTTTTGTAGCCTATTGTTTGTGGAGGAGATGGAGATATCCTTCCTGGTGAAGTTGTTAAGGAGACCTTGGAGAAAATATGATCAATGCAACAAAATATAACTCTCACGAGTTGTCACTCTAGATAGTGGAGATATTCTCTAGGCAAGGTTCAGGCTACTAAAGACATTTGAAATCCTAATTGTTTTTGCATGCTTTGGTCATGGAAATTGTGCATTTGTGCACACATAGGACAAACAGGGGTAGTATGGGTAGGATTAGTTGTTTTTAAATAAAAATTTTGGTGGGAGGTGAGGTAGATGAACTTGGTTCACTAGATCCTTGAGAAATATTACAAAATGGTAGGTTAGACCAACAAAATGCCACATGATAGCTAAAATGTTTCTTTAACTAGAATATGTGCTTTAATGGAGGCCCAGATCAGCACTTTTTCACACAAACTATGAGATTCTAACATGAAGGCTTAAGTTAGAGAACCCAAAAAGTATCAAAATCTAAGCCAAATCATGCCTAAGGTACACCTAGAGGCTTACAGAAACTCTTTGTCAAACAAATGAAAGAAAAGTGAGTTTAAATCGTTTATTTCACTTCCAGGTGAAATCTCTCCTGAGAGATGAAATTGCAGATGCCACTAAACTATCACAAGGATTGAGACCTATGTGATTGAATCAATTTTAATACAAGATTGTAACAGAAATAAGGAAAAACTACCCGCACACATTCAGAGATGAAACAGACACATTTTTCTCAAGACAACACAAAATAACTTGAATTTGATTAAATCTATTAATGGGGAAAGTTTCTAGAACAATCTCAGAGCTTGTCAATGGATGTACACTCGCAACCACCTTGACACGATAAAAATTAATACAAAAAGAGATAACCAAGTTTCTCAGACGGCTACTCAAAAGACAGGCTTTGTCAAATTTTCCTCTTGGGAATTTTCTTCGACCTCTAACACTCCAACCATTTGCACGAAAAAAATTGTGTGATTTATAACATTTTACCACAGAGTTTTCCCACCGAAAATCCAGATATTGAGTGCACTAGTGCTCATCATGATCACGATCGTGATTTTCGGGATCGAGATCGTGCAAAAATTCACCAAGTTGCTCGAGGGGGAAGATCTCATTGAATATCTCCCACAACTCCTTCCTCGGTAGATCACTCTTTCTTCAATTCACCAACCATTTCTGCCCCTAATCTATCAAATCTAGCTCCTTGCATGCTTGGGAGAAGAAAAATGGAAATCCGATCTGGACTCTATAGTCAGACCATTTTAATGGAGAAAGACGTCTTCTAGATCTCCCACCAAACTCAAATATCAACATTAACTCCCCTATCTACCTAGCGTGTAGGAAATACCACGAAATCATGAAGACTCACACTTGCAGGAGTGTTTCACTAAAATGGGGGAAAAATCAGATTTAGACTCTCAGCTTCTGTTGATATTTACTTTGAATTTGGGCTGGCCATGTGGAAGATTCAAATCCTAAAAATAAACACCGGGGTTCCCTCCGACATCTTTTTATAAATTTTGGAAAAATGGAAAAATTTCACATTTTGTTCCACACCTCCACCCTTGAGAAATGATCGACACGTGTCTCAATGTGGGTCCTAAGGAACTTAGCTTCCTTTTTACCTTTAATTATTTTATCTCAAAAGGAAATTTTTCCAAATTTCCTTTGCTTGTCCATACGTCCGCCTTTGACTAGAGCAAGCTTTGACCTTTCTTTTATTAGACTTGTTGTCCATTTTGATGTTTTAATCTTTTGAACCTTAGGGGAGAAAAATTCAAGTTACCCCCGATGGTTCACTTCCCCACCCCCTTTGATTTGTCAAAATTCCACGCGTCACAATGGCACATCTTGAGATGGTCCCAAAAAGTTGAGACCTTGAATGAGCACGAGCTCGCCCACGTTTCCTAGCCCAAAAATTTTTTTGAAGGCTCAAAGCTTAGTGGAAGGTGGCAAGTGTCAAGATCTGAGGCAATCTCCTTTGACCATTGAAAAGTACAAGAAAAAAACAAAGTGAGTGGAGGCCTCCACATGTCCTCTTGGTGCTTCTTCAAAAACCCTTAAGGTTTCAAAAATGATTTGATGGGGGTGTGCTTCCATTTTGGAATTTTACTCCATTCCGCTAAGAAGGAAAGACATTCAATTTTCCTCCAAAGGCCCCCATCTCCACCTTCAATTCTTCCAGGTGTCCTTTTGTGGGGTTAAGGTAAGAATTTTTCCCTGCCACTTAAATTTTTCTTTAATCAAATTCTGGCAAGGCCGCAATGCGGGTTCAAACTTTTTCCAAAGTAGCCATAGATAAAAATTTCAAAAACAAACCCACTGCACCTTATCCAATTGGAAGAAGCCATGTAAGCACCAAAAGGACCAATCAGATTTGAGTGGGGCTATGGGACAAAATTTGCCTTTTTGACAAAAAACCAAAAAGTGATAAGTTAAAGCATTCACCCGCCATCCCCTGACCAACCAAAGGAAGCCACGTGACCACTGAACATTGAGGAATAACTTTGATGGGAAAAATACACGCGTTAGACCGTCAAAACACAGAAATTCACCATTCATGCTCAGAACCCGAATTTTTCGCTAAGGATGAATTTTTTTTCAAAACAAAACTATGTGGATCATTCTTCCGAGCATCTTTCGACCATGGATTTGGATTTTAAAAGGCATACAAATATAAATCAATCATTCTCGAGCTTCCTTGGTAAAAAATAATAGGAAAAACGGCAAAGCCTGCAAATTTTGAAAAAATTAGGGAAAAATAGGGCAAACTTGGAGACTTCTTCAAGGAGGAACATGACAATAGATTTTGCAAACAACTCGAGGAACTCAAAATGATGTAAAAGCTTTCAAATAATCCACATTGAGAAATAAAATGTTTCAAAACACATAGATCAGAGGAAAATTAGGGCAAAATGGTGAGAGGTCAAAACGAGCACCAACACATTGTTCGAAGCAAAGACTACGCGGTGTAACCTTACGATATATGTTGTAAGTAGATCTAACACTTCCTTTATATCATAGTGGACTACCAAGTCTTATGAAGTTAGATCTAGAAATTAACTTCATCATCAAATGAATTCTTTGTGGGATGTAATCGACACAAATGGAGCTAGTGAAATAGTTGTACTATGACTTAAAGCCTTCTTAATGATCTCTTGAGCTCCTCACAACTAAATGTGTCACCTTGGGTAGTGACAATATAGTGTCTTGGTATTTTTCAAAGGATTTATAGGGTAAATATGTTTTCACATCTTAATCGATCTATAATAGAGAGTGGAGCCCACGAGTGAAAATTTTAATTAAACTAAACCTCAATTGATTAAGAGGTTAACTTCTAGTTCATGTGTATTTATAATGGTTTCAATCATGTACTTCTTCAATATGTTATACAAGTACTTCCGTAACTCTTTTGTTATAAAGTGACAACAATAAGAGACATAAGAAAATATTTAAACGAGATGAAAAACAAGAGTATATGGGATAATGGTTTAGGATAAACTTTTAACTTGAAGTCCTTATGGTTGATTTAAGCATTGAATTTTTGTTAACAATGGATACCAATTGTTCTTAGTGGGACTAGGCATTTGAGCCAATAGAAAGTCCACTAAAAATAAAATAAAATAAAAATTATGACGTGTAAATGCTAAATTGATTCAAACTAAATTTGGAACTAAAACAACCATAGCATGAGAAACAAACATTTGACATAAGAATGAGTTATTTGGAGAATCATCGTTTCTTAAAATCAAATTTAATTAACAAATGATCTATGAATAATTAATGGAATTTGATAACGGAATCAATCGTGCATTCTCCTTTAAATACTATTTCCCTGTAAAGTAAAGTAATTAGATATTGTAAAGTAGGAAATGTTAAACCTTATGTGTTTAATTCTCTTGAAAAACACAAGGTCATACAATGGAAACCCAAATTTAATGAAGAGGTAAACCAGAAAAGGCCATGTTGTGGAGTATGGCTACCCAATGTGTTTTTACCGTAGTTGGGTCATTGTCTTGGTTTATGTCATTGAGTATGACATTGATAGGTACCCCATGTTATCCTATTGTATGAGTAGTTTTATTTTTGTTTGAGTTTCTTATGTGTTGTTGAGTTTATCTACTTGGAGCCCTTGTGGTTTTGTGTAGTGAGAAATGTAAGTGAAAAAAAAAATATTCTTGTATTTTTACTATTGTATTTGTGTGTGTAAAATGTGGGTGTTACAAAAAATAGTAAGAAACTTCTTATACTTCCCCTAGAAGTAGAACAAATAAATTTTCCCACCTATATTGAATGGCGAGAAATCATGTCAACATTGGTGATGACCCTAATGATACAGGATATAAGATATCATAATATAAGGAATGCATTAATTAGAAAACTTACAAGAAATATGCATGGAAAACGTAATTACAACTTGTGTCTTATAATTTGGACTATCGAACGAGATAAATTTATTAGAATGAAGAAAAGAGCAAATAAGTAAATAGAAACCTTGTTTTTATAAAATTGCTATTGAATTCCCAAAAATTTATAAAGGATGTAATCTAAATAATAGAACTAATTTAAAATTTTCCTTGAAGCAAAGTATGAGTGTCTAATCTCAAATGTGCCCTAAGGTGTTAAGATGTTGCTAAGAATTTTGAAACATTAGAAAAATGTATAAAATATACATATAGCCTCAACATAACATGTATTATGTTATTAATGTAAAGTTATCACGATCTTTTATGATGATTAGTACACAATATACTACCAAAATTATAAATCATGAAAGAATAAGTTGTTTCGATGTTAGACAAGTATAAAAATTAGCATGAATATCATAATGAACTCCAAAGTTGAAGCCATGACAATAAAATGATTGTATCTCGCTTGTCATATCAAACAATAAATATATGTATAATAATTATAACACAAGTATATGCTAGGTAATTTTTGGACCTCTCATTGGTTAGTATGAAATTTTTAGAAGTATGCTTAAGGATTGTATCACCTTATTAGAATAGAATAATTGTTATGTTCATGTTGGTGGGCCTTACGTCCATCTTTCCAACAATAGAAATTTTTTGAACCTTTAAATCTATCTTCCTACATTGAGCAATGGGGTAGCTTGTTGTTTGTGAAATGTTCTAGCCATGTTTACTCCCTTGAACTCAAATGTGTGTAATCCTCCTTGATGAAGCCTTTCATATTTTCGTACCCTTTTTGCTCTTAGAATTGAAAACTATATGTTGTGGTCTTTAGGAGCGAGTCAATATCTCGAGTTTCATGTGAAGAACCTTTCTTTTATTTGGAATAGGTCATTGGTGACCTAGGATTGTTGGAAATTTTAGGAAACATATGTTAAGGATATGGAGGAATTTTGGAATCCTCTTTCCTTTTGGAGAACCATGATGTTGTTCCCCTTGTCATTTGGAAAGAATGGAACATGATATATCCATAAGTGTCTTTAGGAATGTTTTGTGTGTGTTGTTCTCGTAAATTATTAATTGGACCCCACTTATTTCTTTATTTTCTCCTAGCTCATTCGAGTGATCCTATGTGTTATAATATTAAGTTGTAATCATTTTATGATTCTTGTGAGCTAGGGAAGTCTTAAAATTATGAAATTTTGTTTGTTATATAGAGTGAATGGTATCTATTGTGTCGATATAATAGTATGAACAAAGATTTCCTATCACAAAAATATATAGAAATGTTGTCAAATTGATTGGGTTTCTAAATCAGGATTTGTGGTTGTGTGTTGTGAAGTTTTTGGGTACAAATTCTAATTATGGAGACCTTATGGCTAAGAGTATGATTCGTGTTACCATGAAAATTTAAGTGATACCTTTGAATTATATGAAGTACTGCCAATGATTAGTCTTCTTCCTTGTAAACATTTGATTAAATGTAGGTGTGTTCCTTGTTGTTAAACCTCATCTTGTGTGATCCTAAATTTGTTAGGCCTATGAGTATGTGTTTTTCTTGTAAAAATTGAAGGTAATGATTGGTAGGTGTTAATATCATCTAAAATGACAAACCTTGTAGTGTGAATTCAACCCAAGTGGAATTATTATCTTCCTTTTTACCATGGTTTGTATCTAAGTGTGGCTACATGGACACTGTTGATGCGTAATCACAACACCCTTGAGTGTCTGCAACTAGATGGATTGAGACTCTCATTGTGATTGCATAACATGGAGCTTTTCTCAAAGTTTGGGACTTTACAATCGGGAGAGCTGTCCGGATGAATATTGGTTCCTATTCCTCTGTTCAGGACCACATATACAATTTATAGAGGATCCACTCGAAAATATACTCTACCTTACCAAGGAGATAGGGTTAAGAAGATGCAATAAAATAAACCAAACTAACAAAGTTGATGCACTAGAGGAACGTTGAACACCTACATTTCCATTAAACACAAAACATTAAAAATGTAACACAATCACCATGCATAGATAACTGAGATTGACCGAGAGATCAGTAAGATGTAATGAATATAAGAGAAGGTTGAAATCATCCACAAACTTATTTTTATTGCTCCACAAATTTTATACTGATCCATTACAATTTCCAAGAGGCACAAACTTGCATTACACTTTTGATGAGAGGTTTTAACTCCACAAGATCACCGATGATAGAGAGAAGAAGGGAGGGTGAAAAGAAAAATGTTCAACCTTTAGAAAATGCCCTCTTTACAATATATAGGAAGAATGAGAGAAGGAGATGAGAATACTTGAATTATTGCTTTAACCACCCTAAAATGCATTGAAATCACCGACATAAATGATGGATTCCATGGAAAACCATGCCTCCATGTACTCTTTCGTTAGGCAAGAAAGGAAGCCCATACCTTCCTTATTGTGGTAGGTGAGAAGCCCGACACCTTCAAAAATCATGGACTGTATTTCTTCATTTTGACTAATTTAGTAGGACTTTCGGGTTTGCACTCGGACATTGAGGGGTGATTTTCAATTTTTGAGGGGGAGAGACTTTGAAACTCTAAAGTCTGAAACCCCAAAACTCCAAAGTCTAAAAGTCTGAACTTCAAACTTTTGGGATTTCAAGCTTTTTGCTCACTGCTTTTCTCGGAATGATTCCCAAAAATCAAACCTTAAAAGTCTAAATTTTGGAATTCAAATTTTCAGACTTTCTTCGCTTCATTTTTGACATCCATCCCGAGGTCTTGAACCCCAAAATCTCAAAAGTTTGAATTTCAGACTTTTGGGGTTTCAAGTTTTGGAATTTTTGACCATTTCTTACCCTTCTTTCTCTGAAGTGCCAAAAATGCAAAAATTGAAAACTTCAAGCCTTTCTCCATTCTTCTTCCTCTTGAACTCGATATTCTTCATAGTTCCCTTCTCTACCTTTTTCCACCCTTGCATTGCCATTGACAATTCTATCTGTAACTTGATTTTTGAAACCGAATGTGAGCTCGCATGGCCTAATGACCCCTTCAATTTTCTCTTTGTGGAAGGTTATGTTGTCCAATTTTTCTTGAGGAAATTTTGGATAACTGAAACCTTATGTATGTGAATTTTCTTTCCTACTATTATTGAACCTCGTTTTTCATTCATTGGGATACAATTTCGAAAATTTATTGTGTAAGTGTTTGTGATGTATCTTGATTAACATCGTAGATATTATCCTAGATATTGAATGCTAGAAATGTTGTTGGAGGAGGATTAGTATCAATTCCATATAGCTTCCCTTCTTTTCTTTCTCTAGTGTTGAATGAAACTAAAGTTCCGAGGGATACAATTTGTTTTGAAGTATAGAAACCCCGTGGAAGAAGTGACTACCATTTGTACACTTTGTTTCCCTACGTCTTTCTATGACTTCCAGGAGGAAGTCGAGTTTAAGGAGGGGGATGTAGTGCCCACTCCTCTTCGACATTGGTATTACTAGGATTTTTGCTTACTTTGACTGGAGGCTTAGACCTTATTATCATAATTGATCATTAGACATTAATAGATGGACATTATTATATTTAATTATTATTTTGATAGACATTATAGATAGTTTGATTACAGATATGATGTGAATCATAGTGCAAAGTATATGCATGGATTGATATTTAAGTATTGATGATGACCTAGAGTTACTACTTTATATGTATATAGAAATATTGGATTTTGATACGTAGATTGTTAATTAGATGATCCATCTATTCTTGTGAGCTCATTGTTATTGATGAAATGATAGAATTGAAATATTTTGGAATTATAAATAATTGATCAAATTGCTTTATTTTATTGATGATTTAGTTGATTTATTTGATGATGTGAGTTGATATGTATATGTGAATTTTATTGTTTTGATGTCATTAATATGGCCACGAGGCCAGAGAGGTATCATTTCAATTTTTTTATAGGAAATTATAACATAACAAACAAAAGGGGATAGGAGACCAATAATGAAAAAGTTCTTGGTATTGGAAACATGTCACCTTGGCAACGTCTCTTTTTGTATGTGGATATGTTGTTAATATTTTGTTAAGAGGACCCCATTGGGGGGTGGATGCAAGTGTGACCATGGATAGATGTGTTGTTTCTCTTTTCACTTAAAATATTTTTAATGTGTTTTATTATTGTGATGTGTCCTACTTTATTGTTTTTAGTTAATGTGCTCGATTAAGTTGATGAATCCTATTAGTTATTGTAAATTAGATGTGACCAAAGGGGTATTAAATTGTGGTAGGTTGTCTTTGATTTTTTTATGGATTTGAAAGTATTTTATTGGTTTTATTGTTGTGTACTAATCCTTGCATGTTAAACTCGGATTTTGGCTTAAAGACTATTTTTTTAGGCTTGTGGGACAAGTTAATTTTGTCCCACACCTCTTAAATCCACCCAAAAACTCTACTCATGATGGGAGGGGTTTATTTTAGGCATCAATATGTGTTTTGAGGGAGAAAACAAGAAATTAATTAATCTCTCTTACAAAAGCTTTTAATTTTGTCCTTTGGAGTATCGCTTTTGGGTTGTTTGTGTAAGGTGAACTTTTCATTTCTCACCCACTAGTTTATTTAGATTTGGGTTTGCGGTTTGACCATGTGATGTGGAATTGAGGAGAAGTGATGTGGCATCCTACATGGATTAACCTCACTCTCTTCTTCTCTTTTTCTATTTATTCAACTTCTATTTATTCAAGATCACTTTGGAGAAATATGGAACCTTATTTAGACTATCCTTAACTCCAATAATTTATTTTTGATTAGGTAAATGTGGGTTAGGGGACCCATACCCCATAACAAGTTGTTACAAATTGAGGTAAAGATAAAACCTTGACGATCAAGTGAGGCTTCCTTCGCCAATGGCACGGAGAAACCATACAATGATTAGCACACAAACAACAAAGAAGAAACATAGAAAAAAACTCCATATTATCCTTGGAGATCTTTTCCCCAGTTTTTAATCGCATTTTCAGGGGATTTTAGCAATGTTCCTTTTCTTCGTATTCCCCACAAGTAATCCCACCTTCATCCATACTCACATTTATATTTCCTTTAACTCTGCTAATTACATATAAGTAAAAATTACAAAAATGTCTAACTCCTATGAAGATATCTAGAATCAAACCTCTAAGTTACAAATTCAAACATTCTAGCTTTGGTATCAAACCCACATACTATAAACTATGGAACATTATCTTTGGATTGTATTTCAATATCTTTGAACTATTTTTTTGTGACTCTAAACTTTATGGTGCAACTCCAAACAACATAAATCAACTTCAAAATACCATATAAATATCTAGAAGAATGTTTTCGAGAACACACATGGTGTTCAAAGATACAAGAATAATCCTTTTTTGCGGTATTAATTATTTTGAGTAAAATGTACAAATGAAAATAAAATGAAATATGGAAAAATGTATACATCAACATAAAAATGTAACATTATCCTACTTTCATGATTAGGATGAATGAATAATAGCATAGTAGTAGGCGGTTTGAATAAAACTCTCTCCCATGTTTACTACTTGTCTATTAGGATGAATTGTGTTTAAATAGTAGTTTAGAGTAGAAATCTTCCACAATTGCATCCTTTGAAAGTGTAATAAGCAAAGTCAAATGTTTCCCAAGTCGCTCCTAGTGTATTGGGATGAGTTGTAGTTTTTAAATAGAAGTATTTAAGAATAAATGTCTTCCACAATTGTCTTCTTGACAAGTGAAAGAAGTTGTCAATATTTTCCCATGCATATAGTTAGGTAGTGATATATTCTTGGAGGATTGAATACGTGATGATTATGTATATATCTTGAAAGCACTCATTGTAGAATAGTATGATTTTGTAATATCATTTTTTTATCAATAAATATCTATAGTTTGAATATCATGGTAGTAGCTTGTGTTTATTTCTTTACTCGAATCTGAGGGAAAAGTAAGGGACCACTCTTACACAAGGAAGAGGATGGTTTATTATTTTCCTAGAATAGAAGTGTTATTGTTTACTTACCTATATTTTTAAATTATCATTGTGTGATTTTTTGCAAAACTTCACTTTCATTTATTAATTTTGTTTTCCTTATTTTGCTAGCATTTTTGTTGGTTTGTTAGCTTAGGATTACTTTTTGTTAGAATGTTTGATGCATTTAAATCTAAGCATTATCAATTATAGGAAAAATAACTGGTAAATTAATGTTTTCTTCAGCCCCTTTCACATAAGACATGGACACCGCCTCAATTTATAAAGTAATTAGATTAATGAAAATGATACAATGACCCTCAACACTATGGTTAATATAGTTTGCATAGTGTCTAGTCGATCATTAAGGAAAATGCTTCATTGTATTCAATTTTAGGTTGTAAAAATCCCTTTATAACCAAATTTGCTTTGGTCTTCTCCATGTTACCATTTGTATTATAATTGGTCTCACGTAACCACTTTACACTAATTATTTCTTCCATTATGATGGTTAGGAAGATCTCACGTACGATTTATTTCACTCGATTCAATTAATTTATCCATAAATGTTACCTAATTTTCATCTTCTATGTGAATTGGACCACCTAGAGAAAATAGTGAAATTTTTGAAAATATATAAATATTAACATCACCATGTTTTTCATCATAGATTGTCCTCAATATTTGAGTTTATCTTAAGAATTCACTATTATGAGGGGGATAATTTGAGTAATCACTACTAGAAGAAATAGAATAGTGATTTATTATATGCCGGGATGTTCTTCTAATGTGTTGTATTGGAGTTTGAACTATGAAAGTTATGGGATGTGTCTTTGGTGGGAGATCTTTCGGAGATTCATGATCTTGAAAACCCTTATCCGAACATTTGGAGGTATCGCTATATGAATGGATGTAGTAGATCCATTCCATTCTTCTTCTTCAATGACTGAATTTATATAATGATGATAAATTTCTTGGTGATGGGATTGTATAGTTTGTAAGTATGTGATTTCTTAGTATAACCCACAAAAAAGTATTTTAACCTCTATCATCCATTTTCTTCTTATTTTCTTAAGGAACTAGAGAAAATTTCACATAACCTAAATATATTTAGTGAGAAACAATACATTTATTTTTTCACCATGATTCTTAAGGAATTCGGATCTTTCTGTCTTTATAGGACATCTATTCAAGTAAATAGACAACACAAACTACAACTTATTCCTAATAATAATTTTTCAAATCATTATCTTTTAACATGCTTTAAGACATTTCCATTACATGTATCTTCATTCTCTAATAAACACCATTCAAGTGTGATGCGTACTGGTCATGAATTCCTTTTTTATAAAATAGTATTTGTAAAAATATTAATTCAAAGAGAAATGTATTCGCTACCATTGTTAGTTTTGAGAATCTTGATGTAATAGCCACTTTATTTCTAAACAATGGCTTTAAATTATTTTAAAATGGAAAACACCACCGACTTGTGCTTTAGAATATATACCCAATATTTTCTACAAAAATTATCAATTAATGTTAGAATATAGAGACTATCACCTATTTATAGTGTTTCCAAAATAAAAATCTCAAAAGGAGCACTTTCCGTATAAGAATTTCCTATAGAAAACATTTACATATGCCACTTTTCCAAACCATACATTTCATAAGCCTTACTTACCATACTCTATATATGGTAAACCATGTAACATGTCCTTCCTTTGTAATAACTTCACGCCAATAAGGCTAAATGTGTGAATCTAAAATACTAGAGGAAATGTTGGTCTTTCGTAGAAATTTTGATAACATTTTAATTTCTCACTTCATCATGTATTTGAATTTTTTTTTGCAAACAAAAATAATTTTTGGGTTGAGGATTCATTACAACTACTACTTGAGAAAAACATTTTGAAAATAAATTAAATTTTCCACCTAGCATGTTTTTTTATTAGATACAGTAAAAACAGGGATTGGCTCCCAGGGGCCATTACAAAAGGAGAATCAAAAACAACTAGCAAGAAGGAAACGAAAAGTCCTGGAAAGGAGTTAAACATGCTTAACTCTTACAAATAAGGACCAGAATTTATAACAAGGTGGGGAAACTAGAGAGAAGGATAATAGTCTCCAAAACAGAAAAATAGCAAAATTTCACCAAAATTCTGCCAACAGTCCAGAAATAAACGTTAATTTTTTTGGGATTCCCCACTGTAACCATCATGGCTATCTTTGTTCCTACCACTCTCACCACCTTTAATATTAATATCATCATCCAACTCATCCTCAGAGCTGCTAATGTGTAAGTTGAAAATCCTTCTTTTGGTGCCCTCCTCCTTCCTTTCCTACTTGTCGCTAAGCTTTTTGAGCTGGTCCTCTAGCTCAAGAAGTTTTTGTCTAGACTTCACCTATGCGGTGAAAATTTTCTTGGAAGCATTGATGACATCCATCATTATATCCCTTTGGCCAGCATTGGTTTCTTCCATCGCATGAAGTACCCCTTCTAAGTACTGAACCTTACTGCTCAAATCCTCTAAAACCTTTAAATTTCCATCCTTGTCCCATTTTCTCAAAGTTCTTGCTTCCCCATGACCAGATCACCCATATCTTTACCAAAATCCTCCCCTACAAATTTACAATTTCTGGCCTTCATCTTAGTGAGGCAATCAACAAGAATGAGATCATCCTCATCTCGCATGATCTATCAAGGGAGGGTATATATCAGGTTTCCCATTTTCATACATCAGAAGAATGATCCCTTCATGCAGAGGTGACTCCACTTTCTCCTGCTAGAAATCCACTAAGGAGTTAGTCAGCGACATAAACAGAAAGAAGGGGATGCTCACCATGACCTTATGGAAAAACATGTTCAGAAGGGTCAAATGGTGAGTATAGATTTTTCTGTATTTACCCTCCAAAGTGATGTACTTCATAATATGAAGGCACACCTCTCTCAAAATACCTAGAATGCATGACTTGGTAATACCATTTGTAAAGAAAGAACATATTTCCTTACCAAAAAGAATCGCTCAATTTCCTATTCTCTGCGGGTTCTATCCTTAAAAATTTTAAGCCCATCCATTTTCATGTCCATGACCAGGGTGATGGAGGACTCTAGACACCTTGATTTCCATCCCTCGAAAACAAACTTATCCGCTTTCCAAGCTTTGCCAAAATCCTTAGACAGAGAGAGGATCGTGACCATGTAATTTGGCAATGAAATTGTTGAAACCCCCAATCCTAAGCTTGTTCCATAGAGGCTGATTACAAGCATCAATGCTATGGCTAGCAGGTTCAACATGAATCCTATCACCCCCCATATTCACCAGACTAAGCTTCTTCTGATTGCTACAAAAATTCAACAAGAGACCTTCTTTCGCATTGGCAGAAATATTGAAAAACAAGATATTAAGTAAGTTGTCACGCCGCCACAGTTCTCACTTGTGCCAACATTATAAAACTTAGTGCCCTCTATCTCTACTGATGGTCTCATTAATATCCATGGGTAATATATCAACTTTACACCATAGCTTATAATCATTACAATGGATGTCATAATTGGCCATCTTATCCGCACATTTTTTCCTTGACGAAGGGTATGATTATAAGAAATGCTATCAAAAAAATTAGAGGTTTCCTTAACATCATTGAGGATATTACTTATGGCCCAATTAATGGAACCTTTGTTATTAAGGGAATTAATGATGAGGAGAGAGTCACCTTCGATCTAGATGTCCTTGAAGCCTTTTTATTTAGCTAGCAGAACCCCCCAAAGAAGAGCTCTAGCTTCCACCATGTTATTTGTTTGGCGACCTAAAGGACCCGCGTAGGCAAACAACTAGTCTCCATCATTGTTCCTTAGAATTCCTCCTCCCTAGTAGGACCTAGATTCCCTTTTGAGGCTCCATCAAAGTTTAACTTTACAACATTTCCTCTAGGATTTTTCCAACTGGAGTTCTTTTTAGGAGTGTGGTAATCCACTGGACCAAGGGCAAACTTGTCAAGAACTTTCTGCTCACTATTCAGATAGGGTTTCTTGACTTTACCTTTAAAGATTTTAATGTTTTCCTTAATGGCACTCAAAGTTTTTCTCCTAACTTTCGATAGAAGAGCTTTCTGATCATAGAAGATACCATCATTTTGGCTTTCCATAAACCCCAAAAAAAATGTGGAAGGGCAATGTTCTAGGCCCAAGTCAAGATAGGGAAATGGAAGGGGCTCACCCATTGAAAGAAACAATCTTCAATCATCAAGGGAAAGATCCATTGGATATTGAATAGGTCCAGAATAGCAACAAAGATAGTATGGGAGAAGGAGCAATGAAGGAGGAGATGGTTGACATTTTCCTCCTCTTTCTTATAGAGGGAACATCTATTGGGAATCTTCATCCCCCTTTTCCTGAGATTGTCCACAGTCAGGATTTTATTCTGGGAAGCCAACCAGAAAAAGATATTAATCTTGGGGGTGATATCTTTCACCCAAAGTTTCCCCCATAGTCCTTGAGCATATCATTCTTGAAATTAGACATATAGGAATATTTAACCGTGAAATTTCCAAATTCTTCTTCTCTCCATTTGATGGAATCCTCCTTGGTTTGGAACAAGGGGATGTGGAAAGCCTTAAGTTGATTGTTGAGAGCCTAGAAAGGTTGGATGTCACCATCAAATTCCGGGGGAGGCTCAATGATCTCCCATCTGACAGATCTTCCTGGATCCAAAAGTCCTGGATCCAAAATTTTCCAGAATCCTTGTAGTATTGAGCCACGTATTTCCAGAGGTCTAAGTTAGCTAAAGGGGACTCCCCAAGCCAATTATCAAACCAAAAGCTGATTCTAGAGCCCTTACCAATTTCCCAAATCGTACCTTTGGATAAAATTTCTTTTGAGTCCACAAAGGAGTTCAGAAAAAGACCCTCTAGGGAGGTTTGTTTGGTTAAAAAAGGATTCCAATCTGCCTATATTCCGCAAATATTTCATCTTTATGATTTGTATCCAAAGACCTTCCTCTCTAGCAATCCTCTAACCATCCTTGGCTATTAAAGCCTTATTCATAAGAGAAATGTTTTTGAGCCCCAATCCGCCACATAGCTTAGGTTTAGTAACCTTATCCTAGGCCACAAGAGGAAATTTGAACTTATCACTATCTCCCATCTAGAGGAACCTCTTTTGGATTTTCTCTAAGGATTTCTTAATTTTAGCAGGGAGCATGAAAAGAGACATCACGTAAATGGGAATGCCTTGAAGGGAGCTTGGGAGTAGTTGAATCTTACCACTTGACCCTTGAGAGTTTATTATTATCTCTTTCCAACAGAGCATTCGAATTGTAAGGTCAGGCTTCTTAAGGATCAAGGGCATTCCCAAATAAGAATCTGGAAAATGTTTGATTCTGTAACCCAAGATTCAAGCTAATCTGGCTTGAACCTGATTATCCACGTTTATGAAAAAGACAACACTTTTATGGAAGTTAACCATCTATCTAGAATTTTTTCATAATCATTAAGAACCTCCTTGAAATTTGAGGCCTCATGGATAGAGGCCTTACCCATCATAAAATTATCATCTACAAACTAATTGAGACAGATAGAGGGAAGACCATTTGCTATTTTGACTCCCTGGATACAGTTGGAAGCCATGGCCTATTGATAGATTCTACTCAGGGATTTAGCCATTATGACATAGAGGAAAGGGGAAAGCGGATCACCTTGTCTCAGCCCTCTACCATCTTGAAAGAAGCCTTCTAGTTTACCATTGACCAAGACCAAGAAACTGGTAGTAGAAATGCATGTCATAATCATATTAACCAAAAAAATATCAAAACCCACCTTTAGCAGGATGGCCTGGAGAAAAGACCAATTTATCCTATCAAAGGCTTTATGCATATCTAGTTTAAGAAACATAGCTGATCTACTAGAGATTTCAATGGAATGGATGGCTTCTTGTATCATGATGATGTTGTTAGTAATTTGTCTGCCAGGAACAAAAGCCCCCTGATTCCCAAAGATGAAGTTGGGAAGAACCATCCTAATCCTCCTAACTATGATTTTAGTCAAAATTTTATAACTGGTGTTGCAAAGGTTATAGGTCTGAAGTCCTTAACCTCCTTGGCCCCAGAAATTTTCGGCACTAGGATAATTAAAGTTTTATTCATTTGCCTCAAGAGATGACCATTGTTAAAAAACTCTTGGACCATTTCAATGACCTCATGTTTTATCAGGTTCCATATCAAAGATCACAAAATGGATTTCCTCCTTTGAGGGGGTCCTTAAAATATCTCTATTCTCAAGGGGAGTGATAACTTTCTGAAAAAGATCCAAGACTTTGTTATGGACCAACTCCTCCGGCCTCTGCCCTTGATTGAAGATCTCCTTGAAGTAATTAATTATGGAGGCATTGATGTCCCTGTTATCCATGAAAGACTCTCCATTTTCTCCTCTTATTTCATTAATCTTTAGGAAATTGGCTCTCGAAGTAGCTGAGAAATGAAATAATTTGGTATTCCTATCCCCTTCCTTAAGCCATTTGACCCTAGATTTTTGTCTCCAATACACCTCTTCTTTAGCTAGAATACCATGGTAATCAGCTAGGAGATTTTTTCTTGATCCTTGAGAACTAGATTAAGACCATCATTCTCCATAAGTTCCTCTATATTTCTGAGATCTTCCACAATTCTACTTTTTTCCTGAAAAATGTTTCCAAAAGTTTCCTTGTTCCATATTTTAAGATTACTTTTGATTTTCTTCAGTTTAAAGCTCAATCTGAAACTTGAAACCCCGCGGACCTGTATATCCTACCATTCAGAAATCTTGTTGTAAATATCTAGGTGTTCTAACCACATATTTTCAAATCTAAAAGGCCTAGCTTTTTTAAAGTGATCCATTCCCAGATCAAGAAGAATGGGATTATGATCCGAGCCAATTATGGGAAGAGTTTTTAGAGAATAAAGTTTATTGATCATACAAAGATGGCTAACCACAAATCTATCCAATCTTATCTAAATGAGTTCAGATCCAGTCCTTTTGTTTACCCAAGTATACTTGGATCCCTCCAAATCTAAGTCTAACAAACTATTACTGGCAAGGAAGTCAACAAGATCTTCCATACTTTCAGAATAAGAAATCAAACCCCCTCTCTTTTCACCAGGGGAAAGGGGGGTGTTGAAGTCTCCTCCAACAATCCAATCTTTATCATTAAACAATTGTCTAAAGCTAGAGAGATCCTTCTAGAAATTCCATCTTTCACTGAGTTTATTGGGAGCATAAATGTTAGAAACATACCAAGATTTTTTCGAGATGATTTCCATGAAGTTCAAAACCACATGACCAGGGGTGGAAAGGATCAGAACTCCATGCACAAGACTAGGATCCCACATAGTGACAACACCTCCGGAGGCCCCAGAGGAGCTATAACCTTCCCAATGACAATCCTTCCAAATTTGTCTCCCCACCTCTTTGAATCTATCCAGGTTCATTTTGGTTTCTTGGAGCATGAGAATATCCAGTTTAACTTTAACTCTAAGATCCTTAGCAATTATGTGTTTACTTGGGGTTATTCAAACCCCTAATATTCCAAGAGAGGAGGATCATTTAACATTTCTTATTACGGAGAAGTAACTTCCCCAAAGTACCTTGAATGCTAGCTTCTACTTCCCTTCTGGAGTTTTCCTCCCTTAATGCCTTATTAATTTTTCTACCCAAAGGTGTGGAGTCCTTACCAACATCATCTCTGGAGGTGCTTCACATGACCGGTTTGGATTTACTAGCTAGGGGTCTTGGGAGAGACCACTATTTCGTAAGTATCGAAACAAAGTCCGTGAGAATTCCGAATCCATTAGACATCTGGTAGATCTTCTTGTCTCTGACTGAAGGAGCTCTGACCAATGGAAGATACTTCATCTAACGATGGTCCATAGGCCACTTACGAGATCAGAGCAAGGATTTCTAAAACTTGACTGGCCATTATCCCTGAATCAGAGGTCCCCTCTTCAGTGTCTAAATTTTCAATATCATTCTCATTCTCATCTTCAGCTTCAAAGTTATTGGCTTCGTGGAAACTAGAGACCACCATTTCCTTGCAGGGGGAATGATGTTGAGTCGAGGGAGTCGTATCTTTGACCTCCTTCTGGGAGTTAAGAGGATCCTTTATCACAATAGCTTTACCATTTTTTCCGACTTGCCTCCATTCCTTTGCCTCCTTATTATTTGTCTTTTGTGGACCAACAATGGGATCATTTTTTTTATGTAGAGAACAGTTCCTGTGATCATGACCCACCAATTTACATTTCCTATAGGAAAAGGGGGACATATCATAATCAAAAATCTACACCCAAACACTTGTAGAAGTCAAGAGTTTGATATTACTTTCAAGGGGAGCATCTTGACTCATATTGACATAGAATCTGGCATGGGTTAGTCTATATTTTTCCTTGGTGACTAGATCTAAAGTGATCAGTTTTCCCAGAATTTTAGCAATGCTAATAAGGACTTCCAGTTCCCAAAACTCCGGGGTAAGCTCGGAAGGTTGACCTAGATGGGGAACTCTGAGACAGATGTCACATATAAATTAAAAGTTGGTTCCCATTTCTGAACAACCACATGAGATTTACCTATAAACTAGGGGCCTCCAGAAAGAATCTTTGCCACATGATCTTTGTTGGGTAAAGATACAAGGAAGAAACCATTGGATGCCCAATGTCTCTTGACCCAACCTCTAAAGTAATCAATATTTGGTCTAGAGCCAAGGCATTTAGCAAAGATAGTGCAATCCATGGAGGCTCTAGTTCTTGCTAGAAGAGACTCAGAACTTTAAGGGATAAGTTACCTTTCTCCTTTGACGGTTCCAGCCCCTCCAGAATCTCCTTGTCCAAGCTTTTTCTAGCCACACGTTCAGCCCACGTGCTCGATGCCCCATCCTTTTCCTTATTTTCCTTGGGAGCATCAAGCACGTGATCATTATCCTGGTGTAGGGGCCATTAATACTGATGCTCTGTCTGACCCACTGGAGATTCCCACTCAAAACCATTCTTTGAAAATTCTAGAAAATTTCACTCCTGCTCCCACTCCACTCTAGTTTTCACCTCCTCCTCCTAGCGTGTTGATTCCACAATGCTTCCTTGAAATGTATTAGAAGCATTATAAAAAAATATGGCTCGTTCATGTGTGGCTTCAATGACTATTTGATTGGATTTCAAATTTCCTTACTTAGTTAATGCGTCAGAGGAGCATGAGAGGATGTATTGATTGAGTAAGAAAAATATTGGGTTTTATTTGTCACTTGTGGGACATGTTCCAATACTTCATGAGTATTTTGGAAATTCTACTACATTGATTGATCAATGTGGGATTAGTGCAGATTGAAAGTTGACGAGGATGTGTTAACTTTGACACAAGATGTCTAGGCTACATGAAGGAATTTTTTTGGTTGATTGAGAATTGCAACAACTTGAGTAGACATGAAAGAGGTATGAAATTTATGGATTGTGTCAATGAAAATCTTCCTCTAGTGGGACTTGGAGTGTTGGAAACTAAATTTGTGGGATGGAGAGATGTTGATGTAGTACCTCTTCACTCACTTTCATTTGAACCTTCACCACATTTCAAGAGATATATCACTACAACCAGTTATGAGGACCTTGAGGAAATCGTTTGCGTAGGTGTTGGGGTTAGTTTAGAATTTATTTCAATAGGAATTGGAGATTTTGAAATGTTTCTTTGGATGGAGTTACATACCCATTTAGAATACTCGCTACAATGATACTTACACTTTAGAAATTTATTAATTTTGATTTTTCTCAGTAGAAAGGATTTGGACACAAGGAATTTGTGAAAATTCTATATTTTGTACTTTCTATGGCAAGGAATGAAATGGTTTTCAATTTTCTAAAGGCAAAGTACTCACAAAGAATAGTACTTAGTCATATGGGGAACTAAGAGGCTCGATTCATTGTTGGAAAAATCACCTTCATTCCTCATTTGATAATTTATATTTTTAGTAATTTTACATTGAAAAAACCTTTCTCATTAGGAATTTTAAGTAGAATTTGTAATCATAATTTATTATTATTGTTAGGAAATCACATAATTTGCAACAATGAATATTCATAAAGTTGAATAACAAAATAACAGTTTATAGAGATAGAGATAAATGAAATATACAAAATTCCAGATATGAAAGACATGCAAGAGATGAACATCAAATTTACCTAGTAAATGTTGGTGTGTGTGACCTACCTAGTTATCATCCACATCACATGGTGAGTCATCTTGCCTTGTGAGAGTCATAGGTCTTAGGGATTCAAATGAAAAGTGTCATATTCTGTCATAGAATCTGTCATTGTCATTTGTGTCATTATGTCATAGGAGTTACATTCCTTATTTAGAATTGTAACTCCTCCTTTAGTGGCATCATAGGGGTTCTTTCCTTATTTAGGCATGGGGGTTACACAACACCCCTATTTGTACTTCCTTTTTTATCTATGAGCATGAGTAGACCTGTTTTCTTATTTGCATATTATTTCCATTGTTCGAATCTTGCTTATTGCGTTAGAGCTATGATGTTACCATTGGAGTGCAACTTCGTCATGGTGCATTGTTTCAACATCGGTTCTTGCATATCCCTCTTTCATGGTATCAGAGCTGGTTTTGGTAAAATGTGCACTCTTCATTTATCAGTTTCTTATTACTTCTAGTTTCTTCTTATTTCCTCGTAAATTTTTTTATTACTTTGGAATTGTATTTCTCACCTCGTGTTGAGGTTTCAGCAGTTGCAAGTTTGAGGGGTTGTTCATGGCTCATTTTTGGTGTTTGTGGTATTTTTTTGACTTGTTAACTCATGCGTTCTCACTCATGTATTCCTTCCACCTGTGCATTGGATCTCTCGATACCCTCTCTCATGGCTTATTTGCATTTTCTTTGACTTTGTCACGATCAAGTCAGGGTAGTCATATTCACCTCGTGCTCTATGGTTAAGTGCTCACCCAATGTGCAGCTTGCTCGTGCCTCTACATTGACTCACCACCGATTGCTTTTCTTGGAATTGGGCTTGTTCATGGTTTAAACATGGTTGTTTTTTATTGTTCAAGGTCTCAACATGGTACCTTGGCTTAAGTTCTCCCTTGTGGTGATCCAACTAAACCATGCCTTGGCTCCTTCCCACGCATTTCTCTTTCTGCCTACTTCCTTGCATTAGCTTCATTGGTCTGTGCAGCTCGTATTGGTTTGTTTCTCATGCATTGGTTGTTGTTCAAACATCTGTGGGTTTTTTTCTTTGGCTCATCAACCTCTGCACTAGTTTTGAAGCTTGAGTCCCTCGTGCACACATACCCTGCATTGTTCATTCCAATGCTCCATCCAACTCGTGCCTTGCATTGATCCACGGCTTGGGTTTTCTGTGGGAGCTCGTGGGCCTACATCTAATTTAGGTTTTAGCCTCCATCCATGTATTTAGGTTGATTTCATTTTGATGGTCTACGGAGTCATTTCCCTTGTGCCCAGATATATGGGATATCTTCCCACCTCAAAATGATTTTGTGCATAGTCGTTACCCTAGCTTTCAGTCTCTACACGCTCAGCTCATAACTTGCACTTTCTCTACTTGGTTTCAGTTACACTACAAATATGTTATGCTTGTACCTCTATACATGGTGGTTACAGTCAACACGTAGTTTAGATTGGGATATATATTTCCACCACACGTGGCTCAACTCAAGTGGATGTCCTGACTTGTTGCAAACCTTAGCATTAGATCCGTGAACACATTCACACTAATTGGGTAGCTTTGGCCGTCAATTCAGCAGATCCCGTCTACCTCACCTCGGGTGCCAAAATCCACATGGCAATTTACCATAAAATTCGAGCAGCTCAGTCAACATTTCCTTAGCTCATTCTCTATCGTTTCTTTGGAATTGATCATTGGTAAAATAAATCTCCCTTTAATGTTTTAAGTTTAAAAATATTTAATTCATTGGCATTGAAACTTTTTTCAGCATTGTAACATTTAGCTCAGTGAGGTGGGGTTGGCAGGAAGCTAATCCCCCCTCGTAATAAAAATAAGCCCTATGTAAAAATTGATGCCATTTCCAATGAGAATACATACGACACCCTTTACATGTGTTTAGGGTACTCTTTTAATCCGTTTGCAAGGCTTATTGGTGTTTTCTATAAGTTGCGAGAATCTTTATTTTACTATAACTTTTGACTCATTACTTGGTTGTGAGCACTTCTATAGTCAAAGTTGCTTGTTTATTTGTACTCTAGATGATGGGATTATCATTTTTGTAAACAAACTATTTTATAAAGTGTCACATTCTGGAGGGGTTGTCATTGTATTGCTTGTGTCGTCTCATTTCAAATCATCTTGAGCATTGTACTATCCCTTTTATTGCTTGTGGACTTGTGAGTGCATCCGCCATAGTCTTACGGAAAAGGGATTTTTTTGTGTGACGTGAGACACCATTTCTCACAAGGCCTTCTCTTCCCCTTCTTGTTTTCACTTGTTCTTGTGCTTTCTTATGGTGTCAAACTATTGTGCCCAATGAACCTTGATTGTGGTCTCCACTCTTACGCGTTATTTCCATGATTACAATGTGAGTGATATACTGGTTCTTGGCACATAGTCGCATCTGATTGTAATCAATGCACTAATCTATAAAGTGCCAAATTCAGGAGGTGTAATATTGTTCTCGGGGTGGTTATTTCCTTTATCTCTCCCTCCTTATTCCTTTGTTGGTTCTATCTCTTCATTATGGATATCTCTAAAGTCCCTGGTACTCACACCTTTTAATTTCTTCAAATGGAGATCTAAAATTACATTGGTTTTTTGAAGTAAAGGGTTATACCATGTTACCATGGGAAATTAGAGACATAACTTGATGATGAACCCGAAAGATCTAAATGGTTCAACCACCGTGATGAAGCCTTAGGGATTCTTTGTATGTCCATCTCTTTCGAATTTCTCTTCCACATCGAAACTTCCTCGACACCCAATGGAGAATGGAAAACACTTGACGAGATGTTTGGGAAGCAAGATGACATGAGAGCACATAAGTTAGATAACAAATTACTAGGGTTAAATCCTAGTGACTTAAAAAACCTAGAGGCCTTCTTCTCAAAGTTTTTCCACACTAGACTGCTTCTAAAGGAATGTAAAGTGGAGAAGAAAGACTCTCAATTGATCTTTTTGATTTTTTCTACGTTATGTCCTAAATACTCTTTCTTCGTTTCAACTTTCCATGCCACGAAATCCACCTTGGGTAGTGCTTGGAAAATGCCCTCATTTGACATTTTTTCATCCCAACTCATTCGAGAACAAGACAAACTCATTCAAATGGGGACTCTAAAATCCAAGTCACATGCCCTTGTGGCGAATAAGGACAAGAAAAATGAAAAGAAGAAAGAAACAAAGGACTAACCTAAGAAAGAAACCAAGACCAACCAAACCCCAGGTAAGCCCAATACTAAAAATTTGACTACTGAGCCTAAAGTGAAGAAGGAAAAGTGTAAATGCTCCTATTGTAAGTATCCTAGCCATGAAGAGCATCATTGTTTTTAGAAAAAAATTGATCACTTAACTCAGTTGCTTGAGAAGAATAAAATAAGTGTTCTTGAATCCATTAAACAAAATGCTCAGAAGGGTGAGTCTTCTAAAGCAAAGGAGTCTAAAAATGAAAAGAAGAAAGGTAAGGCCCTTGTAGCTAGATTAACTCCATCATCAACTTGGATTATCAATTCCGGTGCCTCACACCACATGGATTCTTTAGAGATTGAATTCTCTAGCATTGAACCATGTGGCATGTCCCAAATCACGCGGGGTGATGACACTCATGTATCGGGTTTTCGGTAGTGAATCGGTAGAGATAGAAGGTGGAACATTTAACCAAGTGCTGATTGTTCCCAATCTCTCTACCAATCTCCTATCGGGTTTTCCAAATCACCCACCTTGGTGAAGGAATACAAGTGTTATTTGGTCCGAACTCAATGATCATTCGTGAGCTTAACTCTAACTACACTGTGGCCGAGGGAAAGGCGGATCACTATTCACAGTTGTATACCTTTTCCCACTTCTCTTCTGATTTGACACCAAATTCCTTTCTCACTCATGCAAATGAGGTCAGCAAGCTATGGCATGAGCATTTTGGGCATCTCAATTATCGTTACCTTGAACAATTGAGCCAAAACAAAATAGTCAACGGGTTACCCGAGTTAAGTTTTCTAAAGGTCTTTGTGAGGGTTGCAACCTCATAAAGCACCCTGAAAAAAATTTTGATAAGGGAAAATCCTTGAGAGCTACTCATCCCTTGGATCTTGTTCATAGTGATGTTTCTGGACCCTTTCCATCTCCTTCTTTCACTAGAGCTCTATATATACTAACCTTCATTGATGAATTTTCGCATTATACTTGGGTATATTTTGTTAACCTTAAGTCTGAAGTCTTTGAGAATTTTGAGAACTTTAAGGCTCTTCTTTGAGAAACAAGCGGAACAGTCTATCAAGGTTCCTCGAACTGACAGTGGAGGAGAGTATGTGAGCAATAGGTTTGAGGATTTTTGCACTTCTGAGGGGATTTCTTTGCAGCGTATAGTTGCTTACAACCCTTCCCAAAATGGAGTTGCAGAAAGAAAGAACTGAACTCTAAAGGAGATGGCTACTTGTATGGTTCATTCAAGTCCCTTCCTCCATACTATTGGGCTAAAATAGTGAATTGTTCTTGTTACATTTAGAATCATGTTCCACACAAGGAACTAAGAGGGATGACACCCTTTAAATGATGGTTTGGAAACAATCCTAATGTTGAGCACTTTCAAGTCTTCGAGATACAAGGTCGTGTCTCGATTCCCAAGAAGAAACGCAAGGAATTGGATCTAAAATCCAAACCTTGTATCTTTGTCGGGTATCGATGGCGTGAAGGGATATAGATTGTTGAACCCTACAACCCATGAGCTCAATATTGAGAGGACTGTGAAGTTTGATGAGTCATCCTTGACTTTTACTTCCACCGAGGCTCTTTTTCCCATTGATTGATTCGACTCATTAGATGAAGATTTTGTTGAGTGAATTCCTCCTCTCCCTACTCCTCCCGATCCTCAAACTTTTGATTCTTCTAATTCGATAGTCGTGATGATGAGGATTATGTCCCTTCGACTTTGGTGAAGAATCTTCGACTCGACCTTAAACCTTTGGGACATCTTTGGGAAGGAAAAATTTATAGAGTGCTAGAGATTTAGTTAGAGATCCTTCACATGAGATACGTACTCTCTCAAGTTTCATTGGGCCCCACTCCTTCTTCACCTGTGCTTCTGATCCACCATATTTTGAGGAAGCTTCTAGGATTCCTGAGTGGGATTCTGCTATGGATGAGGAGTATTCCTCACTCATAAAGAATGACACTTGGTATCTTACCCCTCTTCCGAAAGGAAGAAAAATCATTCGGTGTAGGTGGATATATCGACAAAGTATGGAGCCAATGGAGAATTCAAGAATTATAAAGTGCGATTTGTAGCTAAGGGTTTCTCCCAGGTAACTAGGGTTGATTACTCGAAAACCTTTGCTCTAGTTACAAAAATGAATTCCATTCAATTGACCCTTTCCATCGTTGCCATTAATAGATGGGAAGTCCACCAAATGGATGTTAAGAGTGCCTTCATTCATGGGGACCTAAAGGAAGAGACCTATATGAAATAACCTCTAGGTTATATCCATGATCCATCCCTCGTTTGTAAGGTAAAAATTCTCTCTACGGCCTTAAACAAGCCCCTCGGGCTTGGTATACAAAGATGGACTCCTTTTTACTTACATCGGGTTCACTCGGTGTCACTCGACCCAAATGCGTATATTCTGCGGAAGGATGAATCCATGCTCATTTTTGTTCTATATGTTGATGACTTTTTATCATGGATAGCTCTTCTTATATCATTGTTTTTGTGAAGATCCCCTTGGCCAACAAGTTCTCCATATCTCGACTTGGATTTCTTCATTACTTTCTTGGGATCCAGATTTCACAATCTGCTCTTGGGAATTATGATCTCGCAACCTAAGTACTCTTTTGATTTTCTTTCTCGTTTCACATGTCTAATTGTAATTCCTCACCTACTCCTTTTCTTTCCAGGTCAAGTTGGTTTTGATTTCTCTTCCCCCTTGGTTAACGATACCCTTTATCAGCAGTTGGTGGGGAGCTTGATCTACCGTACTCACACTCTACCAGATCTATCATATGTTGTTAAGATCATGTCTAGATTTATGCAAGAGCCTCATGAGCTTCATTTAAAAGTAGCAAAGTGCATCCTTCACTATGTTCATGGCATCGACACGAGAGGATATTCATTACTTAAAAGGGACTCGAGATTGACTTCGTTGGATTTACTGGACTTAGATTGGGCGGTGATCTAGATCATCGAAGTCTACCTCAGCTCTGCTACGTTTCACTCTAGGTTCAGAGTCCTCTCGGTTGGTCTAGCAAGAAGTAGAACTCCATTTCCATATCATCTACAGACAGCAGTACTGAGGAGTAGTTAGTACGCCACGAAGTTGTTTGGTTACAGGGTATCTTGACCGAGTTTGGTATCCACTTTCGGTGGCCTACCATTATCTATTGTGACAACATGAGCACTATCTCAATTTATAGAAATCTAGTTCATCATCATTAAATGAAGCACATTGAGATTCACATGAATTTCATATGAGAGTGATACTTGAAAACATGACCGACATATAGTATGTTTATAATGTTGATCAAGTTCGGACATATTCACCAATCCCTTCACTGAGGTGAAATTTCTTCAATTAAAGTATCCTCTTGGGGTGAGGTCTTCTATAGCCACCCATCTTCTTTGGGCTATATATTCCTCCTTCTCCTCTTATTCTTTCCGAGAAAGATGTTATTTATATATGGACACCTTATGAGGCCTTTATTTGTTGCGCCCCATTGACACATCTTTCTTAGTTGTCTCGGGAGTCTTATTTTTGTTCCGGCTTACCATGTCCTCTTCCTCAGCTTTTATGAAGGGGGTTGTTGGTGTGTGTGACCTACCTAGTCATCTTCCACATCACATGGTGATTCATCTCACCTTGCGAGAGTCAAAGGTCTTACGGAGTCAAATGACAAGTGTTAGATTTTGTCATAGAATATGTCATTATCATTTACGTCAGTATGTCATAGGAGTTATATTCCTTATTTAGAGTTGTAACTCCTCCTTTAGTGGCATCATATGCATCAGTCACGTCATAGGGGTTCTTTCCTTGTTTAGGCATGGGGTTACATAACACCCCTATTTGTACTTCCTTTTTTGATCTATGAGCTTTTTCTTATTTGCATATTCTTTCCATTGTTCGAATCTTGTTTATTGTGTTGGAGATATGATGTTACCATTGGAGTGAAACTTCATCGTGGTGCATTTTTTTGACATCGGTTCTTGCATATCCATCTTTCAATTAAACCCTAGCTTCTGCTTAGGAAAACATCCATAGTACATGATATGAAGATTTTATCAACTCAAGATGAACAGGTTACTTATGAACTCATTATGAGAAACATTCAAACTATACAAAAATATATACACCTAATTGGTGAAGTACGGTTAGAATTTCTCCTCCTAAAAGTATCTTTGGAAAAATGCCATTAGAATTATCCTTCCTAAAAATGGAATTCAGTTGAATTCATCTTTCTACAAATAAGGGATTGAGTCCTTAATTTTTTCTTCATGGGAAGGGGGCGTTGGATGGGGAAACATGAGTGGGAGAAAATTTTCTCTACACCCGATTTAAGGAGTGAGGTACAAACCGTGCGAGAAAGGGATCCAAAATTTAACTTTATTAGCACATATCTATCAATCTCCAACTTTATAAAAAAATTCTTAATATCCGACATGACCAACTCATCACCTTTTCTGCAAGCCAAGAGAAGCCAAACACCATTTTAGCTTCTCTAATAATACTAGTTTTGTGAACATATCAAAGCATAGTTTTTGTGGTGTGGACCTTTTCCAATGTTATTGTCCCTTCATCAATAACATGTCTAACAAAATGATACTTAACTGCAATATGCTTTGTCTTACTATGATAAGCTGGATTCTTGGCCAAATAAATAACACTTTGATTATCACACAATACCTTCATCTTGTATTGATCTCTTCCAAACTCATCTAATAGGCCTTTTAGCCAAATTGCCTCTTGATAAGCATGATAGGTAGTTATATATTTTTCTCAGTAGTTAACACAATAGTAACCATTTGAAGCTTTGACATCCAACTGATAGGTCCACCTGCAAGTGTAAAAACATAACCAAAATTTGATCTTATTTTATCCAAATCATTTACAAAATTTGCATCAACATATCCACATATAGAATCACTTGTATTGTTATAGGTGATGCAATAATCACTTGTGCCTCACAAGTAGTGAAACACCCACTTCACTTCGAACAATGTTCTCTACCTGGATTTTCCATAAATCTACTTACAACTACAACTACATTTAAAAGGTTAGGCATTGTACATACCATATCATACATTAAACTTCCTAATGCACTTGCATATGGTAGATGAGACATATGCTCCTTTTCTTCTTCTTCTCTAGGACATAATATTGAATAATGTTTTATGTGGGAAGCAAAATGGAATCTAACTAGTTTCATATTTTTCATACCAAATCTAGTTAATATATTTTTCAAATACCTATGATGTGATAACAAAATCTAAGCATTTATCCTTTTTTATTTATCTCCATGCCTAGATTTGTTTTGGAGATCCTATATCTTTCATATTAAGTGTCCTAGCCAATTGAAAATTTAAATTTTTTATTTCTACCATGCTTTTTCTTGCACCAAGAATATCTTTGAAATACATTACTAATATATTGAATAATCCATTGTCCAAAAACTTGAAATAAGAACAATGGTCATACTCACTCCCTAGATAATTTTGGCTCATCATGAGAGCAAGATAAACTAAGCAATACATGATAAAAACCCTTATGTACCAAGAAGGGTAAGATGCCTTAGTTGATTCGCTAAGTTCTAGAAAGTGCATAGATATGGAAACTAGAGAAATGCAAAGAACTGAATGTCACACTAGAGCTTTAAAAATGGAAGAAATAGAGGAACATGATGCACAGGGGGTGCTGGAGAGGGACAAGGGTGCTCATGGGCTCCCAAGTACTATGTTTTGGTTCCTGAGTATAAAGAATAGCTCAGAACTAGAATTCTTAGGGTCACAAGGTTTTCACTTACGCTCTCCTTTTCTCACTACGAATTCTCAAAGTGATCATTGGAATCACCAAAATCCTGTAATGAAACATATACCTACAAAACCCTCAAATAGACATCAAATCCTAAAAATAAAGATGCAAAATGAGGGGTCAAACTATCCTTAGCTGCCACAATGATGGAATTACAACTGAGTGTTGCACTACATCTTAGACCCAATGTAGTTTTGTGTTTTTGTGTGTGCGGAATTTTTTCTTAGGTTGCTCTTGTGCTAATCACACTTAGATAGTGAATAAGTAGCTAGATGTAAAGAAATGTAGTAAACAAGTGCATGGAATAGAATGAACTTCCCTTCTATGAAGTGTATGTAGATGAACCAAACCTTGTGTCCCTTGTGATGGAGCTAGATGGATTCAATGGAGCTCTTAGATGCCTTTAAGGATGCAACCTTAGGTGGTGATAGTTAATTCTTAATTCTTGGTCCCTTATTATGATCACATAACTTTATATTTATATGATTCCCTTGCTTGAATTTCATAATTAACCCTGAAAATTCTGACTACCAAAATATAAGATACTCAAATAGATAGAAAGGACCCAAAAAGTGTGAGTAAATTATAAAGAGGATAGGGGCACCCAGATTGGACAAGAGCACTTGGTGTTGGCATATTCACTGGGAGGTAGTGTTCGGGATGATAACAATCTGAAGTATAAAAATTAAGATTGAGCATGTAAAGGTGCAAGACTAAAATGAAAAACAAAAAGCAAAGAAAAGTGGCCAAAGACATGGGTTAATTATCACTTTTATTACTTAGGAATCATAAGAATATTAGTTTTTAATCAAGACTAAATAATTACCCAAAGTGTGTGATTTTGTGTCTACAATGGGTATATTTCATAAGATATAACATGTGTTACCATAAGTAATTACTATCATCTAGTATATAAAGGAATGTTATATCCAACAATGAGTAGACATGTTTTGATAATTTGTTTGATATAATTAGAAAATCAAGCACAAACACAACATATAATA
The DNA here is from genome assembly GCA_018340775.1 of Taxus wallichiana var. yunnanensis. Taxonomy (NCBI): domain Eukaryota; kingdom Viridiplantae; phylum Streptophyta; class Pinopsida; order Cupressales; family Taxaceae; genus Taxus; species Taxus wallichiana. Next base: position 454,872,266 of record CM031239.1, on the reverse strand, counting down.
TGTAATATTAAAGTTATGTAAGGTAAAAATATTGTATACATCATCAAAATATAATCGATCATAGGACAAATTTTATCTTCAAATATAATACAAGAAAACACATTGGTGAATACTTAATGGATCCATGGTCACGTTAGACATGACAAGATGTGATATAAAATGAAAGTTCATGGCTTGGGGTTCTAATAAGAGATCAGATAAAAAATAAATAAATTCATTTGTTATCTCACATTTATCATGAATTTTAAAACCATTCCTAGCCACTATCTTAAAAAAATTGTTACGATTTTTATGAATTAAAGTAGTTAACTTGTAGAATTTAGCATTTTTATTTCCCTCTTTAAGCCAAGAAACTCTAGAATTATGTTTTCAAAAATATTCCTCCATAAATTCAAGAAAGTGAAATTTGGAAACAAAAATATTTTTCTTATCCTTCATCACTTGATCTAAACCTTCCAATTCCATCGATCTTTGAAACTTTTAAGTTCTTCAAACAATTCGATATTTTGGGAGAAAATATTTCCAAAATTCTCATTATTAAATTATTTCAATTTTATATTTTACATTTTTTTATCTTAACCAAGGCCCCGTATATGTTATTTCCTCTAACATCAACTTCCCACCACACTTTAATCAAGCCATAAATATCATAATGATGAAGCCACATTTTACGAATCTAAAAGTTCTACCTCTAACATCATTGGAAATACCAAAGTTCAAGCGAGATAGGGCTATAATGTGATCCAATTCTAAGAAGAGTAGAAAGAGATCCATCAAAGGATGAAATCCAATCGGTGTTGATAAGGAATATGTCTAACTTTATTTGAAAAAGATCATCTGCCACTCTTTGATTAATGCAAGTAAACTTGAAACCTCTAAGCTTGATATCCACCAACCTATCCCGAGACAAAAGCTTTGCAAAATCATCCATACTCTCACTATATCTACGAAAACCACATTTTTTATCAATATGAGTAAGAGGGGCATTAAAATCCCCTCCTATTAACCATCCATATCTTTAAAATTATTTCGAAATCCAAAATTTCAGCCCACAACTCCCTTCTTTTAATAGGGGAATTAGGAGCATAGATATTGTAGACAATCCAAGAAAGATCTTGATCCTTCCTTTTAAAACAAATATCCACATGATTAGAAGAAGAGGGAAAACAAAACCATCAAGAAAATTTGAATTTTAGAGGGTGGAAAAACCCCCGAAGATCCATTAGAACTATCTTCTCTTCTCATAGATCTATACCAAATGTTATTCCTAACTTCTTTAAATCTATCTCTATTCATCTTCTTTTCTTGAATATCCAAAATACTATGTTTTTGGATTATCCTAAAGCTACTCAAAATCCTTCGTTTATTTGGGGAATTTAAACCCCTTACATTCCAAGAGATGATCCTCATTTGTTATCTTGAGAAACAAAATGATACAAACTTGAATCTAAATAATGTTGCTTATTTGCTTCTATCTCCCAATAGGTTGTTCTTTGCCTCTTCTCTTTAGTAGATATTTTATCTTTTTGCGATATGTGTTTACCTAAATCAAATTTTAGTTGATCTTCTTTTATCACCGAACTATTGGATTTTATTATCTTCCATTCGTTGTTTTTTTCCCTATCTCGATTCCAATTTTAAGGAGAGAGGGAAGAAATATTCAAACTTACCTTCATTTTGAGAGGATTCCCAAAATATTTAAAACTTTTCCAAGAAGTAACTTGAAAATTTTGGATTTATTCTTCCTTAGATTTAAACAGATCTTCCTCTTGATCCTCATCCTCATTACTGAAGTGTATTTCTGAGAGACCTTTTCACTAAAGATAAAATTCAAACTATTTAGGTTTTTTCCCACAGACTTCTATAAAACCATCTAAATCATCCACATTATTTACTTGGGCAGTCTCTTGAAGGGGTTCCTCATTTAAAATATCCTTAGTAGGATATTTTAGAGTAGAAAAAATGTCTTCTACAACCTTATTATAATGCTTAGAAGGTCTTTTTTGAATACGAGTACCATCTTCTTGCTCCAACTTATTATCTTCCTTTTCCCACATTTGTTTACCGTTACAATATTATTAACATTTTCTTAAATCATTTCCAATACTATTACATTTTGGGGAAAAAGCAGAGAAAACTCGTATTTAGTTTTATGATTACAGATTACATACTTCAACCGCAACCAAATTTCATTGAGTAAAACACTCCTTATAGAAACATTTACACAAAATCAAGCATAGATAATTCTCGTTCTTTCCTTAGTGACCAGATCATAATCTAATAGGAATCCTATAGATCAATAAATTCTGCTAGGATTTCCTCCTCCCATAACCCCATACAGAAGTTGTTCTAGTTTTTCCTTATAAGGATAAAATCTTGGGTGACATTTCGAACAATAAGACTTCACCTATTCTGTTATCCAAAATTCACCCCCCAGGTAAATTTTGATAACATGCATAAAATTCTTTAGTCCCAAGCAATTATATTGATTCAAGACAAAGTATCATGTTGCTGGAGTCCCCTCAGATTTTTTCTAACTCCCCTGGCCAAGAAAGAAAGAGAAAGCTTTGAAAAAATGCGAAAAAGTTGCAGGAAGGCAAGTAGGTTGATCCAGGAAAAATCGTGAAAATTGGCTAAGTCCTGCTCAAGAAAGTATTTGGGACATCCGGGACACAAAGGCGCGAACCGCCCGGTTCGCGCGAAATCAGCACAAACAGCCCGCTAGCAAGAGGGACATCTGGGACAAAAGTACGCGGCGGGCGCGAAATGCCGGTTCGATCGAGAGAAAATCGACTAACTGCTTAACTGGGACAGTTCGGGACGAATGGGACACAAAGGCGCGAACCGCCGGTTCGCGCGAAATGAGCACAGACAGTCCAAAGTGAAGTGGGACAAGTGGGACGCAAGGACGCGAACCGGCCGGTTCGCGTGAAATCAGCACAAGGAGCACAAAGCATTTGGGACAGCCGGGCCAAAAGTACGTGAGGGACGCGTGGGACGCGAAAGCGCGGATCGCCGAAGGAAGAGTTTTTCGTCCGGGACAGCCGGGACAAAAGTACGCGAGGGACGCGTGGGACGCGAAAGCGCGAAATAGGCGAAGACAGAAGAGGAAAAGTCAACGTTTGACCTGCGAAACTTCAAACGGCCATAACTTTTGACTCCGAGCTCCGATTTTCACAAAATTGGACTTTCTGGAATGAGCACGATGTCCTCTTATTTTTAATGAGGGAGATATATTTAATTAAGAGAAACATATTCAGCTCCAGTCAGTTAATGTTCATTCCCGTCAAATGACAGAAAACGCCTGCCAGACCCAAAATAGCTGCCCGCACTCAGAAGGCCATAACTTTTGCATTTCTCAACGAAATCACACAAAATTGGTACCGTTGGAATCATGGCTCGAGCCCCGACGCACAGAAATCAAGAAATTCTAGATTTGATGAGAGATTGTTTGAGTTTTTTAAGAAAATGTGGCCAGGTTCCAAACAAGTGTTTTATTTGGTAGCTGGGAGTGCAATTAAGAGGCATGGTCATCATTCCTTCTCTGCTGCAGCACATGGGACAGCATGGGGAGCCTTTTGTAAGTAATGTATAACCATTTCACTCAATTTAATGCCTCTTACAGGTGGTTGAAGGATAGATTTCAGGATTTCCATTTTCCCTTCTCTTCTCCTTCTCATTTTTTCTATAAATTGGAGTGTTGGGCTCATTGTAAAGGGGGAGAGTTTTTGGGTAACAAAGTTCTGCCAAAATTGCTTTGTGAAGCCAAGTGTGTTGCAGGCCCTTGTAGTGGACTCCTTGCATGGTGATCCAGGCCCTTATCTTAATAATAAGTGACCTGTGCATACCGGGAAGCAATAAAATACAAAGTTTGTGGATGTATCTTCCCCTGCTGTGTTTTCTTGCATTCTTCTTGCCCCTTCTTTCTTTCTACTTGAATATTGTGTCTATTGTTATGTTCTTGCAGGAATTCACTAACATTGTGTATGCTTGGAATATTGTTGTGAATGCATTTTGCTAGATTATGGTGAACTGTCATCACCTCTTCTAGTGTGCACTTTGCCTCTGTATTTCACACATTTGGAGATTACTCTCACACCCTCCTTTTCTGGTGTATCACCGCTTTAGTGTAGGCTTTCATTTTATGTATTCTCTCTCCCTGGTCCCTTGGAAATTTAGATTAGAACAGTTAGCTTATCCTGCATTAGAGTAGATTGTGGCAGGTAGTTTAGGAGCAAGAACCAACTTTCTCACGGAGGTCTATCTCAAGTAGCAAGTCCCACAACTTGGAGATAGTACCCATGTTATCCAATCACACTGCTTGTGAGTTCGGGTATATGCACGGGGTGCTTTGTGATTCGGAGATAACACTATCCATAAACCATGGGCCTCCCAATAGGATTCAAATAGATTCTTCCTTATTAAAAATATTTATGATAAATAAACGATTTGCAAAAGAGAAAATATAAAGAGATCCCTTCGGATTCCACTTTCTACGAGCCCATTCCAAAACCATTCAACATTAGGCCTATATTCAAAGAATTTACCAGTAAGATAATTTTGCATCCTAATATTAGCTCGCTCTACCAAAAAATAAGGAATAAAGAGATTTAAAATACCATTCTTAGTCTTGGGTTTGAATTCCTTCAACAAAAAAATCCATAGAATCCACCTTCCAATTAACCACTCTTTCTGCAGAAGACATTGTCGATTTATGACAAGACCTTCTCCCATCTAGATCTTATGGGACCTGGTATGCGAGACCCCCATCTTGAGGATCTCTTGCATCCTACACCATTTCCTGGCCATCGATTTTTGAAAAATGACTTCATCGAAATTTTCTTCTCCCATTCCCACTCCCGCTCTCATCAATACATTAATTATTGGATGGTAAACACTTTCATTATACCAGAGCTATGAATTGGAGTGGTGGAGGAGCACTTTCTCTAAGTGGGACATGAGGGTTGGCTTGGGTCCTTAATGTTCGTTGAGCAATACACATTCACAACACCTGTTATTTTCCACTTGGTTCATATGGAGAAATTTGACTACAACCTCAAGGTGTCCCCATGGCCACTTATTAAAAGCGCCCAATGGACTTAATGGGAATGGAACTTGGGTTGATCATAACAAACTACTTGTAACTCACCAATAGCCCAAGACCTTAGTCCAAAAATCTACAACTTTCATTTAAAATAATAATAAACATAGTCTAGAATATTGTAATTAAAGATAAATTAATAATTGTTAAATCAATTTCTTAAACAAAATTCACTCTCAAAATTGTTATGTTGATTAGGCATTATACAATGACAAGGGGAGGGATTTAATAGTTTGATTATGTAAACTCTTTTTGGTTTATTAGATTTGACATCTATTTGACTACCACTTTAAAGCATTTTTAACTATGAGAAGTTCAATCAAAAATGATAATATCTTGCTACATTGGCAACAAAGGGTGGGAAATAATGGTGTGACCAATTCAACTTTAATTCTCTTAATTAAATTTAACCTTGGATTAATTTACTTGTTTAACTTTGAGAATCCAATCAAAATAATAATATCTTAACCATATGATAAAATTTGGGACTCTTTTTTCCCATGTTTTAAAGAAATAAATGAAAAATATAAAAAGAATGTAATAATTTAACAAGCATATTAAAAAAGAACCTCACAAAAGAATATCTATAAACCTTCTTCAAATAAATATATTTAAAAAAATTATATTATATTTTTAAAAATAAATAATAATCATTCTAGTTTGGAACATATTACATTCTACTACATCAAATATTTTTGAACATATTACATTTTGCTACCTCATATAAAACTATTAAATAACATATATGATTTATAAATTTTCGGTTTGCGTTAAAATTAACGAGTATAAATTGACAACATGAATTTGTTAAATTTATAAATTATAAAAACCATCGATGACCATCAAATTCCAGCCCTGCCAGTGCTCCAACTTGAAAAACAGGAGGGCACCTTCATTTTCTCACAATTTTTTAAGTCAAAATACCAAATCGCGGAAAAGTACAAAGACTGTTTCCTACCACACATCTATAACCAGTGGAAAAGTACAGAGCTTCAATGGTATGACTATGTAAAAGTATGAATGTATGACCGTTGAAATATATGAAGACCCACGAGTATAGATGGATACAAGTTATAAAAAGACGAGTTGAATGGAGGCGCTCCTTCAAAACGTTTATGTTTACTGTGGGAGGTCGTTACAAGTGCAGTAGATGCAAACAAGACGGGGGAAATTACTATGGCGGACACACAAATCTTCCTCTGAAACTTTTTAAGGTTGAACGTGGAAACTACAGTTGCAGCTTCTGTGATAAGAGCATAAAGGGTTGGAGATATATATGCAAGCGATGCGATCATAGGCTAGATTTAACCTGTGCAAAACTCGATATGCAAGGTCTTCTGCAACATCGAATTCAAAACCAAGCTCCTCTTGCGGCAACCACTTACACTGGAATTTCAAAAGTTGCAGTCGTTGTTGTTTCCATTGTTTTAACCATTGTTGTCGTTTCTTGTGGAAGTTAATGTTCATGCAATCTTAATAATGGAGTGCGGTGGATTATTATTATTCGAATTTGAGCTTAATTTTTGGGTTTAATAAAAACTCTTATTAACACAATATTTTGTATTCTATACAAAGAATGTGACTCACCTTAGTTACATATGGAAAAAAGGAAGTCATAACACCTAATTCAGATATCATTTTTCCTTATTTTGAAAAGTCCTCTTAGCTTGTATAGTTTTGTCTCTAGACACCTAATTTTCACACGGGACTAGATCATTGTGACATTGCAAACTTATGTATGTGTTAATTAATTATTCGTTTGGATTAGACTATGTATGAGTTATATTTTGATTAGTTATCAACATTTTTTTGGGTATAATTTTGGAACTATTAATGATTTATTCATTTTTATGACTCTATGTATCTCATACCAATTTGTTATTATTTTTGATTAGCCATTTTCCATTCTCATTTTTTTATAGTTTCGGAGTGCCCACTCCTCTCCGACACTTATTATATTTTGATTTCGATTCATCGTTGATTATGGACATGGATATTATCATATCGTTTGGTTTAGCATGATGTTAGATGATAGAGATATTCGACTATTGATGAATTGCGATTCACAATATGATTTGTGTGGATTATTAAAAACATAGAGATACATTTTATATTGATGATGATGATGTTTTGTTAGCATATATATTTACTGACATTCGGAATTCTCGTCATGTTGACTATGATTTAGCATTTGAACTAATCTCGTGATCTTATCGATATTGATGAAATGGTAGATTTGAGAAGTTGAAATTATACACACATGATAACACTTTGTTTAATTTAAATGATAATTTAGTTATATGAGGATGATTATTGATGGATGTGCATATATTTAGCTTTAATGTATTTGATGCGGCCTGGGAGGTCAAGGAGGTATTGTATGTTTTGCAGGTAATTGTATCACAACAATCAAAAGGGGGTTAGGAGACCAATGAAATACTGGATGGATACAACAACGGTCACCATGGCAACTTGTGTAATGTTTGAATTTTTGTTTCAAATTGTAGGGAGTTCCCATGGGGGATGACCTCCAAATGTGACCACGGACTATTTTTGTAATTCTTTTCCTTTTTCTTTTATTTATTGTGGAGTATGTGATTTATTTTGTGATGTAATTCATTTAATAATTGTTGATTAATGTGCCTTAATTAAGTGAATTAATCATGTTTATTAAGTTAATTGTGGATGTGAAAAAAGGGGCCATTTATTAGAGTAGTTGGTCTTTTGGATCTTGTGAGTTATGTTGAGTTTATTTGACTTTGAGTGTTGGATATCCTACCTTACTTGGGAAATTAAGAATTGGGCTTAAGGGCTATTTGCTTGTGGGACAAGTTAAATGTAACGCCCGCTAAAAACAACCCACTTGAGACCTAAGAAACAACCTAGGATTAGTTAGGAAAAATTATGGAATAATTTTTTTTTGTTTAAAAGAGTCTACAACCAGGTTACAAGGCAAAAGCTGTCACTAACAAGTTCCAGAACAATTCTAACCCACTAACACATATTTCTTTTATTAACAATTATTAGAGGTCATAAGATCCAAAATTTAGGGTTAGAAGGTTCAATTAGGTTCAAAGGGTAATTCCTCACCATACCCACTCTCTAACAGGATTAAAGTTTTAACTTGATTTTTCTCACACTTAACACATTCAAAAATTTCCTAAATCATTCCCATTGGATAGGAAATTTTCTCACCTTTCCATTGATATAAATAAGTCCTCCTAACTCCTCATATTTTTCAAGTTATGGGCCGGCGGGCCTTGGGGTGAAAATTTTCCCCAAGAGCAAGCCTACGGGCCTAGAAGGGAGAAAATTTGCCCCAAAGGCGGAGTTGCAAGCCATGGGGAGACTTTTGGAAAATTTCCTATGCACGGGGCGAAAAAAACAACATTTCACCCATGTTCATAGCGAATCCGCAAGTCCATAAGGGACATGTGGCACTCCTTAAGGCCAACGTGGGAGAAGCGGGGTGGTGGGAGACATTTTAAAAATTTCCCACATGAGGTGAAAAACAAATTTTGCACCTGCACTCCCCGTGAGTCCAAAAAGGACATGTGGTGTCACCTAAGCCAACGTGGGGAATGTGGGGTGGTGAGGAGAAAATTTTATTAACGCCCCAAAGGCTAAGAGGGTACATAGACCCACGCCTCGCAATACCTCGCGATGCCACGTGGCGCCCCCGATTGATGCGGGCGGTGGGACAGCGGAGGAAACATGGAAAATTTTCCAAAAATTTTTTGAGATGTAAAAGACAAAAGGTGATATGTTCCTCCGTTGATGCCTCATGACACCATGTGGCATCACCTAATGGGTGCGGGATAGCGGGAACATTTGGAAAATTTTCCGAAAGCACTAAGTTAAAATGAGGATCTGCCCCTCCATGAAACCTCATTTGGTTTCATTTGGAAACCTCTAATTGGCTACAGGCTGATGGGGCAGTAGGAATTTTTTTAAAAAATTGCAAAAATTTTCTAAGCTAAGGGAAAAATTCGGACCGCGGTCCCACCAAGGAAAATTTTCCCAAAATTTTAATGCCAAATGAAGAAAAATTTAGAAGGCCATAACATTTGATAGAGAGCTCAGTTTTGGGAAAACAATGACTTTCTATAAATCTCTCAATGTCATTTTTACTCAGGGATCATTAATTTTATCTGTGATAGAGTTTAAGGTCAATTTTAAGAAAATGACCTGCAAGCATTTATAGTGCGAACCGATAATTCTTAACTTGTGAGTTTGTCCAATTTGATCTTCTTCCTCTCTCAACATGTCAAATAGACATGGAGAATCATTCTTAGGAGGAATTAGGATAAGATTGTAAGGTAGATATGTTTGATTGAATTCCAATTCGATTTTTTCAATTTTGACAGCAAAACAACCGTGAAAACTTTGAACTCGGTTTTGCTAGATTTTGGAATATTTCCTTTAAGTGTTTTTGTCTATTTGAACTCGTTTAGGGCCTACTACTCCAATTAAATCATTTAATTTGTTATTTTATTGTTTTAGGCTGAACTATGCATTTTTGGTTTAGATAATTGCTAGTTTGAAATTACAAATAAGAGGGATCAAATTTTGATGGGTCTAATTGCCATTTCTTCTTCCAAGTATTTAGAATATGTTATGATTTCAATCTAACACCTTTTAGTTAATTCAAATCAAAATATTCAAGACCAAAATGCAATTCTGATTTCAAAATTTTCACATTTCAAAGACAAAGTTCTGCACTTTCCTTCATACGCATTTACTTCTTTCAAGCAGAGATTCCAATACATTGAAATAATCATATTCAATACAACAATGCAATTTGAGAAAAGTATTACATTCATTTATTGATTTCAAAAGACAATTTTACATCTTCTCTCTTTTATTTCTTCCAAAACATATATTATATACAAGGACAAAATAATACATTTTCTTCTCATGTGTTTCACATTTCCACTTTCAAAATAGGGACTTCATAGTGCATGATAAACAAAATTTCCAAAATCCTTTGAAAAGGTAAACACTTCCAATAGTTCCAATGAAGCTCATACAACCCCCTTTCCATTTGATTTCAAAATACAATATACAAAATAATACCATTCTTTCAAAATAGAATAAAAAGTTTAACTCTTTTACATTTCCAATTTCCACTTGCAATCAGTACAACATCTTTACATTACAAACATTTACAAGTTCATCCACTTCTAGTGGGAAAGGTTACAATGAGATTTCATTTCACAATGGATTGTCAAACTATCTTTTCTCAGCTCCAGAACAATAACATGCATTCCTCTCATTCATCCAATTTGATCACAACAGGAGTAGGGGAAAGGAAATGCTCTGCACCCAACCAAGACATCCAATGAAGAGGAGAATCCATCCTTCTTCATTGGCACCCGAGCCCCAACCACAACGCAATAAAATATGTGATCCAACTCATGGAAGAATAGGCTTCCACAAACACACAAGTAGCATTTTTACAATAAAACACATTCCAAAACATAATGTAGTTTTACAACTACATTAACACATGACAAACAATACTAAGGCTTCATCAAGCAATCCAAAGGAGCAAGAAGTTATTGGGGGTGCTTCTTATTCCTCCCAAAAGGGGAAATGGGTATCACCACGTGAGTTACAAACCACCAAAAAATAGTATATCAAAACCTTAACATTCCTTATGCCTCCCCAAGTACCTCTTATTCCTCACATTTCCTTATGCCTCCCCAACCTCTTATGGCACCCCATAATGAGTAAAGAAATGCAAATCTATTTCTTTGTAAGGTGGAACCCAAATCCCAACTCCCTCCACCCTTATACCTCCCTAAAACACACTTATTCCTCCCACAAAATAAGCCCCATAGTCTTCTTCTACACCATTCCTAGGCCATCTACCCAACAACCCACAAACATGCCAAAACATTCACAAATTAACATTTACATCTATAAAAGAGAGCATTTCATGAGTCAAGCTCTTACCTCTCCATGATGGAGTTATTGCAAATTCTCAAAACAACAAGCTCTATCCCAATGCAAGTAATCCAAAAATTTAGCCAAGCACAAGTATGCAACAATTTTTCCAAAATTACTTCAAATCAACAACCCCCAAAACAACTAGAAATTTCTCCTAAAAATGAAGTCCCCAAAGTGAAGCAACCCAAAACAAATCAAGGAATTTGAATTTAATAGAAGAGGGAAGGGAAGAGGATGAGGTGGATCCATGTAGGATGCCACATCACACATCCTCCATCCCAATCCCAAAATTAAAAATCATTCTCCAATGCATAATAAATAGGTGGGTGAATAATATGATAGTTTACTTCCACACTCAAATCCAACCCACACCCCAAAGGACTGAAATTAAATCACGTAAGAGAAGTGCAACTAAAACATACAATTTGTCTTCCCAAAATGCATTACAAAAGTCTAATTTTAACTCTCCAACCATAGGTATGGTTGGTAAATAAATTTAAGAGGAATGAGACAAGTTTAACTTGTCCCACAAGCCTCATAAAATATCCCCAAGGACAATTTCGAATTTCTAAGAAGGTGGAGTGTTTCACACTCCAAAGTTAACTTACACATCACTTACACATCTCTTACAACACTTTAATCCAAAGCCAACAACTCTATTAATTACCTTCTTATGACATATTTGGTTTATTTATTTTAACAATATGGTTACTCATAATATTACACACCATTTAAAGAATAATGAAAAGGGTAAAAGCACCACAAAATAAACACAAGCAAACCGATAAACAAAGGGACCAAATAAAAGAAACACATAAAACCCCTTGGTCACATTTAAAGGTGATTTCCCCCATGGAAATCCCTAATAAAAATACAAGCACACACAAACAAAACATGTTGCCATGGTGACCTTGTTGAATTCATCTATAATTCCAATGTGCTTGGTCTCTAATCCTGCGATATTTGTTGTGATAGTTTAACCTGCAAAACACAAATAACTCCTTCGGCCTCATGGCCATATGAGAACATCCAAAATAATATAAATATAATTCCCTAAATAATTTAGATATATGAATCACAACAACATCAAAGTAATTTAACAAAATCATGTATAGTTTACTAACAACTATATCATCATCCAATAATTTTCCATTTCTAAGTCTACTCATAATATTTGAACATCACAAGCCCAAACAACATCCATCATATAACCATGTCAAACAATATATCATCATCAACATATAAAATGTCTCTAATAATCATCATGCATCATAAATAAATCAAGTCAACAATAATCCATGATCTAACATCTATCATCATACTATAATAAGGTCCATAATCATGTCCATAATCTAATCAGAAGTATCATGATTTGTACCAAAAAGGTGTCAAAGAAAAGTGGGTACTACATCCCGCTCCCCTTAGACTTCGAATTTCTCCTTGAAGTCATTGGAACAAATGTGGAAACTAAACTCATAGGAAAGTAGCATCCTCCCATGTAACTATAGTCTCATCATATTTGTCCCACTGTACCTGGTTTTAATCAACGTCAATGAATCAAGGCCCAGGGTCCTGTGATCTAGGATGCGAATGGGTTCCACCATCACTTGCCCATGATCATGTACTTGTAATGATGTCCAATCTAATACATGAGAAGGATTTGCAACATATCTCCTAAGAGCTAAAACATGAAACACATCATGTATGTGAGACAAGCTGGGTGGTAAGGCTAGATGGTACGCCAAAGGGACGATACGCTTAAAGATTTCAAAAGGACCCATGAATCTAGGAGCCAACATAGAAAATTTTCCATAATGGATAGGGATTTTATGTGGCCTTACACGAAGGAACACCTTCATCCCACATCAAAGCTATGGTCGGTCCTATGTTGATCTACATACTTCTTTTGTTTGTCATGTGCCTCTTGTAGTCTCTGTTTGATCAAAACCACATGTATTGCTCCATGTCCTTGCAATAAAATTGGTCCAAGAGAAACCCCGTCTTCTCTAGCATGTCCTAGCTAAGAGGTGTCCTGCACTCTCTACCATAAAAATCCTAAAAAAGGAGCCATGCCTATAGAACTCTAAAAGCTATTATTGTAGGAAAACTCCACCAAGTACAAGAACTCCTCCCATCTAGACTATTGATCCATCATGTACATCCTGAGCATGTCCTCTAAAATCTAATTCACCCACTTAGTCTATCCATCTGTCTTAGGGTGATATTTTGTGTTGAAATTGATCTTATTCCCGAGGGCATGCTACATGGTAGTCCAAAAATGGGAAGTATACAAAGGATCGCGGTCACTAATGATATTTCATGGAATCTCATGCAACCGGAAAATCTCATCCAAGTATACCCATTGCCATTGCACTAGATATATAAGTGGTCTTCACCAGAGAAAAGTGAGCCACTTTTGTCAATTTATCAACCGTGACCATGATGGTGTCATGGTGATATCTCAACATCGGTATCCCAACAATGAAATCCATGGAAATGGTGTCCCATTTCCACTCCAGTATAGCATGAGGGAAAAGAAGGCCAATTTGATGCTGATGTTGGCCTTAACTTTCTGGCACTTTAAACATCATGACATGAACGGGGACATGTCTCGACAAAGTCCTCTCCAATGATACAACTATCTCAAGGTGGTGTGCATATTCTTCACCCTGGGATGGGATGAATGGGGTGCATAATGTGCCTCTGCCAAGATGTCCTTCCTCAATCCTCCATCTATGGGAACAAAAATTCAGCCTTTGTGCCTAAGAAGACCATCTGCCTCTAAGTAAAAACCATCAAACTTCCTTTTCCTCTAAAGGGAAGTGATGGGACTCAATATTTCAAGAGAATTCTTAAAAAATCTCTACAAGTAGTAACCCGCTAATCCCATGAAGTTACACACCTCAATCACAATAGTGAGTGTTGGCCTATCCACAATGACTGTAATCTTGGAAGGATCGATGGTGATACCTTCCTAGAAATTTCATATGTCCAAATATCATACTTCCATCTCCAAGAATTCACACTTCTCCAACAAGCATTGAGCTTCTCACAAAAGACTTTGAAGAACCTAGTGAAGGTTCCCCTCATGCTCCTCACGTGTACGTGAGTAAATCAAAATTTCATCAAGAAAGATGAGCACCCAGTGATCTAAAAGGAATTGAATACCCCATTCATCAAAATCATTAATATTAGGTAATTAAGCAAACCTAAAGGTATTGAACTCATAGTGGTCATATCTCGTAAAGGCATCTTATGAATTTCCCCTGCCTCGCATCAATCACACCTCTGGTAAGCCCTACTACTTAATATCAATCTTAGAGAAAATTGTGGCTCCTTCATTCGATCAAACAAATCATCAATGCAAGAAGGGGATAAATATTCTTGATCATTACTTTGTTCAATTTGTAGTAATCAATACACAACCACGAGGAGGAAATCCTTCTTCCCTCACAAAGATCACCGGTCGAAGGGGATAGTAAGTAATTCCTTTTCTCCAAAGAGAAGTCTTGAAAAAATATCGGGGTGGTCATCCAATAGGTGTGCTCATGATATAGGGATAATCCCATGATAAAGTGCTCCTTTGATAAGGCTCTATCAAATCCATATCTATATGAAAATTAATCTCGCATGGGGTGGTTGATAGCTCCCCCGAAAAGACATCAACAAACTCTCTCAAAATGGGGTGATCATCAAGTGACCCACTAGACCCATCCTCTAATCTCATCATTTATAAAGACATACATTTGATAACCCTATCGTACACACTACGAAAAGTGCATAACAGAGATGCTACTAATAGAAAATGGGTCTCTTGAACCCTAAAATTAACTCAACTCCCCAAATCATCTACAAGATATAGTCTTGTGGTAACAATCCAGTATGGCGATCTAACAACCAATCCATACCCATTCATCAATGACTGCATATGAGCCCAAATGAAGGATTACAAAGATCTGAGGGTAGTGGTGAAAGGTGAAATCCACCAGTGGCCATAGTCTCTTAACTAAGGATTAAAAAGATATTAGGTTTAGAAGCCATCTCAACATCCCAATATGACCCTTCCTAACTGACTTAAGGTCATTTCTCTACTAAAGATTATGGATACCTTCAGAAGATCAAACAAAATGGAGGTAGAAATACCACCAATGCTACCTGTAGTCTCAATAACTTTACTCGATGCTCTTCTTGCTTAGTGGTTCCAAATGTTACGTACATCCTATGACTTCACCCCATGTCACCAACATTAGGCTCTGAGATCTATGCCTTACCCTTGTTATTATGGTTATGTGGGAAATATCACCAAAAATGTCAAGTAACACCACAACCAAAACAACCACCTAATCCTCTCCCCCTGTGTAGCAGTCAATCAGTTAGTACTGCGGAGGTATTTGGTGTGGATCTTGATGATCCGACTACGGTCTGCTAAGGTCTCTACTAGCGAGCTCCTGTTGAGTGAGCTCTATAGGCATCTTGTGTCCTGATGGGACCCTTAGGAGGAGGCCCCATACTCTGACCTCTCTATGCATCAAACCTCTGTGGAGGTCTATACGGTGGGTGAGACTGCTACCGCCACTGCTGTGGTCTAAAAGATGACTATGCTAAACCCTGACCACCATGAGGAAGAGGTATTGACCCCCTCAATCTACTATCATACATCTGTTGTATGTGGCTCTAGACTCGGTCTTTAGCTTTGGGGCTTACCTCAAGTGTCCTTTGCTATATAGGACTTCTAGACGGCCTCAGCAAATGTCTAAGGGCAATGGATCCTCACTGCACCTCCAATGTCTAGATTTAGGCCTTGGATGAACCTCTAGATCCACACCTTCTCATCCTACATGTAATCAAAATACTTTGGAATAGATCTAGAAATCTACTCTCATACTCAGCCACTATAAGATATGCCTGTTGGAGGTCATGAAACTCATCTATCTGTTGTTGTATAAACCTCCGTGACAAGTATCTACTCCAAACGCTCCTCAAAGAGATCTAAGGTAACTATCTTAGAATCAACATGGAGCTTCTACTCCTTTGTCCATGACTAGACACCAACTCCATCCCTAAGTAGATGGATCGTAACATGAGCTTTCATGTTACTAGAATAAGGACAGAGCTTGAAGCATCCACTCAAGCTCACCAACCAAGCCTCTTCTTGAAATCCACCTATGTCACCTGAATAATGTGATAGTCGAAGCTTTAGGATCTCCCTAATGTGATCTGCAGATGTGGTATTTCATCCTCTAGGCCTCTCTGTATGCTCATCCCTAAGCCTAGGTCTTCAAAACCTATCTCTATATCCCAAAACGCGGTCACCATGTCCCCTCTATGGTGACTCAGATCTGGTTGACTCTTCATGGAAATTCTCTCCTCCATGCTCCTCCTGCGTTGAGGAGATACCTGACCCTCAATGGAAGTGTACCTATCATATCTCACTATATGTCCTCCTACCAATCCTCTGCATAGAGTGACATTAACATCATGAAGTGTCTACAAAATATGTGGTAGGATAGCTACTACAACATGCCCCAAAGGTGGTATGTCTAAGTCTATGTGAAAAGGCTCCTCATTTTTTTTGTGCCTTCTACACAAAACAAAATGAGAGTTAGTTCACCTTTCTAGTTTTATTAATTTTCCATGTTTACTAAAATATGTAATTTATAACTAAGTTGCTTTCTAGATTTAAAAGTATGATAGGTTTAACTTTTATGTCTCAAGTTTTCTAGTGTGCCCAATAGTCTAAGCTTTTGAACCACTACCCTGATACCAAGTGTAATGCCCATTAAAACAACCCACTTGAGACCAAAGAACAACCAAGGATTAGTTAGGAAAATTATGGAATAATTTTTTTTATTAAAGGAATCTACAACCACGTTACAAAAAACATACATCACTAACAGGTTCCAAAACAATCATAATCTACTAGAATATATTTTTTTTATTAACAATTAAAAGAAGTCATAAGGTCAAAAATTTAGGGTTAGAAGTTTTAATTAGGTTCAGAGGGTAATTCCACACCATACCCCCTCTCTAAAAGGCTTAAAGTTTCAACTTGATTTTTATCACACTTAATGCATTCAGAATTTCCCTAAATCACTCCTAATGGATAGGAAATTTCCTCACCTTTCCAATGATATAAATAAGTCCTCCTAACTCTTCATATTTTTCAAGTTATGGGCCAGTGGGGCTTGGGGTGAAAATTTTCCCCAAGGGTGGGCCTGCGGTCCCAAGGGAGAAAATTTTCCCAAAGGCGTGGATCTTGGCGGGCCGCGGGGAGACCCTTGGAAATTTTCTACATGGGGAAAAAAAAACAAATTGTGACCCAAACTCCCGCAAGTCCACAAGGGACACTTAGTACTCCCTAAGGTAGTGTGGGGAAAAGTGGGGAAAGGTGGGGAGGTGGGAGACATTTTACTAATTCTTTTGCGTGGGTGAAAAGTTGGCTTTGTGCCCACACTCCCATGAGTCTACAAGGGGACATGTGGAATTCCTAAGCCAAATAGGGAAGGTAGGGCGGTGGGGATAATTTTTCTTAACACCCAAGGGCTAATAGTGTACATAGACCCGCCCCTCCGCCGGCACCTCGCGATGCCACATGGTAGCCCCTGATTGGCTGCAGGCTGGCGAGATAGCGGGGGAAACCTAGAAAAATTTCCAAAAATTTTCTAAGATGTAAAAGACAAAAAGGGACTTGTTCCTTCACCGATTCCTCGTGACACCACGTGGCATCACCTGATGGGTTACGAGCCGGTGGGAACATTTGGAAAATTTTCCCAAAAGTTTTCAAAAGTGCTAAGTTAAAAAGGGGATCCACCCCGTTGACACCTCATGGTTCCACATGGTGCCACATGGCCAAAGGGTGAGGAAATTTTGAAAATTTCCCAAAATTTTCCTAAGTGCTTAAGGGAAAAATTTGGGCCGCGGGGCTTCTAAGGAATTTTTTCTTAAAATTTTAACACCAATGAAGAAAACTTGAAGGCCATAACATTTTGATAGAAAGCTTAGTTTTGGAAAATGAAGAATTTATGGAAAGCTCTTGACGTCCTCTTCACTCAAAGATCATTAATTTTTGGTTTGACAAAGTTTAAGGGGTCAATTTTAAGAAAATGGCCTACAAGATTTAATAGTGTGAACTGGTAATTCTTGACTTGTGAGATTTGTCCAATTTTATCTTCTTCCTCTCTCAACATGTCAAATAGATATGGAGAATCGTTCTTAGGAGGAATTAGGATAATATTGTGTGGTAGATCTATTTGATTGAATTTCTAATTCAATTTTTTTCAATTTTGATAGCAAAATGATTGTGAAAACTTTGAACTCAGTTTTGCAAGATTTTGGAATATTTCCTTTAAGTGTTTTTGTCTATTTGAACTTGTTTAGGGCCTACTACTCCAATTCAATCATTTAATTTGTTATTATATTGTTGTAGGCTCAAACTGTGCATTTTTGGTTTAGATAATTGCCAGTTTGAAATTACAAATAACAGGGATCAAATTTTGATGGGTCTAATTGCCATTTCTTCTTCCAAGTATTTAGAATACATTCCAATTTCAATCTAACACCTTTTAGTTAATTCAAATCAAACTATTCAAGACCAAAATGCAATTCTGATTTCAAATTTTTCACATTTCAAAGACAGAGTTCTGCACTTTCCTTCATATGCATTTACTTCTTTCAAGTAGAGATTCCAATACATTGAAATAATCAGATTCAATACAACAATGCAATTTGAGAAAAGTATTACATTCATTTATTGATTTCAAAAGGAAATTTTACATCTTCCCTCTTTTATTTCTTCCAAAACATATATTATATACAAGACAGAATAATACATTTTCTTCTCACATGTTTCACATTTCCACTTTCAAAACAGGGACTTCATAGTGCATGATAAACACAAATTTCCAATGGAAGAATATCATATGAACAAGGTAAACACTTCCAATAATTCCAATGAAACTCATACAACCTCCTTTCCATTTTATTTCAAAATATAGTATACAAAACAATATCATTCTTTCACATTCTTTCCAAAATAGAATATACAAAGTATAACTCTTTTACATTTTGAATTTCCACTTACAATCAGTACAACATCTTTCCATTACAAACATTTAAAAGTTCATCCACTTCTAGTGGGAAATGTTACAATGAGATTTCATTTCATAAGGAACTTTCAAACTATCTTTTCTCAGCTCCAGAATAGCAAAATGCATTCCTCTCACTCATCCAATTTGATCACAACAGGAGTAGGTGAAAGGAAACGCTCTCCACCCAACCAAGACATCTAATTAAGAGGAGAAGCCATCCTTCTTCATTGGCCCCCGAGCCCCAACCATAATGCAATAAAAGATGTGATCCAACTCATGGCAACAAAAGGCTTCCACAAACACACAAGCAACATTTTCACATTAAAACACATTCCAAAATAGAATGTAGTTTTACAACTACATTAACACATGACAAACAATACTAAGGCTTCATCAAGCAAGCCAAAGGAGAAAAATCTATTTGGGATGTTGTTTATGCCTCCTAAAAGGGGAAATGGGTATCACCACCGAGAACAAACCACCCAAAAATAGTATCTCAAAATGTATGTACATTCCTTATGTATGTATGTATGTATGTATGTATGTATGTATGTATGTATCATTTTAAATTTGACATGCCTTTATGCCTCCTCAAGCTCTTATGGAACCCCATAATGAGTAAATAAATGAAATCTATTTCTTTGTAAGGTGGAACCCAAATCCCAACTCCCTCCACCATTATACCTCCCTAAAACACACTTATTCCTCCCACAAAATAAGCCCCATAGTCTTCTTCTACACCATTCCTAGGCCATCTACCCAACAACCCACAAACATGCAAAACATTCACAAATTAACATTTTCATCTATAAAGAGAAGCATTTCAAGAGCCAAGATCTTACCTCACCATGATGGAGTTATTCAAATTCCAAAACAACAAGCTTTATCCCAATTGCAAGTAATCCAAAACAACCAAGCCACAAGTATTCAATAGTTTTTCCAAAATCCTTCTTCAAATCAATACCCCTAAAATAGCAAGAAAATTTCCTAAAAATGAAGTCTCCAAAGTGAAGCAACCCAAAACAAGACAAGGAATTCCAAATTTATAGAAGAGGGAAGAGAAGAGGATAAGGTGGATCCATGTAGGATGCCACATCACACATCCTCAACCCTAATCCCAAAAGTCAACTTCATTCTCCAATGCATAATAAATAGGTGGGTGAATAATATGACAATTTACTTACACACTCAAATCCAAACCACACCCCAAATGACTAAAATTAAAACATGTAAGAAAAGTACAATTAAAACCTACAATTGGTCTACCCAAAATGCATTACAAAAGTCTAATTTTAACTCTCCAACCATAGGTATTGTTGGTAATTAAATTTAAGAGGTATGGGACAAGTTTAACTTGTCCCATAAGCCTTCAAGGACAAATTCAAATTTTCAAGAAGGTGGAGTGTTTCACACTCAAAATTTAACTTACACATCACTTACACATCTCTTACAACACTTTAATTCAAGGCCAAAAACTCTATTAATTAAATTCTTATGACATATTTTAATTAATTAACTTAATCAACATGATTACTCACAATATTTACACACCATTAAATAATTAAAGGAAGGGTAAAAGCATCACAAAATAAACACATGCAAACATAAACAAAAAGGGGCCAAAATAAAAGAAACATATAAAATCCCTTGGTCACATTTATAGGTAATCCCCCCATGGGAATCCCTAACACACACAAGCACGCACAAACAAATACTAGTTGCCATGGTGACCTTGTTGAATTCATCTATAATTTCAAAGTGGTTGGTCTCCAATCCCCGATGTTTGTTGTGATATTTTAACCTACAAAATACAAATACCTCTTCGGCCTCGTGGCCATATCGTAACGTCCAAAATAATATAAATATAATTCAAATTCTAAAATCTTCTAGATATATGAATCACAACAACATCAAAACAATCTAACAATATCATTTATAGTTTATCAACAACTATATCATCATCCAATAATTTTCTATTTCTAGGTCTACTCACAATATCCAAATATCACAAGTCTACACAATAGTCATAATATAATCATTATCAATATCTAAATGCCTCTAATAATCATCATGCATCACAACTGAATCAAGTCAACAATAATCCATGATGTATATCTAGCATCATACTATAATAAGATCCATAATCATGTCTATAATATAATCAATGGTATCATGATTAGTATCAAAAGGTGTCAAAGGAAGTGGGCACTACATTAAGCTTGTCCCATACCTCTAAATTTCATATAGCAACTATACCTATGGGTTGGGGGTCAAAAATAGACCCGTTATGTATTTTTTAAGGAAAAAGGTGACATTTATTGCACTTTTTTACATGGGTTTTAAATAATGTCCTTAGGGGGTGTGGGTTTGTGTTGAGTGTGTAAGAGGCTTTTCATTTCTCTCAACCACCAATTTATTGTGCTTTGGGGTTGAGGTTTGACTTGTGAGGTGGAGTTGAGGATAAGTGATTTGGCATCCTACATGGAGCCACCTCACCCTCGTCTCTTTTTTTTCTATAAATGCAAGTTTAATTGTTTTTTAGGGGTTACTTCATTTTATTGTGCTCTTATGTTTTTAAGTTAAATATTTTTTGGAGTTCTTGTTGAAGTTTTGAATATTTTGGAATTGGATTGAGCTTAAAGGAGCTTGGAGTGTGATTCTTTTATCTAGTTCTTACTATGGAAAGGTAGGAGCTACACCCTTCTTTACTTATTTTGTTTTATATGTGTGTATTGCATGTAAGTCAATGGTTTGTGTGTTTTTTGGGATCATAGGTAGAATGGATAAGTATGATGAAGGAGAAGGCTATGGGGATTGTATATTGTATGGAGGCATAAGATTTTTGTTTCATGTTTTAGGGATTGAGTTTGGTTTGGTGCCCCACCTTTGATAATAAAAATACTTTCTTTTTCACTTGGTTCCTTTGAGGGAGACATAAGAGATTGCAGGAGGCATAAGAGAATGTGGGAGGCATACAAGGATCTTGAGGGAGGCATAATATTTTTTAAAGGTTTTTGTTTTGTTTTGGATGGTTTTAAGGTGGGAACCTAACCCCCATTGGGAGGCAAAAATGATCTCCCCATAGATTCCTTTATCCAATGGCTTTGAGTTTCCAAGCCTTGTGTATTTTGAAAGTTGCATTGAATGTGTGTTAAATGGCTGTGAAGGTGTGTATTGTGATGTGGAAGCATTGTGTTAGTTTCCATGAGTCATATCCATTCCTTATTGCACTTTGTTGGGGCTTGGGGGCCAATGAGGAGGGTAACTTCTTCTCCTCATTGGATTATTGGTTGGGTGGAGAGTGTTTCCTACTCCCCCATTTTTGTTGTTGTTATTGAAGTGAAGAAATTGTGGAGCTCTTGTTGAAGATTTGGGACTTGGAGCATTTGTAGAAGTCAAAAGGAAATCCTTCATTGTAAAAACCTTTCATGTAATTCCCACTTAAGGTGGAAGGCTAGTAGTCTTGCATTTAAAAGAAAAGTTTTATTGTATATTTTATTTATCAAGTTGTAATGTATTTTTTGAAAGAAAGATTGTTGCATTGTAAGAAAATGAGTTATGTTCAAAAGAAAAATAAATTTCATTGTTACTTATAGGATTTTTCATCATTGTAAGAATGAAAGGAAAACTTGGAAGTTGTAAATAATTGAGAATGTATTCTTAGAAAATTTGGAATGTAATATAGTTGCTTGTTCTTTCTTGAATAAGTGATTGTGGTTGTAATGGAAAAATGCACTAAGTTATAGTGAATTACCTTGTTGAAGGAATTACATTATTGTTGTGGAAAAGAAAGAAATATTACTTAGAAATATATTGAAATTCATTCATTCCCTTGAGCTTGAAAGCAATTTTTATTAGAAAAGTATCCTTGTTGTTGTTTCCTTATATTCTATTGAAATAGAAAATCTATATAATTAGTTATATAAGTCATGGAATGAATAAATGTTGTTAACCTCTCAACTTGTAAATTCGGGTATATAAAAATAATCTAGGGTTAAAATGTAAATTATTCTAGTAAAGATTATTTTTGGAAAAATTGATGTATTGATGGTTTTTTTTTCAAAGAACAAGACCACCGCCCTTTGCAAAGTGGAGGTATTTGGACCGCCTTGACCTTATCATAAAGCAGTGATCTCGAACCGCCACCTAGGAAGGGCGGTGGTTTATGAATAGTCACTCGGGAAGGGTGGCGGTCAAAGAACCGTATGCTGCTCACGGCGGTAGTTTCATTGCTATCGGCGGAAAAATTAAAATCCATGACTATGCAAGTTTTAACTTCATTTAATTAAAATTTGAGCCTATAAAATGTAAATAATAAACTACCACCAACAATATGGGAACAAACTCATCGTTTAAGAATGTAAATCTTCAAATGACCATTCAAATGTATTAAATCTCATAGATTAATTGGCAAGAGGGTTTTTCCCGAATAAAGAAGTCAAGAATGGAATAACTAAATAACAACTCCTTATTTAGGGTGGAAACCTCTACAATCAACAAATGGAAGACATTGCTATAATAAATCCATAAACTAAACTAAACTAAACTAAGTTAGATCCAAATGCATTCCTCCATGTCTTCCACTCCTCCAACCTGCAAATTAAAGAAAAGAAAAGAGACCAAATGAGGAGGCTAGGGCAAAGAGAAAGGTTTAATAAAATTTCATAAGGATAGTTAGGGTTAGTTTGGAACCCTAGGATCTAGTGGCCACAATTGATTTGATCCAAGGGTTAAGAATCATCCCTACAATTTTTGGTGAGAATATTTATATTACGGGCTTTTAAATAATTTAAGTGTATGTGAAAATGGGTGAATGGGGCCACTTAGTGCCCTAGTGTATTAAGTTAAAAATGTAACTCTCCTAGTATGTTTTAGTAAATGATTCAATGGACATTAAGGCTAATAATTTAAGGGAACTAAGGTAACTAAGGATAAGGGTTTAATAAATGTGGGTTTGAATGTTATCTTAAGAAGGGGAAAACTATTTAATCAAGTAAAAATTAATGAACACTTTTCTAGCGGATTGTAATTAAATTGACATTAGAAATGGATTAAGAATATTTAATTATTAATCTAGACCTGATCCATCCATTATAATGTAGCAAATTGTTGGTAGGAATTAATTAAACGTATTATAGGGTTTGACACCCTTGTAATATTAAACAAAACAAAAAATTATCCGCAACTTTCTAGATGATTATTTAAGGTTTAATTTGGTTTTAGAACATCGAAAATTGTGGGCGTTACATTTCTCTCTTCTCCTTCCTTTTTTCTTCTTCCTTATTATCACGTATTTTTGATCTTTTACTAAAATCGTAAGAATATAGTTCTATCTATTCAGAAACATATTGATATGATTTAAGTCACTTTTTCTATATTATCCTTTTAACACTTGTTTTTGGTCACCAAAAATCTACCCTTTTTGTCGATTCTTTTTCCCAAAGTGTATGTCAAAATGTGAGCTAATTCGATTGTTATTAGAATCAATTCAATCAAGATGTAGAAAAGAGATTGAAATCAATACAAGTGGATT
Organism: Taxus wallichiana var. yunnanensis; assembly: GCA_018340775.1. Taxonomy (NCBI): domain Eukaryota; kingdom Viridiplantae; phylum Streptophyta; class Pinopsida; order Cupressales; family Taxaceae; genus Taxus; species Taxus wallichiana. The sequence goes on along the minus strand of CM031239.1, from coordinate 454,847,593 downwards.
ATATTGAATTTTAAAAGTAAGGAATCTATTTAACCTTTTTGAAACACCCTTCGCCTATTAGAAATATAATCCCAACCACTTCATTTACTTTGCTCATCCCAAGTGAGAGTCTTTGGTTTTCAAATTTTATACCTTCACATTTAATATGGTTAGTTGGGAAGTCATGTATTAATAAATTAAATAAGGAAGGTTCTAGATATTATTTTTTCCAACCATATGGAAATAAATATGTAGAAATAAAATAGATAGATCTAGAGAAGCCATATATGAGTTATTGCAATAGCAAGAAACATTAAAAATAGAGAAAAAAGAGCGATTGTATCAATTATTTGTAATAACAAAAACAAGTTAAAGAAATAGTTATGTATTTTCGGAATTGAATATCCAGTAGTAATGATGGAAAATATGGAAGAAATTTACAGAGGAGAAATATAAATACATATACAATAGTGTCTATACTATATGTAAATCAGTTTTTGTTGATAAAAGAAGAAAGAAATTTCTATTTTCTTCTTTGGTTTTATTTCATTAATTGTTTTGTGGGTTTGATAGTGTTTCCATGTTTTTATTCATTCTCATGTTTTAAAATCTGTGTTGCATGTTCCTTCCTCCATCATCCATAGAACATTGTGGTATCAGAGCTAGGTTCTTAAGGGAGAGTAGATTTATTTATTTATTATTATGGCTAAAAATGAAGCCAAACCCTAGCAACAACCTCCCACTTTTGATGGGAGAAATTATGATGTATGGTCCAAGAAGATGAAGACCATTTTGATTCTAAATTATTTATGGGATTTAATCTAAAATGGGTTTGTAGATGTGACTGATAAAGTAGCTTATGCAACTTTGACAAATGCACAAAAAACCCAGTTGAAGGAAACCAGAAGAAAGGATGCAAAATCTCTCAGCCTCATTGAATGTGCAATGGCAGAGCCAATATTTCCAAGCATAGCAAATAAGAACTACTCTAAGGAAGCTTGGGAAATACTTCAAAATAAATATAAGGTCAAAGATAAGGTAAAGCTTGTTAAACTTGAGTTATTAAGAAAATAGTTTGAAACCTTTCGGATGAAGGAAGAATTATGTATTATTGATTTTCACATGAGGATTTTTGAGTTAATAAATTAGTTTAATAAAAAAAAATTATTATTGGTAAATAGTTTTTTGAAAGGGACTATACCCTTTTACAACAATGCTCAAAAGCAAAATTTAACCCTAGAAAGCCCAACAAAAGAAAACAGCCAAGAACCAGCAAAACAAAAATTTTGGCTTCAAAAAAGCTAAAAACAACCACTTAACAAAGAACACAACCGCCAAAGAACTATGCATTGGCCATTTTCCCAGATGTAACAATAATAGCACTAACAACGACCAGAATCAAACCTTGTCTGGAGTGGTGGGAGGTTTAGATTTGACATTTCCCTTCTTCTTCCGATCTACCACTGTCCATTCAAGATTTCCTGCATCCAATGCAAATGAAGCATCTGCAATGGACTTGATGTGTATGTGACCCATAGGAAGGGGGGCCGAAACTTCCTTAAACACTGAATCAACAATCTGTGGAGGATAGTCTGTAGGAAGTTTCGCTATGTTGGCCTGTGAATCAGTCATTACGGGTGAGTCAACATGCAAGGGGGCACTAGAATCCTCAGCTGGATCTGAGTCAATTGTGAGATGTTCAGGAAGTGAATCCTTCCACCAAGCAGCTTTGGTCTTTCGTTTGGAATGTTCACAATCATTTGTAACATGACCAGTTTGGAAGCAACACCGACATCTGAAGGCAAGTCTCTCATAGTCAATCCTTTGTATCAGAGCCTTTCTCCAATCTGAAGATTGATTTCTGCTGGTAAGGGTTTGGAGGTATCAATATCAACCAGGATACGAGCAAACGTAGTATGTGTTTGAATGGAGGTCTTATCATAAATTAGTTTAATATTAATCTTGAAGCCATAGAGAATTAGAGGATTGTTGCAAAAATACATAGAAGTTTGTCGATTATATTTTACCCGATTTTTGTAGCAATCGAAGAATCCAAGGATATATCTAAGATGACAGTTTATCAGTTGATGGGTTCACTTCAAACCCATGAGAAAAGTTTGAATAGATCATCTCCTCCTTTAGAGAAAGGTTTTAAATCTGAGACAAATTTAAGAGGTAGGGGGAGAGGAAGAGATAATAGAAGAATAAATTCCAGTGGTAGAGGAAGGGGTAGAAGAAACCCTAGAAGAATTTCAACTTATATCGAGAAGGAAAAAGAACATCACAATAGGACTCTCAAGACAAAAAGAGGAGGAGAAACTTAAATAAGAGGTATGAGATAAGTATTGTTCAAAGTGTTATTATTATCACAAGTGTAGTCATCTTGCAAGTGAATGCAGAAAAAGGCGGCATGACCAATCAAGGAAAAGTGTTGATGTGGCTAATGAAAAGACAACTAATTTTAAACCAATTCCAAATTTGTTCATTATGTGTAATGTTGTTGAACAAAGTAATGTTGAAGTATGGTATTTGGACAGTGGTTGTAGAAACCACATGAGTGGTAATGCAAGTTTATTTTAATTTCTTGATAAAAATGTTAATTCGAAAATAATGATGAGGAACAATGAATTGGTTCTAGTTTTAGGAAAAGGAGAAATAACCATACAGAGCAAGCAAGGAGATAGAAGGGTAATCAAAGATGTGTATTATGCCCCCAAAATAAAACATAATCTCTTAAGCATTGGACAACTGGTTCAAAAGGGGTACAAAGTCCTGATGGAAAATGGAGAATGCATAATATTTGACAAAGATGGGAGCAAGAACAAGATTGCAGCCATACAAATGTCAAAGAATCAAATGTTTCCTCTCATAATGAAAGCTGATTTTTCTATGCAATCAACGAATGAGAAGCCACATGTAGCTTTCAAAACAACCATCAAAGATCCATCCAGACTTTGGCATATGAGGTATGGACACTTGATTTTTTCGGGTTATCTATTTTATCAAAAAATAATATGGTTAGTGGGCTGCCATCAATTGTAGAGGGTGGAAATAAATGTGAAGCTTGCATATTAGGAAAATAACATAGGCTTCCCTTTCAATCAGGGAAATCATGGAGGGAAAAAGCACCATTAGAGCTGGTGCATTCTAATTTATGTGGCCCTATGCAAACCCCCACATTCTCCAAGAATGAATATTTCTTAACCTTCATAGATGATTATAGTAGGAAGACTTGGATTTATTTCTTGAAGCATAAATCTGAAGCATTCGATAAATTTAAACAATTCAAGGCTTTGGTTGAGAAGCAAAGTGGACACTTCATAAAGGTCCTAAGAACTGATAGAGGGGGAGAGTATGTATCTAAAGAATTTTTAAATTTTTGCAAGCATGAAGGCATTAAAAAGCAATTTATAGCTAGGTACACTCTGTTGCAAAATGGAGTGGATGAGAGAAAGAATAGAACCATCCAAGAGATGGAAAGAAGCATGTTGAAGGAAAAAGGATTGTCAAATGAATATTGGGGTGAAGTTATAGCAACAAAAGTGTATTTGATGAATAGAAGTCCTACAAAGGTTGTACGTAACAAAATTCCACAAGAACCGTGGACACACAAAAGTTATAGCTTGAAGCATTTAATAATTTTTTGTTGTTTTGTATATGCCCATGTCCCAAAAGAAATAAGAAAAAAATTTAGATGATAGAGGTGAGAAGTGCATTTTCATAGGTTATAGTGAAGAATCAAAATCATATAGATTGTATAATCCTATTACCAAAAAGGTTATCATCAGTAGAGATATTGATTTCATAGAATAAATTCATGGGATGGCACTATTGATAGATCTGTGGGTACTAAAACAATGATACCAATAGCTTAAATAAAATGCACCCATGAAAGAACAACTTCTAGCAGTGAAGGTGAAACAATCACATCACAACAAGATGCAATTACAACAGCTCCTCCCTCTTAATAAACAAAACAAAATGTTTGACAAACAAGAAGCTTTAGCATTTCAAGCTATCCCTATTATGAGAGCTCAGATCCTACACTAGAATATATATTATGCCAAGAAAGACAAAGAAATTGAGTGAGATATCTTGATTTTGAAGAAAATATGAATTTTGCATTATTTTATCATAGTGCTCCAACAATTTTGAAGAATCTTTAAATGAAAAGAAAAAGCGTGATGCCATGAATGAGGAAATAGATGAAATAGAAAGGAATAATACATGGGAGATAACTAATTTGCCTTTGGGAAAGCAAGTAATAGGAGTTAAATGGGTTTATAAAACAAAAATTACAAAAAAGGTGAGATTGAAAGACATAAGGCAAGGCTGGTTGTAAAAGGTTACAAGCAAAAACCAGGAAAAGATGTTGATGATGTATCAAGAATGGAAACCGTGTGGGCTGTTTTGGCAATAGCATCCCAACACAAGTGGAAGATTTATCAAATGGACGTGAAGTCAGCCTTCCTAAATGGAGTACTCAAGGAAGAGGTATATGTAGAACAACCACCTGGATATGAGATTTCAGGCCAAGAAGATAAAGTATATAGGCTAAAAAAGGTACTCTATGGTCTCAAACAAGCACCTAGAGCATGGTACAACAAAATAGATTCTTACTTGTTGTCAAATAGATTTAGCGAGAAGAAATAGGAGCCAATACTCTACATCATGATAGTTTAGGGTAATATTTTAATTATTGTTTTATATGTGGATGATTTAATTTTTACATCCAATGATGATATGATGATTGTTTATTTTAAAAAATCAATGAAGAGAAAGTTTGAAATGACGGATTTGGGGTTGTTAAAAAATTTCTTGGCATTGAAGTGAAGCAAATGGATCATGGGATATTCATCTCCCAATCCAAGTATGCCATCGAAGGTTTAGATTTTTTTAAAATGTTGAACAACAAACCTGTCCCAAAGCTAACAACTACAGGCCTAAGATTGAGTAAGGAAGATTCCAACAAAAGTGTAAACCCAACCTTGTATAAGAGCATGGTTGGAAGTTTGATGTACTTAACAACAACTAGGCCGGATATAATGCATGCAGTAAGTTTAATTTCTAGATTTATGGAGTCCCCCAAGGAAACACATTGGAAAGTAGGGAAGAGAATCTTGAGATATGTGAATGGTAGTAGAAACTATGGTATTTTATATGTTGCATCATGTGAACTAGAGCTGATTGGTTATACTGACAATGATTGGGTAGGAAGCATAGATGACAGGAAGAGTAATGCGTGTATGTATTCCATATGGGTTCAGGAGCCATTTCATGGGCATCCAAGAAGCAACCCATTGTTTCTCTTTCTACAATAGAGGCTGAGTACATAGTGGAAAATGCAACAACATGTCAAGCTATTTGGTTGAAAATGATACTTGCAGATTTGGGTGAAGAACAAAAGAGTGCTACTACTATATTTTGTGATAATGTATCCTCCATAGCTTTGACTAAAAATCTAATTTTCCATGGACAAAGAAAACATATTGATATCCGCTATCATTTTATTAGAGAATTGTTGGAGCATGGAGAGATTAAACTCGAGTATTGCAGATCTGAGTAGTAGCTAGTAGATATATTCACCAAATCATTACCACAAAATACTTGTGAATGTTTAAGATAAATCTTGGGTGTCATGGATTCAATAGCAGCTAGCTACAGATAATTACAAGGTATAACTACAAGAATTTTTGTTGGTGGTTGTGATTAATGGAGGTTGTTGGAAATCTAATCCCAGCCACTTCATTTACTAATCATCCTCGGAAGGATTTTTGATTATTAAATTCTAAACCTCCACATTTAATATAGTTAGTTCGGGAAGTCATATATTAAAAAATTAAAGAAGGAAGGTTCCAAATATTATTGTTTCAGTCGTATGGAAGAAAATATGTAGAAAGGAAATGTAAAGAGAAAAAGCAGCCATATATGAGATTTTGTAGCAACAAGCAACACTAAAAAATAGAGAAAAAAGAAGCAGGGCATCAATTATTTTTGTAAAAGCAAAAACAAATAGAAGAAGTAGTTATGTATTTTATGCAAGTTTATATCTAGTAGAGATGAAGGCACAAATGGAATAAATATATAGAGGAGAAACATAAATACATATAGAACAATGTCTATACTATATGTATATCATTTTTGTTGAAAAAAGAAGAGAGAAATTTCTATTTTCTTCTCTGGTTTTATTTCATTTTTTTTTGGTGGGTCTTAAAGTGTTGCTATGTTTTTATTCATTCTTGTGTTTAAAAATCTTTATTGGGTGTTCCTTCCTCCCTCCTCCAACAACAATGCCAAAACCAAAAACCAAATATTTAGGGAGGAACACCTAGCGCTTACTTTTATTAATTGCATCCATTGTGAAAATAAATGTTTGAACATTTATGTCACACTCAATTGTATTTTGAGTTGCATCGTACTCATGTCTTCTATTTAAGAAATGTTCCTTTGAAAACATTACAAGGTATTGATACAAATATAAGGTTCCAAGGAAGGTTTAAATTGTAGTCTTATAGCTAATAACAAGTTCCTAATTTTATAAGTTAAAAGCTCATACTATATAACATTTATTACTTTATTTTCTAAAATAAAATGAATATTCTAAATTATTATATTCGAAGAAAAATATTTATTTACTAACTTAATTATACGTGTTAAAATGAATATGTATTTAAAATCCTTAACATTCAAATTTCCAAAAAGAGTTTGAAATATTCTATACTATTATATTTGACTACGTAAAATATTAGTAAACATATTTCAAAGATATTTATATGAAGAATACAATTAAATATCAATATCAAGGCACATATCTTATAATTTTCATATATATTCACCAATTAAAGCGTTCTACATGATGGAAAGAGAGAAACAAAGAAAATAAATAGAATTGAAAAATAAAAATTAAAACTTGCACATATATACAACAAATGTGGATCTCGTGCTCATTTACATGGAGATTTTGGCGAGGTTTCATTGCTTTATACAAATCATACAAAATGAATAAAACATGCTACTATATAGGCCTTTATGAAAATTAATCCACTTGCAACTATACCTAACTAAAGTAATTAAAATACCTAAAAATATTAAATACCTAAAATACATTATCTTGACTAAAAATACCCTTAAGTACGGGAACTACATTTCACATAGGGATTGCATGTATATAAAAGTTAGGCACTATAGACTAAATGAGGGAATTGGGTTATTTCAACACTCCTCTTTAAACACCACTACCACCATCTAAGACTCCCAAACATTCTATCAAATATGCAAAAGTATCTATTTCTAGTGGCTTAGTGAAAATGTCTACATCATGATATTCATATGGGTGTAACTCCAAGTATATATATTCATTGTTATCAAAGTCTCGATAAAATAATAAAATGGTAAAATCCAGATAAGCAGGGTTCATTTTAAGACACCTCTATAAAATTGTAGGTGGAAAATACCTGGCGAATATCCCCGGAACCAGTTTCAGTGAAAGGCGAATTTGACAGTATTCCAAAACAAAAATTTCACCTGTTTTTCATGGCTCCATCATTGACGTGCGACAACAAGACGTCAATCACTCTTGGACGTGCGTCATCGGCTCCAATTGACGCGTATCACCGGATCGATCGGTGTCACACGTCAGCGCTCGATTGATGCGCGCGTCATCGGCTCCACCGACGCGTCATCGCTCCAGTGACGCGCGTCACTAGCTCCAGTGACGCGTCACATCGATCCAAGTGAAGCGCGCCGCGCTCCACCGATTGGCGTGCGTCTCGGCACCGATTGACATCGTCCACCGATTGACGCCGTCGCTCCACCGACGCGCGCGTCGCGGCTCCATTGACACGTGTCATCGCTCCATTGGCGTGCATCATCGGCTCCAATTGATGCACATCATCGCGCTCCATTGACACGCGTCATCTGGGTCCTCTTGACATGCGCGCCACTGGGTCCTCTTGATGCGCATCACTGGCTCCTACTGACGTGCGTCACTGGATCCTATTGACGCGCATCTCTGGCTCCTATTGACGCTGACGCGTCAGCTAAGGCAATTGACACATGTCAGTAGGAGCCAGTGATGCCCGATTTAGCCTATAAATACCCTTTAACCGGTCATTTTCTCATTTTCACCCTCCCGCTCTTGAATTTTTGCAGGTCTCAATCGTTGTCAAAGATGCAAGTACAACTATAATGTCGACTTCACATGCTTCCCAACTGCAAGTTCAAGAAAAAAATCAAGAGAATCCAATTCAATCGATTTCCAAGATCAACTACAGGAATCCCTTATGCCCTCACATCCATACTGTTTTAAAGATGTCTTTAGAATATAAGGATTTGATGGATGTGTGTGAATTTACAGGGCTCATTAATATGCCCCATTTCGAAACAGATCTGGATATTTTGAATTACCTTCTGTCATCCTACAATTCAGAGGACGGCATTTTTATGTGACTCTGAACGATGGCCGAATGTTCTAATTCAGTATCGAAGCAAATGACATCCATCGGTTTACGGGCCTTCCGTTTAAAAATTTACCAATTGTTACAACCAAGGCAACACTCGTGGAAGAAGACAAGAAATTTCTCGAATCAACGTTCGGTTTCCATGTTGATTGTAAGTATAATTCGTTTTAATTCATATTTTTATTCTATTTTTATTCGATACAATTTGTTGTTATAAATTTATAGTAATTTTCACTCTTTCGCATTTGCAGCCCATGTCAATAAATCCAGGCATGGTGTGGATACACAATCAATTGCACACCACTTTCTTCCTGCACTTATTTCATTTTTTCAATCCAGAATTGTTTTGCAGGGTCGCCAAACAGATATACCAAATTGGGCCATTGCATACATTGTTGCCAGTATCTCAAAACAAAAATTCGATTGGTGCACATATCTATCCAAAAAAATAAGAACTGACATAACAAATTCAAAACTTTCAGAAAAACCTTTCATTTATTCAACAAACTATCTCCTCGGCCTTTATTATGAGGCACTTTTAAATTTAAAAGATAAAAAAATTCCTACTTGCACTGATGAGGAGTTGATGAAGTTGTCAATTCCATTTGAAGATCAACAGGTATAAACTATTTAGTTTGTAATTGTATTTCAATTTTCGACATTACAAAGTGCACAATTATTAAAACTTAAATTTTAATGTTTTACCGAGAAGATATCTTGAAGCCCTTCCCCGAAAAAAGGCATTATCGAGAGGAAGAGGCCAACAACATGCTGAGGCTTCGGGGGACTCCCAATCTGAAATGGAAGCTCACTCCTCTCCAAACCCTCAACAGTTTGAACTCGTTAAATGCCAGAGAAGTAATACCTTCTCATATATTATTTACAAATTCCAAAGTTGCATATTTATTTTTCAATTTAAATTTTAACCAAATGAATTGACAACATTTAATATTGATGAATTGCAGGGACTTTGGAACATACACCTGTTTCACAAACTCAACCTTCTTCCCCAACTCACTCCATATAGTCGCATGCATTCATATCTTCTGAACAGACACTGAGTACAACTCCTACAAGGCCACCCGTAGCACCGAGAAAAACAACCCCTCGACAACAAGGTACAACTCTTCGATAGTACGTTTAATTTTGAAATTTTTGACTTTATGAATTGTTTTCCTATTTTTTCATTTTTTTCTTGTACTTTTCAGCACATGTCAGTCCTGATCAAACCGTGGCACCGACACCCACTCAACCAATAATTTTTAAAATGCCAACCAGAGGAACAGTGAAAAAGAACATTGGTAAACCCATGCCTTTTTCTCTGGCCCCTAGTGGGACACTAAACATTACCTCCTCCTTTCGAATTCCAACTCTCTCACTTGGTGGCTTGCCCAGTGCAACGGGCATATCTGTTTTGAACAATATAAATTTAGATGAAGATTATTTGGGCATTGATAGCAATGACCCAACGGGTTTTTTCGATACTCACGAGATGATTCAAGCCAGCAGGTATACTTTAAATTTCAATTTAAATATGCTTTACAATTTTGAATTACATTTCAATTTAAATTTATTTATCTAAATCTTGATTAATTTTTTCACAAACACGATCAGCCCACTCAAAGGCAAAAAACAAGTAGCACTTGATCTTGGTGAAAGCCCCATACTTCTCCAAAGAAGATCATCTTCATCGATTCAAATAGTGAATAGTTGCCACCTTTTCATTTGGAGAACTTAATTGGTTATGATTGTCAATCCCATGTCAATGAGCTTATTCTTCCTCATATCAAACACTTATAGCATGGGAGAGAAGGGCTAAAGTTCTTATCAATGAGATTATTAGTCGTTATGAAAATTATTGGCAACGGGATAGTTTATACGTTACCCGTAATCAACTCGCGAAGATGGATTCCTTACTTACCTAAGTAAGAAGTGGGACTATCACGTATAACAACAACTAGAAAGACGACATTTTAGATAAGGCATTAAACAAATTGGAAAATATTAGTGCCAAGGCCCAGGCATATTTTAACAAATGGTCCAAGGACAAGGATTTGGTATCAATCACAAATGCCGAAAGAGATAGAGCGGTTGTAAGTACTATTACATTCAAACAATCATTCTTGTTAATTTGAAATTTTCATTTTTTAGTAATATTTTGAATTGACATTACTCTTTTTGTGCAGTTGAAATATGAAAATTTGAAGAGTCAGGCGAAGGTTTTGCAAGTTCACTTGGAAACAAAAAGAACAGCTTATCCGCAACAAAAAATTTGAAGCAAAATATTGTTTTGGTTAACAAACAAAACAATACACTAAAGCGGATAATTAAAGAGCATGGTTTCGACCCTGACATATTATTCAAAGCTAAAGCAGCAGCTGATCCAAATTTGCTGTCGCATGGAGATGCGACAAATCAAGAAGAAAGAATTTTAAAAAATCTGGACAGTGCTGCAGAAGATCTTATAAGTTCAGGGGTTATTTCTGGTGTTGGGGAAAGAGGTACAGCCACAGTGGAAGAAGTCGTTGGGGAAGAGAGCAGAGGAGTAGAATTGGATAAAGAAAAAGAGGGTTTTGAAAACTAGAAACTTTTATTATTGAGGAAACTTTAAATATTGAATTTGAAAACTTCTACTATTGAGTATGTACTATGGTATTTGAATTTAATTATATGGATTTATATACAGTCTTTAATTTTAATTGCATTAGATGGTGATTATCATGAATTATATGTATGTTTCTTGTTTACTTGCATTGTCATGAATTGTATGTGGACGTAGATGATGAATGATGATAATTGATAATTAATGATAGATGATGCTGAAAGACGATGAATGACGATAATGATATGATATATATGGACGATGATCAATTTAATGTGGACGTAGATTTATCATCAAGCACAGTAATTCTTCTTCTCTAGACTTTTGTAATTCTTCTTCTCTAGAATGGATATAGATGATAAATAAATGGAATGTGTTATAATGGATATAGATGACATTAATGATTAGAATGGATATAGATGACATTAGAACGAATAGAATTGTAATGATATGATTATGAATTATTTTTAAAAAACTGAATTGTTTTAAAAAATTAAATTAGATAAATAATTGTGTTAATAATAATTGTAGTGTCGTGGAGTCGGATATAATAATGATATGGTGATGATATGATATATATGGATGATGAGGAATCTTATGTGGACTTATATTTAAAATTGTATAATGTATTGTTTATCCCACGCTTAAAAAATATATCAATGGATTTTTCATATATAAAAATAAATTAAATATAATTCTAAGAAATCAAGAAAGAATCATCACTGCAAGAAATTAAACATAATTACAAATATAATAGGGTTTAGCTTACCTCTTGCGTATTAGATTTGTGAAATCATCAAGGGTAACGTCTTTATGAAATCATGAATGGTAAGTGTATTAGATCTTTGTGAAATCTTGCGTATATGATAGGGTTTGTTTACCCGACATTGTAGATAGAGGGTGAGTTGCAGCCGACATTGTCGGATCCCGAGAAGTGCCAAAGAACATCTTTAAATATATAGACCAACAATATCTTTAAATAAATGCAAATATATAGAATTAGACCTATAACATCTTTAATGATAACAAGAGCTAAAAAATGTAAAGTAACAAACAATAAGATTATGTTGAAGAAGATACCTATTTAAAATTGAAATCATCACCGGTAATGTGCTAGATCTTTGTCTTAAAAAAATTCAACACAAAAATGGATTAGTAGATATATGGGTGAGTTGCCTGACATTGTCGGTCCCGAGAAGTAACAGCTTCCTCGGACTGATGTCAACCCACGTTTTAAAAAATTAAAAAGATTGTATTTAACTAAATGTAAATACATAGACCTGTAACATCTTTAATGATAACCAGAGCTAAAAAAAATGAATAGTAACAAACAATAAGATGAATAGTAATTTCAATGTTCCTATCTTTTTGTAATGTCAACATTAAGAGGTAATTCAATTATGATATTGCGATATGTGTATATAAGATTATTGAAAACATCAAATATAGAAACAAAAGTCCTAAATTGTGTAAGGATATAATATTCTATCAACACTAATTCCAGAAAGTATATAGCTTAAATTAGGATTAGGGTTAAAAATAATTCACCGTTCTACCAGATGTAGGGGTATAACGGTGGGGTATAACGGTGATTTCAAATCGGATAAGGATGTTGTGCGATTGTCATAAAGTTTCCTTTGAGATTTGGGATCCTAAAATCAGAGGAAATGTTCATCTATTTTAGAACAAGTTTTCTTTTTGAATGTGTCATAGGGCTATTGAATGTGTCCTTTGATACTAAGATATCTAATATATATCTAACACATACTTCACACGTGTTTATTGATCTAGGATATGTGTACGAATATTTTCAACGACTCTTCTACAACTATAAATATCATCTCTCTGTATTTTAGACCTATTAGCCTAAAAAAGTGTTTCTAATTATATACATTAAATTTACCTCATCATTCCCCCTTCGATACCTATGAGTGCTAGAAATTATGCACCAAATACACCAAAACAGGATTAAACTACTTGTAGTTCTCCAAGTGTCATGGAAGAGTAGAGGTTAGAAAAGTGTAAATGAATATGGAGCCCTAATTTTATCCTCAAAACTTGGTAACATTGCTTGGCTTGTATTTAATTAAGGGATAGAGATATGTGATAAGGGTAAGAAGATAGATATAATCAAAATTGGATAACTCATGTATATGATCAATCAAATATAAGTTGACTAAGGTAATGTGTGAATTTGAAAAGATGACTATTGTAAGTATAAGGGGCTAGTTTATTGGAAATGTGAAAAATAATTAGAGGGTCATCCACATCTATTACAATATGATGGAGCACCAACACATAAAAAAACATTGATATAAAAATGCATCATCTTTGGTAGTTAATCTATCACAAGACTCTCAACCTTAAGTTTTTTCGAACAAAAAATTTGGTTTTAGACAACTTCATAAATCCCTTGCTTGAGGATCAATTTCTTCATCTTAGGAAACTTTTGGGAGTGAAGGAAATTTTCATTAAGGTGGGATAGTTTAGTGTTCCTCCTTCATTCCCTTTATTAAAGTACATATTAAGGGGGGATGTCAGTGTATTTAAATAACCATACACTATTGTATATAATTAAGGTGCACTTGTAATATTAGTTGTATTTTAGTATTTGGATAATTCACCCATTAGTGTACATTTATCCACATATATTAATAGGGAAGAGTATGAACCAATTTATTGACTTGATTATCTTCATTATTAATAGAAAAGTAAATTTTCCTTACAAGTTAACTACTCTCCAAGCCTAATAATAGCCTCTACTTGTTTTTATAAAAGTATGGAGAGCTAGTGTTAGTGATCAATCTTGTGGAAGAGAGTTTTTATTACTATGAAGAATTCAAGCCATAACATCTTAATAAAATTGTGGTACTCATGATACTCTCGGTAAATTTGTGTTATGTCTTTACTTTAAGCTTTCATTAATTAATCATGTATACATGCTTGTGGGTGTTTGTTTTATGGTTGTTAACTACGATTTTGGAGAGTAAATTGTACATTAATAATCATCCCAAATATTTCAATTCAAATTTTCAATGATGACATCTTCAAAATGTGACACTTTCTTTTTTCTTGTCAATAGCTTCATCAAACTCGATGTTGTCTTCTGTAGAATGTGACGTGCGACAACAAGACGTCAATAATCACTCCTGACGCGCGTCAATGGAACGTCAATGGTCTTGGTCGACATGCGACATCATCGGCTTCTATGCGCACGCGTCACCGCTTCTATTGACGTGCATCATCGGCCCTATCGACGCGCGGGCGCATTGGCTCCTAAAGTGACGCGCCATCGGGCTCCTATTGACGCGCGTCACTGGCTCCTATTGACGCACGTCACGGGATCCTATTGACATGCATCACTGGCTCCTATTGACACACGTCACTAGATCCTATTGACACACGTCACTGGCTCCTATTGACGCGCGTCACTGGATCCTATTGACGTGCGACAGCTAGGACTATTGTCGCGCGTCAGCTAAGACCTTTGACGCACATCAATTGAAGCCATTGACGCCCGATTTAGCCTATAAATACCCTTCAACTAGTCATTTTCTCATTTTCACCTTCCCGCTCTTGAATTTTTGTAGGTCTCAATCGTTGTCAAAGACGCAAGTACAACTATAATGTCGACTTCACATGCTTCCCAACTGCAAGTTCAGCAAAAAAATCTAGAGAATCCAATTCAATCGATTTCCAAGATCAACTACAGGAATCCCTTATGCCCTCACATCCATATTGTTTTAAAGATGTCTTCAGAATATAAAGATTTGATGGATGCGTGTGAATTTACAGGGCTCGTTAATATGCCCCATTTCGAAACAGATCCGGATATTTTGAATTACCTTCTGTCATCCTACAATTCAGAGGATGGCATTTTTTATGTGACTCTGAACGATGGCCGAATGTTCCAATTCAGTATCGAAGAAAATGACATCCATCGGTTTACGGGCCTTCCATTCAAAAATTTACCAATTGTTACAACCAAGGCAACACTCATGGAAGAAGACAAGAAATTTCTCGAATCAACGTTCGGTTTCCATGTTGATTGTAAGTATAATTCGTTTTAATTCATATTTTTTATTCTGATACAATTCGTTGTTATAAATTTATAGTGATTTTCACTGTTTCGCATTTGTAGCCCATGTCGATAAATCCAAAGTGCGTGGTGTAAGATGTAGCATTTCTGAGTACATGTAATTTTTGCAATGCTAGGGTCTAAGATGAGCTTTGTAACTTTGTTTGACCTGATGAGTGCAGTGGAAAAGTGTGTACTTGAAATTATATTGGCATGGGAAGAGTTTAAACAAAAAAATATCTTAAGAAAATTGATGGAACCAAGAAGGGGAAATTAATTGATGTTCCCAAACTTGATGATGCAAATCAAGCAGGGGGGAAGAATTCTGATCAATGTACTTTAATATTAACGGAGGGTGACTCAGCCAAGGCTCTTGCTATAAGTGTTTGTGCCTTGAATCAGGGAAATGTGAATACTGAATTTGGTAGTATTGTGACATGTTTCGACATCACTTTCCAATTTAATTTTTTGTTATTTTAGTTATCTTTATCCTATCAGGTGGCAGGAATATCTGTTGTTGGTCAAGATTATTATGGTGTGTTTCCTCTCAGAGGTAAGCTACTCAATGTCAGGGAAGCTACCACTCACCAACAAATGGAGAATAAAGAGATAGTAAATATAAAAAAAATCCTTGGTCTACAGGAAGATAAAATATATGACAGCATTAAATCTTTAAGATATGGCCATCTGATGATAATGACAGACTAGGTACATGATCTTTGTCTAGCGCTGTTTAGTTTCTACTTAATTCTGACACATCCTTTCTAGTGAGATCCTTTTTGACTTGTCCTTTGTCTCTTAAAGGACCATGATGGTTCCCACATCAAAGGATTGCTGATCAATTTCATACACCATAACTGGCCATCACTGCTTAAAATTCCTTCATTTGTTGTGGAATTTATCACTCCTATTGTCAGGGTAAATGTTCCCCCTGTATTTGGTTGAGTGTATTGAGACTCTTTATATTTGTTTTTAAGCCTCTAGAGGTTATGTATCTCCATGTCTAATTTTGGCACATGTTGATGTAGGAAACTCACAAAAATGGAAATGTGTTATCTTTTTACACCATTCCTGAGTATGAAGCTTGGAGAGAATCATCGAGTGGATCGATAACTGGCTGACCATAAAGTACTACAAAGTAATGCTAGTTTGTTTTCTCTTTATATGTTTTTAAGTTCGGTTTTGTTCACTTGCGATTAGGTATCACTTGTTGCTTAGACCATACAGGTTTGGGCACAAATACTTCTAAAGAGGGCAAGGAGTATTTCATAGATCTCGGACAAGCACAAAAAAATTTGTGTGGGTTGATGAGAAAGATGGAGATGCAATTGAGCTAGCCTTCAGCAGGAAGAAGATAGAGGCTAGAAAAAAACTGGCTGAGACAATTTGAGGTAGTTAGGCTAGGGGATCAAGGTGAAATGAAATTTGAATTAAAATGATATTCATTTCAACACTAACAAGTTAACAGTTGCCACCTTTTCCTTTGGAGAACTTAATTGGTTATGATTGTCAATCCCATGTCAGTGAGTTTATTCTCCTCATATCAATCAGCTTACGGGAGAATGGGAGAGAAGGGCTAAGGTTCTCATCAATGAGATTATTAGTCGTTATGAAAATTATTGGCAACAGGATAGTTTATACGCCTGGCTGATCCAAATTTCTTTGTCGCATGGAGATGCGACAAATCAAGAAGAAAGAATTTTAAAAAACTGGACAGTGCTGCAGAAGATCTTATAAGTTCAGGGGTTATTTCTGGTGTTGGGGAAAGAGGTACAGCCACACAAGTGGAAGAATTCGTTGGGGAAGAGAAGCAGAGGAGTATAATTGGATAAAGAAAAAGAGGGTTTGAAAACTAGAAAATTTTATTATTGAGGAAACTTTAAATATTGAATTTGAAAACTTCTACTATTGAGTATGTACTATGGTATTTGAATTTAATTATATGGATTTATATACAATCTTTAATTTTAATTGCATTAGATGGTGATTATCATGAATTATATGTATGTTTCTTGTTTACTTGCATTGTCATGAATTGTATGTGGACATAGATGATGAATGATGATAATTGATAATTAATGATAGATGATGATGAAAGACGATGAATGACGATAATGATATGATATATATGGACGATGATCAATTTAATGTGGACATAGATTTATCATCAAGCACAATAATTCTTCTTCTCTAGACTTTTGAACTTGTTTTAAGATAATTATTCTCTATACTTGTAATGATATGATCATAATGTCATTAGAATGGATAAAGATGATAAATAAATGGAATGTGTTATAATGGATATAGATGACATTAATGATTAGAATGGATATAGATGACATTAGAACGAATAGAATTGTGTTAATAATAATTGTAGTGTCAGGACTCAGGATATGATAATGATATGGTGATGATATGATATATATGGATGATGAGGAATTTTATGATATGATATATATAATTCTAAGAAATCAAGAAAGAATCATCATTGGTAAGAAATTATACATAATTGCAAATATGATAGGGTTAGCTTACCTCTTTCGTATTAGATTGCTATGAAATCATCAAGGGTAAGCGTATTAGATTGCTGTGAAATCTTGCGTATATGACAGGGTTTGTTTTACCTGACATTGTAGATAGAGGGGTGTGTTTCACACATTGTCGGTAAGAAGTGCCAAAGAACATCTTTAAATATATAGACCAACAATATCTTTAAATAAATGTAAATATATAGAATTAGACCTGTAACATCTTTAATGATAACAAGAGCTGAAAAAATGTAAAGTAACAAACAATAAGATTATGTTGAAGAAGATACCTATTTAAAATTGAAATCATCACCAAGTAATGTGCTAGATCTTTGTCTTAAAAAAATTCAACACAAAAATGGATTAGTAAATAGATGGGTGAGTTGCGACATTATCGGGTCCCAGAAGTGACTTCCTCGGATGGATGTCAACCCATGTTTTCAAAAAATAAAAAGATTGTATTTAACTAAATGTAAATACATAGACCTGTAACATCTTTAATGATAACCAGAGCTGAAAAAATGAATAGTAACAAACAATAAGATTAAGGGGAAAAAGATACCTCCTTAAAGTTGAAATCATCACTACCACTGGTAATGAGCTAGATCTGTGTTTTAAAAAAACCCAACACGAGAAATGGATTAGTAGATAGATGGGTGAATTGCCTGACATTTTTAGTATATAGACCTGTAACATCTTTAATGATAAAGATAAAAGATAGATAAAGAAGATACCTATTTAAAGTTGAAACAATCCATTATCAACAGCTTCATCAAACTCGATGTTGTCTTCTGTAGAATGTGACGAAGAGCCAATTACACTGTCAAGGTTGGGAATATTTGTATTTGTAGCTGTATTATTCACACCTCTTCTTTCGCAAAGGGAATTCTAGTGCACAATTGCTCTGTCGAACGGAAAGGTTTCGAGGGAGTATCGAGAAACATAACACCTCATGCAACTTTCCAAATTTTTATCCAACCTATTTCTCAAGATTGATTTATAAATGAAAATGCATCGAAAACCCTTTCATCCTCCATAAACCCCAAAATCATTGTTTGACATAACTCATATAATCTGAAATATTCACTGATATCTTCTTGTAAGATAGAACTTTGATAGATTCCTCGCCACAACCTTGTAATAGCACCACTTTCAGAAGGTTGATCTAAATTCTTATATTGGTTCCTCATTGTTGTTGCAAAATTTGTTGACTGAAACTTTAATAAATCGGCATTCAGTATACCTTTGATTTCCATACCCTTGAGCTCTGACGTCTTTGTAAATTGTTCCATTATTGTACCCATTGATTTATGGAAATGCTTTCTGACAAAGTCTGCACGGCCACCTTCAGTATTCCAAAAATTAGGATTCATCACACCCATGGCTTCCAGAATTTTATCTTTACAAAAACGTTCCCTAATTTCTAATGACAAGGTTTCTGAAATTTTTTAAGCTTTATTCTTGTTTCAACTATAACAGACTCAAACAAATTACGTGTCACGGGAACATCTTCTCGTTCTGATCCTATAATATCTTGATGTTTTTGCAAAATTTCCATTCATATTTCCCTCCCATTAACAGAGATGCAGAGGTGATCGTGGATATTAAATCTCAAAAAGGTGTTAGGATTTTTAAGATCTAATAAATCTTTCCAATTTTCAAAAACAGGTGCATCAAAACTATCATGGGAACAATACAATATATCAAGACTATGACATACCATTTTTCTCATCCGTATAAAATCCATAATATAGATTAATCTGCCCTGTGCATGCTTCATCAGTGTATTGATCTCCTTTAACATTGGAAGAATACCAACCAATGTAAGAAATGTCTCCAAATCAGTTAAACAGAACAACAAGTCCCTTGCCCTATCAACTTCATGACGGTATTTGTGCATGAAACCAACCAATGAAGGATACTCCTCACGAACTCTGCATGTAGGTTCATACAAAGAGATCCATCTAGTCTCCACATCCTTTAGAAGTTTTTTGCCATCTTTAATTCCAATTGCAAATTTTTGGAACTCGAGAAAACGCTTTGGGCTACTTGACATATAGGCATGAAGTTCTCTTATAAGGTCTTCTAATTTAGCAACATTTTCGTGGTTGCTTACCATTTTATATGCTAAATTCATTCTGTGAGCCATACAGTGAATATGTAGCATATATGGGGCCACTGTTGTTTGTAATCTAACATAGAGCCCTATTCGG
Source organism: Taxus wallichiana var. yunnanensis (assembly GCA_018340775.1). Lineage (NCBI taxonomy): Eukaryota > Viridiplantae > Streptophyta > Pinopsida > Cupressales > Taxaceae > Taxus > Taxus wallichiana. The sequence continues at coordinate 454,827,734 of CM031239.1, read as the reverse complement.
TGACCCGCATGACAGATGCACCATCTGCTCCAACGCATACCAACTTCGTAGCAATTTCATAATCAGTCATTTCAGCAACATCTTTCAAATGAGAAACAACTATTTTATATAGGTTTTCGGCATCATAGCTTTTCAACCATTTTCATTACACCCAATGATGAGGTGTCCTTATATGATTTTCTAAAGTATAGATGTGGATACATACCCATGCAATGTTGTCGTCATTCTTTGTCACTTCATCATTCAAAGAGAGATAAAGTTTGCTTTTTTTACATTCTCTTTCAAATCTTCCTTCTCTATCATCGAGAGGCATTTTTCCATTTCCCATCCACTACTTTCAGACCAATGAGACTAAGGTACATTCAGCATTCCGTTAAATTGATACAAAACTTTGAAATCGAGGAAATCTGAAATTGCTCTTCCTTTTTTTAGTATTTGAAAAAGAGTAGAGAATTGTATGAATTTTGCATGTAGATTTGTTTCTTTCATCTTACCAATATGTGATGTGATTGTTCCTCCCTTTTCCAACAGATGTCTGTGTTTTTTCTGCTCTGCCTCATATTCCGCTACGTATCTAACATGCATGCATTCTTTTTCAGTTTTCCACCTATGTGTTTTGATTTTCTAGCCATCCGCCCCCATTACAGTTAAATATTGTTTACAACAATGTTTTTCTATAGTGTCCAGCTTCAGTTGCATTTTTTGTTGCTTTCCCAATTTCCACGTACATATTGTACATGTACATTCAGATGGGATTTCTTCAGAATTAGATGATTGTACAGGTTCAATAAATAGAAATTTAGCTGCCCAATCAAACTTGTATGTCCTGCCAATGGTCCACATATTCTTGTTCGTTTTCAATGCTTTACTTTTTTTAGTAGAATTTTGAGCAATATCACAATCACCTAGTTTCCTCTTTCTTGGACCAGAGTTTGATTTTGATTTTTTTCTTCCATTTTTTTGAGTGTTTGTATCTGTGATATCTAGCTTTACTTCTGGTTGCACCCCAACAGGAACAATATCTTCGAGATCTGGCATATTATAGTAGGTTTCATTTGTTTGACTTTGATACTGTGCAAAATGCATGTCGACCTCAATAATACCTTCCACACATTCAGTATTCTGATTCTTTGTGGTAGCATCTATATGATTGGTATTTACAATATCTGTATCCGTAGAGTTTCCAAAATACTTGAAGAGTGATTTCTGAGATTTCTTACTTACTTTTAGGTTATTCGTATTCTTTGAGCTGGCACCTTCCATTATTCTGAAAAGAGTCCTACATCAGCAAAATAACCAAGTAGCGAGTCTTTCAAGTGTCTGAGGTCTTATCGCGCGTCCCCTGTCTGAGGTCTTTGTCACGTGTCAACTCTGCACTTGTTGTGCGTCAACAACCCATTTCCTGTCGCACGTCCACTGTCTGAATATAATGTTGCGTGTCAACACTTCCTCTCTCCGCGCGCGTAAACACTTCCTCTCGCCGCACGTCAACACTTTCTCTCGTCACGCGTCAACACTTTCTCGCCGTACGCCAACACTTCCTCTCGCCGCGCATCAACACTTCCTCTCGCCGACGTCAAGATACCGCTGTTGTCGCGCATCAATAATGCCCTTTTCACGCGTCGCCAACACCGTAAAATTCACGCCAACAATCATAGGCTAACAAGAATCTAAATCTCACGGTGCTTAAGGGTATGCGAGTTCAAATTTCACAAGATTGGTAATTTGTTAAGCTACTGAGGTATACTACCCAAATAATCAGCTAGATTTTTATAGGAGATGTTTTCAAATGAAGGTGGTGAAGCCGACCCCAAAAAAATATACTATATATTTTAGGCGACAGAGGACACCGACCCACTCCGAATAATTCGCCTTTTCAAATTTTCCTAAAATGAAATTTTCGCCATATTACGAATATTCGCCACTAAAATTATCCTGAGCATAAGATAATTTTTCATTGCTTCCTTAGTTACTATATAATAATCTAATAGGAATCCTATAGCTCGATAAATCCCTAAGAGGATTCTCTCCTCCCATTACCCCATAGGGAGACGAGGAAGTCTAATCCATATATGAGGTTTCTCTAGTTTTTCCTTGTAAGGATCAAATCATGGGTGCCATTTGTGAAAAGAAGACTTGACTTACACATAAACTAGGGACCTCCCAACAGGATTTGAGCAAAGTCTTCCTTATTAAAAATATTTTTATGATAAAGAAACCATTTACAAAATAGGAAAGATCAAGATATCCCTTCGGATTCCACTTTCGCCGAGCTCGTTCTCGAAACCATTCAACATTAGCCCTAGATGCAAAGAACTTACCAAAAAGAGAATTTTCCATCCTATTGTTAGCTCGCTCTACATAAAAATCAGGTATAGAGAGATTTAAAATACTATTCTTAGTCTCGGGCATGAGGTCCTTCAACGAAAAATCCGTAGTATCAACCTTTTGACCAACCACTCTCTCTCGCCCAAGACGTTGTCGATTTTCGACAAGGCTTTCGCAATCCAAATCGATAGGCCCCTAGTATGTAGACCCCCATCTCGAAGATATCTTATGTTCTCGCACTATTTCTCTCCCATCTCGATTTCTAAAAATGCCTTCATCGACATTTTCTTCTCACATTCCCGCTCCCACTCTCGCTCCCATCCTTATATTAAACATTGGATGGTAAAAACTTTTATTATACCAGAGATATGAATTGGAGTGGTGGAGGAGTACTTTCTCTAAGTGGGACATGAGGGTGGGCTTGGGTCCTTAATGTCCAATGAGCAATACTAATTCAGAGTGCCCCACTATGTTTCGCTTTGTCCATATGGAGAAATTCAACTCCTACCTCAAGGTGTCCCCATGGCCGCTTATCAAAGCGTCTAATGGACTCAATGGGAATGGAACTCGGGTTGATGATTAAAAACTACTTGTAACTCACCAATAGCTCAATACCTTCACCCAAAACCTACAACTTTCATTTCCAAAATAATAAACATATTCTAGAATATTGTATTTAAAGATAAATTAATAATTGTTAAATTAATTTCTTAAAAAAATCACTCTAAAAATTATTATGTTGATTAGCCATTATACAATGACGAGGGAGGGATTCATTAGTGTGATTATGTCAAAAATATTTAGTGTATTAAATTTGAAATCTATTTGACTACCAATTTAAAGTGTTTTTAACTATCGAAGTTCAATCAAAAATGGTAATATCTTGCTACAATGGCAACAAGGGGTGGGAAATAATGGTGTGACCAATTTAACATTAATTCTCTAAATTAAATTTGACCTTGGATTAATTTACTTGTTTAACTTTGAAAAGCCAATCAAAATAATAATATCTTAACCATATGGTAATGGGACTCTTTTTTCACATTTTTAAAGAAATAAATGAAGAATATTAAACGGATGTAATAATTTTTTAACCACTGTAATATGAATAATATTAAAAATAAAAACCTTAAAAAATATATCTATGAACATTATTCAAATAAATATATTTAAAAATTTATATATATATATATATATATATATATATATATATATATATTTTAAAAATAATAATCATTCGAATTTGGAACATATTACATTCTACTACCTCAAATATTTTTGAACATATTACATTTCGCTACCTCATATAAAACTATTAAATAACATATATGATTTATAAATTTTCAGTTTGCATTAAAATTAACGAGTATAAATTGACGGCATGAATTTGGTAAATTTATGATTTACAAAAATCGTCGATGACCATTAAATTCCAGCTCTGTCGGTGCTCCAACTTGAAAAACAGGACGGCACCTTCATTTTCTCACAGTTTTTAAGTCAAAAGAACAAATCACGGAAAATTATGAAGACTTTTTCCCTACCACACGTCCATAACCAATGATAAATTACTGAGCTTCAATAGTATGACTGTGGAAAAGTATGAATACTGTTTTCCAACCACACGTCCATAAACAATGGAAAAGTACGGAACTTCAATAGTATGACTGTGGAAAAGTATGAATGTATAACCGTTGAAAAGTATGAAGACCCGCGAGTATACATGGATACAAGTTATAAAAAGATGCGTTGAATGGAGGTGCTCCTTCAAAACGTTTATATCCCTTGTCAGCATGGTAAAGAATCGCCGTCACATGCATGAGCTTGTTATGTTTATTGTGGGAAGCTACTACAAGTGCAGCTAATGCAAATAAGACGGGGGCAATTACTATGGTGAACACAAAACAATCTTCCTCTGAAACTTGTTAAGGTTGAATGTGGAAATTACAGTTGCAGCTTCTGTGATTAGAGCATAAAGGGTTGGAGATATGTATGCGACTAGTGTGATCATAGTCTGGATTTAACCTATACAAAACTCAATATGCAAGGTCTTCTAAAACATCGAATTCAAAACCAAGCTTCACCTGCGGCGACCACTTACGCTAGAATTGCAAAAGTTTTAGCCGTTGTTGTTTCGTCTGTTTTAACCATTGTTACCATTGTTTCTAGCAGAAGTTAATGTTCACGCAATCTTAGAATTGGAGTGCGGTGGATTATTATTATTCGAATTTTTGGGTTTAATAAAAACTCTTACCAATACAATCTTTTGCATTCTATAGAAATAATGTGACTCGCCTTAATAACATATGGAAAAATAAAGTCATAACACCTAATTTAGATATCATTTTCCCTTATTTTGCAAATTCTTTTAGCTCGTTTAGTTTTGTCTGTAGACACCTAATTTTCATAGGGGACTAGATCATTGTGACATCGCAAACTTATGTGTTAATAAATTAATCCTTCGGATTAGACTATTGATGAGTTATATTTTGATTAGTTATCAACATTTTTATGTATCTATATTTCTCAGATCGGTTTGTTATTGTTTTTGGTTTAGCCATTTTCCATTCTAACTTCTTTATAGTTTCTCACTTTTCCTTCATTTTGTCTTCTTCCTTATTTTCATGTATTTCAAATCCTTTACTAAAATCATAAGAATATAGTTCTAGCTGGTCCGAAACATATAGATATGGTTTAAGTCACTTTTTCTATATCATCTTTTTAACACTTTTTTTTGGTCACCAAAAATTTAGCCTCTTTTGTCAGATTCTTTTTCCCACTACATGTCAAAATGTGATCTAATTCGGTCATTATTAGAATTCAATAATCCATAACTACATAGGTGTGTTAATTCAATCAACTAGACAGGGAAAGAGATTGAAATTAATACAAGTGAATTATATTGAACTTTAAATGTAAGGAATCTATTTAACCTTTTGAAACACCCTTGTCCCTGTTGGAAATCTAATCCCAACCACTTCATTTACTGTTCATTCCTAAGCGAGAGTTTTTTGTTTTCAAATTTTAAACCTGCACATTTAATATGGTTAGTTGGGAAAGTCATATTGTTATCCAATTTTTCCCCTTAGGAAAAATTGAATAAATATGACCTTGCACATGAGAATTTAACAGCATTGATTCAATCATGGGAGCTCGCATTTTGGTTCCAAAAATCAGATTGCAGGTGGACTCGGCAATGGCAAAGCAGGTCAAAAATGAATGGCTAAAGAAACATCAAAGGATATCAGAGCTCGAGAGAAAATAATGGAGGCCCAAGCCCAAAGTTGTTTTGGACTTCGGGCATTTGGCATTTCGGAAAAATTCCGGAAAGGAAAATTTTCAAAATTCCCAAATTTTGGACTTTCGTGTTTCAAATTTTCAAAGATCTTGGTAGGATCAAGGGATGAACATTGAAAAAATTAGAAAAGGAAAATTTCTAAAATTACGAAACCCAAATTTCAGACTTTCGGGTTTTGGAGTTTCAGAGATCTCAGCAGGATTAAGGGATGAGCAATGAAAAAATTATGAAAAGGAAAAGTTCTGAAATTCTGAAATTTCAGATTTTCGGGTTTCGGAGTTATCGGTGGGATCAAGGGATGAACAATGAAAAATTTTGAAAACAAAAAGTTTCTAAATTTTGAAATTCGATTTTCAGGATTTGGAGTTCCGGATATCTCGGTGGGATCAAGCGGTGAACAAGTGAAAATTTGAAAAGGAAAAGTTCTAAAATTTGAAATTCTGAAATTTCAGACTTTCTGTGTTTCGTAGTTTCATAGATCTCGGTGAGATCAATGGATGAACAGTGACTCAACCTCACGAAGTAAAAATGTCTAAAAATCCAAACATTCGAGATTTCGAAGTTGCATGCATTTCAGAACTTTGGAGAAACAAAACCAACCACTCGCCATTAATGTAGTATGACACCCCGATCTTCACATGGCCATAACTTTTGACTGGGAGCTCATATTTTCACAAGAAAGGAATTTTTGGAAATCTTATCTTAATTTAAGTGAGACTAAGTTATTCAAAATGGAGAAATACAGTCCTCCATTTTAGAGGGTTTACTGGTTTTTCACCTACCACAATGATGAAGTACGGGGTTCCTTTCTTGCTCAACAAGGCATAGTATATGGAGGCATGGGTTTTGCATAGTGGCACACATCATTGTTGTAGGTGAATTAAATGTATTCTAGGATGGTTGAAGTAATATTTCCTATTCTTCTCTCCTCTTTCTCTCATTTTTCCTATATATTGTAAGGAGGGGCATTTTTCTAAGGTTGGATAATTTTTCTTTAAACCCTCCCTTCCTCTCGGGTCTTCAAGTGAATTTGTAGGGTTCAAACCTCCCATTCAAGATGTAATGAAATTTTTGCCTCTTGCCATTGAATGCACTCGTATCAAATCATGGAGCAATAAAATAAGTTTTGGATGATTTCAACCCTCTCTTGTGTTCATTGCTTTCATCTTATCTCTCATTGCAATCTTGGTTATCTTTCCATGGTTATTTTATTTCATGTTTCATGGTTTGTGGATTCTCATCAATGGATTGACACTACAAGATAAAGGGTATCAGATCCACAAATATTCCACATTTTCTTTGTGGATCTCTTAGTTCAAATTGTGAATCCAAATTTGTGGACTCCACCCACAATACTTTAGTGGAAACATAAAACGTGACAAAATTTGTGAAAATATCTACAATGAAAATAAGTGTGAAAATTTCACAATATTATTATTGTGAAATTTGTCATAATTTATTGTTACACGCCTACAATTGAAATTTTTATGTTTATATTCACGAATTACATAGTCATTGATCAAGAATTTTAAAATTATGACATGTATCACAATAATTAGAGATTAGTTGTAGATCAATTCTCAATTTATAAATTGTAACTATTTTGATAATTTTATTTTTAAAAATTAGAATTTTAAAATTTATAATATTATTTTACAGCTTTTAATTTTTAATATATTATAAATTTTAGATATTATAATTTTTATTCGAAACTTTTGGTTATTAATATTCATTTTAACTATTAAAATTAAATTTAAAAATAATAAAATACTATTTTAAGTATTTAATTTAAATTTAAAATATTAAAAGCATAATATTATTATTTAATTTTAAAAGATATACTAACAAATGAAATAATTTTTTTCATTAAATTAAATAGATTTGAACTAAATGTTTCCATGTAAATAGGACTATTTTATATAATATTTTATTAATAAAATTTATCCTTTGCCAACGTGCCCAACCAATCAGTATAAAAGATTAAACCATTAAATATACCTTTTGAAAGCATTACATGCAAAGTAATTACCATTTGTTTATTAATTAAAAAAATATTTCTAAAAGATTTGTCCCTCTTTTTTAAACATGTGAATGAACTATTTTCAATCAAATATTTTAAAATATTATTTATTAATAAAAATAGTTTCAAAAGGATACATCTCTTTAAAGCATCATATACAAATAGTTTTAAAAATACATATTTTTGAAAGTTGCATGATTATTTATTAAATATATGAAATTAGAATATTTCATATAATTTATAAATAATTATTTTATTAAAAATACTATTGTCTATATTGCTCGTAGAATTTTTTTCTTAATAATAATAAGTTGGTTGGTTAGATAGAAGAGTTGGTTGGTTCGATAGAATCACTATTTAGAGTGTTGCATTCACCTTGCTGGTAAGGAGCGTTGATTGTAATGTTGCATTCTCTTGATTGGGAATGAATTATGGTTAAAGTGTTGCACTCTAAAGGATTTTCTTATTCTGTAATCTTCAATTCAATGAGGTAAGTCGAATCCTTCACTTTCCTCAAATTCCTTCATTAATAATAAAAAGACAAGTTAGTATATTACATCTTATTGTAAGATTGCTTATTTCCATCAAGAAATATATTTTTATCTGAAATTTTTGTCTACCTTCAACAAGATAAATGGATATCTAATAGGCCAAGATATATACTTGAAAACTTCTTTTATCATTTTACATAACATCTATAATACTAGCACTAAGATGTATTTAATAAATTAGTAAAATGCATGCTAATTAATTAAATATCCTTTGTGTTTTATATACATTTTATTTCTAAAATCCAAACCACAAAATAGGTTACAGACTGTCAAACACCAAAATTACCGTACCTAAATATTTTGGATAAGAGCCATCTTTTTCAAGGTTTAAAATTTATAAAAATTCTCTATATTTACCTAAGATTATATTTCCTTAAAAATAAACATATACTCGCAGTAATAATTGTTAATTATAATGCAAAATTTAACAACATTAACTAGAATTTTCCTTCAATAGAAGTGATGAGAGAATCTGTACCATTTTTCTACCGCTTTTTCCATAAATGGGCATCTTTTTCTTTTTTCTTTTTTTCTTTTTATTTTAGGAAAAAGTGTCACCTTTTGGCTATATTTAGTAGTATCTAGGTTTAGTTCCTTGTGCATGCAAGAATAGGTTTGGGAAAAGGGCGTTAAATCTAAAATTTTATAGAATAAAATAATGGTAAAAAACTCCCATGTAGTTGCTTGAAGTAGCCTATGATTTCCCATGCACAATCTATACAATAAAAATATGTTTTCATTGGTTAGACTCAATGAAAATCTCTTCTCTACCTAGAAATATAAACCATTACTCTGAAAGGTATCAATGCCCTAGACAAAATTTGTTATCCAAAAATTTGTTCTTTCTAAAGACAAGTTAATGTAGTCTGGAAGGTGAAGATAAATGAAGAATTAGTATTACAAGTACTTACCATCAGGAAGTGGATAAAATTTGATTCAAAGATTGAAATCTTTTTAAAAACACCTCTTACAGAATATTGAATGTCATTTTCCACATTCAACTGACTTAAATGACATGACAATAATCACAATTGAAGTGGTCTGTTAGATTATTTGGAAAAGAAAAAGGGATTTATATCATATGCTTATGCACAAACATGCATAGTTAAGAGGATATTAAATTGAACTACATACATTTAAATTAAATCCTAAAATAACACTCACATTCATATGAGTATATTCTATGCTTTATGGAGATTCACATCCTTACTTAATATTTTGATACGTTGAAAGCCGCGGTGGATCATACAATGCATGCATGCCTATCAATAAACGTATCCAATATATGGGAAGATGTATCGAACTGCAAGATACTAGTGGTTTCTCCTAAAGGAGAAAGTCTATGCCGGCAGTGGTTTGGTTGGGAGTAGTCCTATGGCATGGGCTATAGTTGATGCATTAAATATTCTTGTGAATAAGTGTAGAGGGATATTACGAAATAGGTTTGGTATGGATTTGACAGTATATAACATAAAGTAAATAATGTGGCACTTGAAACATGTAGCATGTCTTGTTTTAAAATATTGCTAAGATGGGTTTTGTGGGAAACCATAGAGAGGTTCACCGCTAATACGTAACATATACAGAGTAATTTGAAAGAAAACCAAAATAGTTTTAGGTACATAAATTATGAGAGGCAATTTTTCGTGAGGTGTCAGTAAGTGCGTTTTGTTGTAAAATATGAATTCAAAATATAAGAAATATAGATTAAATACAAGATATGTATGATGTTATAAATGAGATGGTTGGTGAGGGTGAGCTAAAATATTGTTAATATTTCTAGGGAATGTATTATGTTATCCTAAAGTTGTAATGAAACCCAACAAGATTACGGAAAAGATTGTGAAGTTTGTATTCTTTAACTGAGAATTATAGGATGGTAAATGAAGTTCATGAACAAGGGTACAACATGCGAAATTTTTTATTCTAGAATATACAAATTTAACATACCATAATGATAAGAGCATGAGATTTGGTTATTTTTGTATGGAGGTCCTTCGCTTCTCGCATTTAATTGGGTATGTGTTTTCATGTGGTGGTGTTTTTGATATTTGGTGTAGAATGCCTTTTCCTAGGGTAGGAGAGGTCGGGGTGGTTTTGTGAGTTTTTTTAATTTTATATTGACCTTTTTTTTTTTTCAAACAAAAACTTTCACATGTGAATGTGTTATATAGGGAGGATTGTTGTTTTGGTCAAGGCATAGTGGCAGAATTTGTGTTTGGGAATCGAACTTAGTATCGGTCTATAGCTCGATGCCTAGTACCTTATTATGCCTTCTTATAAACATTTCTCACTGTAATTCTTATCACAAGTGTGTGTGGTTGTTGTTCATTTGTAGTGATAATGTTTTTCACATATATGCTCAAGATGAAATCATTTATCGCATTTGTGAAATTATTTCATCTTTCTTGCGAAAGCAATCATGCGATTTCAAAATATAGGCATTAACAATTCATGTGCTAAATAGTTTGCCGAGTTAATGAATAGCCCATGTATTTATATATTCACTTCTCTCATGTGGGGATATCAATATAAAGAAACATATAGGAATATATATATATATATATATATATATATATATGGAATTAGTTTATGAATAAAAAGAAAGACAAAGCTTGAAATTGTAATTATATGTTACAACTTAAGGTATTTAAATCTTGTAAACCCCACTCGGTTGTAAACCATTTCTCTTCAATAAATTTTTTAAAGAAGTGAATAACTCCACCAAGGTGCGAGGTTTAGAGGTATCGACATATTAATTCGTATACCACTCGTCATTTTATCTCACAATTGACTCTTATCATAGTTGTGAAAGAAATCAAGACAATAGAGGTTCCCCAACCCCCATGTGAAATACATGTAAATAGCCATCCGCCTCACAATTCCTTGATAATAGTGTTTACCATCAAGTGTATTATGGTGGGAATATTTAGAGCGAACAAGATCTCCCCTAGGTCCATTTTTGTCACTATCGAATCCACATATAGTGTTTAGAGGCAATTCCTTTCAACAAGATTCTAATAGTAGATGCATCTTTTGTGACATGGAATCCCCTACTCATAAAGGGCACCATAATTTGTCTTCTAGCCTCTAAGCTCAATGAATGGAGGATTATGAGAAAGTAAGTAGAGAGATGCCTTGTAAAGGTTATTTTCCGTAATGGTGACAAGCTCCGTAGGTAGATAATGGTGTAACAAGTATTAAGTTGGGTTTTGTATGTATTATGTGAGGCATTTTAATCTAGATTGTATTGTTCAAAATCATATGGATACAAAAATTACATGTATTCGAAAATAAAAAAGTAAATGGGGAATGGTACAAACCTTTTTGTAGTGGTGGGTTCCTCCTTATGGGCCATTTGCGACCGAGATTATATGAAATAATGAAAGGGAAAATTGAAAAGTAAATAAGTGAGTAGATGTGACATAATAATATAATATATGTTGCTGATGATGGAGGGGTAATGTTGTTGCGTAACACAACTCAAATAGGCATATTCGTCTTGTAGATGTATTTATTGTGTATGATCCCACACATCCACTGACAAGAAAAGAAAGTAACAACTAAGGTCGGGGTTAATCTTCTAGATAAGGTAAGACAAAAAATTTTTTTTTATTATTGATAAATAGTTTTTTGAAAGGGACTATACCATATTACAACAAGATTGCTCAAAAGCAATATTTTCCCCAAAAATCCCAACAAAAGAAAATAATCATATAGTGGTCAAGAACCAACAAAAACAAAACAGCTGCTTCAAAAACAGCTAAAAACAACAACTTAACAGCAACACAGCTGCCCAACAATTGTGCATTGGCCAAGGTAAGACAATTCTTACTAACCACACTTTTCCAATTTGCAACACACCCAACACATTTTGGCAATTCCTTGCAAAAGAGGTGACAACGAGAGAAACCTATAATGAAATATATTTTCGAAAATGTGAAGACCACTTCAATAACAAGAATTCATGATGTGGTCATAGGTTAATGAGTGTGGTGCAACACCAAGATAAATCCATAATGCGAAAAAGGGATCATGAATTAGTATGGTAGTAGAGGCACCTAATGTTAAGTTTGGGAATGATAATAAGTGTGGTGCATTCATGAATATCCATGAAGAATTTTTGTGATGGCCAATTTAATCTAGAATTCTAAATACAAGAAACTAATCTTCTAGTTTAAGCAATTGTAGTATTCTTGAAAGGTGGAGAACATGAGCCATGTACAAACGATAATAAAAAAGGGTATCTAGCTAAAAGGTGTACAGGAAATTTTTTTAAATAGAAGCTCATACGTTTTCTTCTCGATGTTGTCTAAGGAAAATATCATGAAAAATATTATATGATATTAAATCAACATGTTTCTCAAAACCTATGGGGATGGAATCAATTTGTATTTTACATGAAAAATCAACTTAGGTCCTTCAAAATCACATTACATTAAACCCACATTACAAGTTTCTAATTCTCCTAAAGAACTTGTGAAATTACGTAGGCTCTTGCAGAACTTGTCTAGTTTTTTTATGCATCCCAATTTCTAGAGGAAACAAGATGATATAATTTCTAAAAAAGAGGGAAAGACTTGCAATTTATAGGTAAAACACCATGATTTCATAAGGCCTAAGGAAATACAACATCAATTCAAAGTGGCTACAAAATTTGTGCAGCTCACTCTAGGAGACTCTCTCCTCTATCAAAACTCTTTCAAGCAATTTAGTGTCGCAAGAAAGTGATGAAAACCCGTGAGCTCATCAAAATGGCATTCTCTAGATCATGGCGCGACCTAAAAGTATAGAAATGGTATGTTCATAAATAGCATATAATAAGGTAGACTTCTGGGAAAACCCATGTCAAAGATGCCAATCTTGGTATGTACATTATCAAATGGTTATTTTACTAACACCTCTATTTAAGAAAAGTAGCGGCCATGTTTACAACCCAAGTATGTTGCATTCCATCGAGGGTGAGGAGGCCTTCACTGTACAACCTTCTAGAAGTTTTGTTATGCCTTCTCCCTAAAGAACCAAATCTCGCTTAGGTATCAATCAACTTAAAACACCCAGTTTTAGAAAATTAAACAAATATGATGCTTTAAAACTAAATAATCTAGCCTGATAGAAAGCAACATAGGAAATTTGACGAAAACTTTAGTTGATATAAAGTCACATGAAAATTTGAGGAAATTGTTTCCTAATAAGCTTGAGCAACCTGATTGTGATATCGAGGCCTCTACTACCTTCATGGGAGAGTCCCTTTGGTTTTTCATAGTTCAAAATGACCCTCCCATCTCAGTATTCATGTTCATCATCCCTATTGAGTGCCATCTACAAAAGCCCTCAATCCGTAGAGATTTGGTTGACATTTCGCGATGGCCTTCACTTATTAGTCCCTTATATGAAGGTATCAACTCATCATAGATGATCTATTTCGAATGTTGAACCAAACATATCAGTTTGGCCTTAGAAATGGTAAGAAATGAAACTTGATGCAAAAGGAATGAATGGACTCGAGAGGAACTTGGTGGCACTTAGACAATGAGATAGAGTCCAAAGCTGACAAGTGCATCAATAAAAATCCTACAGAGCATAACAAGCTTACAGGAGCTTGGTAGCGAAGCAAGTGTGGGAAGGAGGACACCATCCTCATCGTGCTTACATCTATCAACCTTTGTGTGGGTGGTAGGGGAAACCGCTCAACCCAACACTGACAATTGGGCAAGTTGTACACTATCATCATTGAAATATAACCGAAGGGTAGTTATGCTCAAGTCTATGCCAAAAAGGGAATTGAGAGGAGGGGCGTCCCTCGGGAAATCTTTATGCCTGCAAAAATATGGAAAATTTATAGCTAGAGATAGAGAAGTTCACATGTTAAATGGAGGACACTGCGTTGCTTAATCATATGACCATGAGTGCGGGTGTCATAGCTTTATGTTGTTGTTCTACCTAGTTACTGTAATTTAGATATATTGGCATATCTACCTACCCGAGCCTGTGTGTGGTTTGTGGGAAGATACAGAGGCTTCAATATTTCGTTGAAATGTTTCCTCCTCTTTATTGAAAATGGCACCGTCGTAAATGTAAACAAACACCGACTTCTCTTATGGTTATGTAATACACAATGAGTGGCGATCATGAATTCATTGTTACTCCACACTTGGTTGACAAAAATAAAAAGGGCGAGAAATACATTTTTAAAGATGCGCCTATAGTTGGTGTTAAGTATATTTCACTCCCAGCTCCATTAATTATATATGGAGTATCTCTCTAACATTAATGATGAGGGTGCACTTGGTAGGCATAATGTCCATGGTGTCCTTAAGGACCTGTAGACACACCACCTATTGTTGTAACGAACCATTACACCAAAACCTCAAGGCATTAGTGAAATCTACACATGAGGATCATAACATCCCACCACGCTTCCATAGAGCCCGACTCAGCTGGGTTTGCACCCACACTCCCATACATACGAGCCCCGCTTCACCGATGTTTAGGCACCCCACGGGCCCCGACTACATGATGTAACCAACCGAGTGGGATTCGAACACGGGTGGTTTCTCTGATACCAAATGTAACAAACCGTTACACCAAAACCTCGAGGCATTAGTGAAATCTACACATGAGGATCATAAATGTCAGTTGTTTTGCCCGACAAGCAAGATGGAGCCGCTATCCTGGTTGTGCACGCCTTATTTCATGTCTCGTAATCTCCCTCTAATAAAAATCACTTTCAAAGGTGTAACGACCCAAAAATTCACACACAAACAACACTGTAAAAGATAGGATATTTTTTTTTGACTTGCTTGACACATAACACGACACAACTTGTCGTCACCAAGGTTACATCTAACTCTGGGAACCACTTATTAAGAGGATGACCACAAGGACAACACGGAAATGTTCACACCCAAAAGGATAATACACTTTTCTTTTAGACAGAACAACATAGAAGTCCAACCACATGACACTCTCACAGCTAGGGCAAGCCACAGTAAGAAATGATTGAAGGTTACTTATTTTGATATAACACCCTTTAACTCATGACTTATGTTTTCAGAAAGATTCAATATATGATTCGCACAAATTCATCTTACCAACTGAGTTAATTTCTTATACACTGTAGAGAAGTTCACTTAAAGTCTTCACTTTACGACAATTAGTTGTTTAGTTCCATTATTTAATAAGGGATTAATTTAATTCCACAAGGCTATCTGTCCATACTTACGTTACTAAAAATTGCTCATTACCTTGCTACAACAAGAATTCATGTTCAACAAAATCAAGATGAACTTACAAAGTATCCTGGGAAAGAGTTAAGGAGATAAGGTCGAGTTAAATTCCTCTTTAAGACGTCATTAGTTATTACCAAGGTTTAATTGGAGCTTGGGGTTTTATACGTAATTATTAATGCTTTTACTTAGGCTTCACCGAAAGAGCTTATCAAAAGGAAACTACTTACTTTCAAATAGGCTGAGAGATAAATTGAGTGGTTTCTAAATTTTCTTCTCTTACTTGTTAAATCTTATTAGAAACTAACCATTGTTTTCCTTTAAGCTTGTTTTAAGCGTTCACCAAAAAAGAGTAGTGTTCACTAGTTTAGCTAGGGATATCACGTGATATAATTTCGCTTTGCAAGGATAGTCTCACCCTTGATTACTTAAGGCATTGTTTGTTCACAAGGGGATCTCCTCCACAACATATTTCTTTGAATAAAACTTTTAGGTAACTTCTGTAAGGAAAAAGCCACCCCATTATAACTTACATATAACACATCAATACAAAGCCTTAGAAAGATTTAAATTAACACTTAGTTCTCAAGATCAAAGTTTTACAATGATTATGCTAGTGTAATGATTGAATATCATTTCTCACCAAGGTAAGTTACTAGTCTAACAACAAAAGGGAAAGAACACTTCACCACGTAGTTTTCCAAACATACCAAGACAAGAGATCTTCCAAACTCCTTGCAAGCAAAGTTACAAAATTTACAACGCATTGAACTTTCTACAAAGAACTTCATAATTTGAACTGATGAAACTTTTACACTCTTTTCCTTTAATCTACTCGCATAATCCATCTGCACAAATATTTATTAGAGTCAGTTCGCTAGAACTGAGCATGATAAGATATAAACCTCACCTAATAATTTATGCCATCTAGCATTTAAATAAATGAAAGTTTGCAATGCTCCTTATCAGATAAATTTCTAACATACATTTAAAACTTAATTGCACATCTCATGACAATATATTTCCTACTCATTAATGTTCACTTCTTTAAGATCTGCTTACATAAGGACACAATTCCAAGTGACTAGATATACAACCTTAACCATGCAATAGATCATACTTAAATTACAGTAACAATAATAACGCTCACCTAATACCCTCGACCTACTTCACATATATAAGTATCCAACAATGTTATCTTTCAATTAAATAAAAGCACCAACGACATTAAGTTTATATAATAAATACAAGTATCAATCTTATATTATTTATCGATATTACCCAAGTATCAAACCTTCATAGAAAATCAGTGATATGTAAGTATAATTTGGATATTTATCTCACAATTTTAAGGATATATTTATGTTAACAAAGATTCCACCAATCCACAAGTTCATATGTTATTTAGGTATCCTTTTGGTTGCTTATCCCATGTCTTTATATGTTTCTATTAGTACAAGGGTCCAACCCATTGGAATGAGTTACAATCAACAAAAATTTTCATGTTTTGCTAATATGTCAAGGATATATTTGACTAACTAAGAAAAGTAAGTGGGGTCCAAGCCACTATAAATACAAGTATCAACATTATCTCAACTCCCAAAGGAAAAAGATAAGAACCCCACAAACCTGGTAAGAAAAAGGGAAGAATTCCATACATAATTAATTCACGAAAACCATGAACAAAGAATGAAGAGAAAAATACCTTCAATCAGAGCAAGGAAAGATCAAAAATGATTAACGCAATCGGGCACAGGTGAGTTTCGGGTTTTGGGGTTGAATAAGCATGCGCGAAAATCCACAAAGTAAAAATACGTCCGGTAAAAATGACGTGGAAATCCGCATATATAAGAAAAATTTACAATTAATACACTTCAGCTGGCACGTGCCAACCCACCCAACAACTCGGCATTAACACCATGTCAGCATGCTCGGGAGGTCCGAAAACCCGACACAAAGGTGTTTAGATCAATCCGGGTTTTGGGTTGCGGGAAACAAACGACATAAAGCATGATGCTAAGATGCTTCAAAGTTCTGAAAACCCGACACAAAGGACCAAGGAAAATCGGGTTTCGGGTTGCGGGAAACAAACGACATAAAGCATGATGCTACGATGCTTCAAAGTTCTAAAAACCTGACACAAAGGACCAAGGCAAAACGGGTTTCGGGTATCAGAAGACAGGCGACATGGAACATGTTTTGGATAAGGCATGTTCCGATGCGACGAAGGTCCGCAAACCCGAAGCCTTGCTTGAAGTGGGTTTCGGGTTTCGGGGAACACCAGACATGAAACATATAAAACACATGTTGTCCTATCGGTGAAACCCGAAAACCCGATTCTCTCTCGTAAGGGAAATCTTGTAAAACCAGCTCCATACTAATTTCCACAGAAACCATCATTCAAGGGAAAAGTAAAAATCAAGGCAACAAGATAAACCCACATTATAAGATCAGTAGGCAAGAATCGATGTAGAGATTTCTTCTACTCAAACAGTAAATAAGATAAACTGTAAAGGGGGAGAGAGATCAGTTCATGCAATTATGATTAAAAGTCATTTGGAACCCATCTCTTTCTGGGCATCTCTTTCAAGAAGGAGTCAATATATGAAAATGCATGTTATATAATATCCAGAGTCCAAACGCTATTTATTTAGTAAAATAAAAACACATCAACATTCTAAAAGAAACCCACATCTACAGCAGTCGAACAAAATTGCAAAGGTCGATTTATCCAAATGCTAAAGGAAATAAAACATTAAGAGAGAGGGTTAGTCTTATCATGCCTGTTTTAAACGCATCCACCAGCAATCAAATCTAGCAGGGACCACATAAGCCACACGTCCCACTGATCCACTTCTTGGGGTTTCATCAAAACTATGGGTTTGATAAAACATGTCCGACATCTGAATGTCGACCTATCTTGAACTTTTGTTTCAACTACAATTGCAACATCATTTACAGATGGTAAATGAACACCATTAGGAGTAAATGTAGGCAAGGAACCAGGTCTATTATGCACATTAGCTCCTCCAGGTAATCTTTCACCCATATCCTTCAGCTGTGGATCTAAAAGCCCGCCGAAGCCATGGATGGAATAGGTGCAGGCAAGCAAGCAATGGAAAAGTGGCCATTGACGAGGGCGCTGGTATTCACCGCCTCCATTCCTGATCCTACCTCCTTCACTTCTTCAAGAACCCAAGCACACAAGGATTTCAATCTCCTGAACATTGCCAGACCAAAAGCTGTGGATAATACTCGAACATGCAGTGGAATCCTCCTGTAAGTCTGACTATAAAGAACCTTAGCAATAAATTTCATCAAGTCTCTTGGTAACACTCTCACTGTCACATAGTCGATTTAGATAAAAATATCTTGAAGGAGAATCCCGAATTTGAGGATGCATTCGATACAGAACGGATAACAATATAGTTGGACAACCTGCTTGTTGGAAGCGCCCAAAAAGGGTTCTACTAAACTGTAACCTGCCTGCCGCCTGGGCAATCCCTATTGCAGGTCGCTGTTGCTGTGGATCCCCGACAAGAACACACCTCGCAGCACCCAATGAAAGTGGAGGTAACACGCCTACTTCCCTAGCCTGTAGCTTCATCTAAAACCGCCATATCAAACCCAACAGGTGAGGGCAGGATAGCAAGGAAGGGGAAACGCAGCCAAGCAAAATCCCTTCACCACACAACTCACGCGGCCAGCAACAAAGCCAGAGCAGGTAAAAGATAAACACAGGGAAGATCAATAATAAAATCTGATTTGAAAGCTAAGCGGCCAGCGTCAGAGAAAATAATTGCAGGCTGTAGCAGGTAAAAAGGAGTACAAAAAGTCCTGCGCAATCACCAACCATCCACGCAGCTAACAACAAGAAAATCTGGGAAAGATTTGCTGGAACATCTAAAATTAAAGTATGCGGCCCACTACCAAAAAGGAAGAGATAATTCTTACCCACAGCACGTGGGATAAACCAAGCAGAAATGAAATAATTAAAGAAGCAGGTGGCCTTCATTCCCACAAAACGTGCCCAACACTCATCCACCCATACGCATTGAATAAAAGGATCCAAATGAGATCAAGGTGAAGAAAATCAAGACTCCACCGACTCCCATCTCCCTCACGCAAGGTAAAAACATAATGGCCATAACTGTTTGCAGTTCGGTGGTTGGGAGGAGTCCAAACGCCATTTAAAAACCACCTCCAATCCGTGGCGCCACCACAAATCATACTCTTCCTCATTTGCGCAACGAGGCTCGACCAGCGGGAGCGACAAGCAAAACAACAGGATAGTTTAACGATAACAGAGGATGATGTCGATAACAATCAACATACAGAAAATAATAACAAAATACAATCATTGATTGATAATACAATCATCATGTCATTATTATTATTATTATTATCATTATTACTAGCAACCAACAGTTAAACTCGACAAGGCGAAACACTAACGTTTCAAAGGAAAAGCAACAACATTCAACTCTAAGAAGCACGGTCATCGCAGAAGCAAAGGAGCAACGATGAACGGGGCATTACAAAAGGCTCATCGATATTGTCCCAATTCGGTTTCTTTATCAAATTTCCATCCAATCCCAGGCTCTCGTGAAATCGACTCTTGATCAAGCCCGTTGTCATGTCCATGAATTCAATTAGCTTGCCTATTACAAATATGCGCACTTTTTTAATAAAAATTGCATCCAAGTTGTGAGTTCGTGGTTTAGCTTTGAGAATTTGTATTTGAGCACAAAAATGTGAAGCCTAAATATCTTTAGCTGGTCGAATATATCATGTCTATCATGGTTAATTTTAGATTAGCCATTCAATGTTACTCACGGGCGAGGAGCACTTTTAAGTCCAAATCGAATAGTATTGATACACAATTTCAACATTAACAACAAAATATTAATACGATGTCACATTTTCTATTGTTTCATTCCATTCATTCAAATGAATTTGATGTGATCATTTTACCCACTCTCTTTATCAACACAACTAAGAAATCCAAGAAGCAATTGGATCGATGAACAAGCAGAGCAAATAAATTTACATATCCGAGTTGTAATATTAAGTGTTGGGCATAATTAAACATGTTGTGATTATGAACTGTTGCAAATTGCAAAAGAAGTCCCCGGTTAAAGAGTAATAACAAGGTTTTTTTATTATAGTTTGAGACATTATTCATGATGTTGGCCGCATAAGCCGAATCATTTATTTATTTAGTAAGTAATACTAATAGTATAGAGGATGATTGAGAGAAATATTCAAAAGCCACACGAACGAAGAAACAAACCGTCCCTTGAGAAATATGTCCATGGGCCGACCTTTTGACAAATGTGAAGGCAAACAAACAGATGCAGTCTAAGAAAGAAAACAAGGAATGGAGGCACAATCAGTATTGCAATGTCGAAGCTCTTAGAAATCATGTTACAATGGCAAAAGTAAATAAGGAACAGGAAAATTGGGACCTGGCGATCCGAGCTGGGAAAAGATAAACCGAAGAAGAAAACACAACCTAAATTCGTTAAAAAACCAGACATGGGTAAGGCGATGGCTGGCAGAGGCACACACAATTGCAGGGGATAAAGCGTCAGAGATGCCCAGCAAACAACCTGACAGACGTGCTTCCGTTGACAGGCAGGAGAAGCAGGAGGAGCCTCAAACAGGAGCACGCTGGCAGTGGGAGATGTGGGGCGGCAGAGGATGCAACCTCTGTGTGGACCGTGGAGAAAACTACTCAACCGGACACTGAAACCTACTCAACCTTCTCACCGTTTTCAACGTGCTTGACCATGTCAGCGGGTCGAGTCGCTGCTCAAAGCGAGACCATCGTCATTGGAGGTCTATTGCAGGGTAGCCACGCCTCCGGCGTAATTACTGCGATTATGTTAATTTTTTCCACCGCCCTTAGGTTTCCCAAATGATGAGACAAGTATACACCATAGAAATGCCCTCTTTGATACCGATTGAAATATTGTGTCCAAGATCTATTAAATCACATTATAATCCTTTTATTTTCATGGAGCATTAATAAGTCATTTACCCGAATGGCGGAGTTGGTTTGAATAATTGCATTGAACTAATTCAAAATACTCAAAAAAATATCAATTATTTTACCACAACCAAAAATATTAAATCTTATTCTGAACAATAATTATCCATTTCCATTGTATATTTCTTGCACATAAAATATCAAACCAACAATATTTGTTCATTTCAAACATAATCTTAAAATCCATTAAAAAAACATTAAACCCAGAAATTTTCATTATTATCTATTCCCAAAAAAATGAAAAAAAATAGAAAATATTCTATGAACATACTACAGAGATTGATTGTGATTGGAATTTTGTATTGAATAGATCCTGCTGCCTAAATCTTTGAAAGAAAATGCAAAGCCAAAGAAATTTTCAGTTTCAAACTCTAAAAATAATAAAATCATTTGTACATGCAACTGGAAATCTGCGCCATATGAAAATAGATTTTGGAGGGAGTAATTATTTTTAATATGGAAATTTGAAAACTTTCGAAATAGTCAACATGATTTGTGGAGAACTTAATGTTAAGTTCAGTTTAAACTACGTGTTCTCCAACAATAATTGAAATAGTCATTACTTGATTTTAGAATACATGTGTTCTCTAAAATTAAGGAGTAAATGTGGCAACATGTGCAGCTCAAGTTGAGTATTAGAGATAAAAACAAATTGTTCCCCTTTTATTATTTATTTAAAAATAATATTTGTAAATATTATAAGTTTAAAAAATTTGGATCAAAATTTATATATTTTACAATATTAAATCACCTTTACTAATAATAATGATTTATTTAATCTTTATAATTACATTCTTTCTTTTTAAAATTTTATTATGGGTTTATTTTTATAATTATGTTTTCCTTATAACTCAATGGTAGAAACTACAAAATAATTATATATCTTGGATTTGTTTCTATTATTATTATTTTTTTATGCATTGAAAATTTCATTCTATATTTGTTGTGGAATATTCTTGATCCATCATAACATATAAACTCAAATGAATCTACACGGTTAAAACTTGTAATATATAATACACACGTGCACGTGTGCACACAATCAAAATATATTATCGAACAATATCATTATCATCGTAAAATTTAATAATTTCATTTGTGGAATGATTTTGATTGTGTATAATTTTATTTTATTTTTTGAGATTTTATTTATTATTTAAATTTTATTTTATTTTTACTTATATAGATGTTCTAACTAAAAATAAATAAATGCTTTTAATTTTCATTTTCAATTTTTTTTAATAAGGATATTGTGGATTATCCACAAACATTATTATATTTTTTAATTTTTTTACTTAGATAGATATTATTATAAATAAAATGGTTTTAATTTTCATTTTTAATTTTTTAAATAATGATATTGTGGATTATCCACAAACATTATTAAGGTAATATAGATTTCCAACAATAAATAATACAAAATCAAAATTAAATTATCCTATCTAATAATTATTTATTTATAGATATATTATCTCGTAATTATGTAAGTGAGTTATACCATTAATGTGAATTTTCTAATTTAATTATTGTTTTGACTAGTTAAACAAGCTAGTTGTAGTTGTGTAAATTATTCACAAATAATATTTGTAGTATTATGTAGATTATCCACATAAATAGTATATTGGAATTTGGGATAGTGTAGATTATTTATGATTTACTTATTTTTGCATTACTCATTATTATCACTATTTATTTCAAAGAATGTAGATTATCAACAATAAGAGATGTGAAAAATCTATTACGCATTCGATTATTAACCTCCTATCTTGTAAGATTATTTGATCAACAAATATTGGAAAATAACACAACTATAACTTCACAAATACAAACACATAAGAAATACCCAACAAGGTGAACACAATATTTTCAGACAATTGTCCCTGGAAAAACCCCGTAGGGAAAACCAGTACTACATATGAGAAATATATTAAACTTCAGCAAATCAAGAGATACAAATACTGCTTGCCTCTTACTGGCAGAGCTCCGACAATCTCCTAATCCTCCTGCTGATATTCCTCCACTGCTATCTCCAACGCTATCACTGCACCCTTGCTAACACTGCAAGTTTCTCTAAAAACTTCCTTGTTACAAATGACCCCAATGACCCCCTTATATACTACTCTCATTGAAAATCAATGGCCGAGATTAATACAAATGAACGGTTGAGATTAAGACAACTCAATAACCATAACAACCTTGGTTATGAGGTGTCACCTAAAAGGAGTCAATATTAGATAGCAATTGTTCTTATCCTAACAATATTTGTTTGACAAAAACAACTATTTCTCTAAATTCTAGGCTGTCCAAACTACCCATAACAAATGGATGAGGACAAACAGTTGTCCAAGCTACTAACTACTAAGATTAACACTCCCTCTTAGCGAGGAAGCTGTTCTGCATGACACCCAACATCTCTCTGAAGAAGATAAATTTTTCCTTCCCCAATGCCTTTGTCAGAATGTCTGCTACCTGCTGATCTGTAGGTACAAACTGTAGCTTAACAACCCCGCGCTATACACAATCTCTGATGAAGTGATACTTGATGTCTATATGTTTTGACCTATCATGAAACACCGGATTCTCAGTCAACTTGATGCAACTCTGATTGTCGCAAAGTGTATCACCGTAGTCTCAACCTTCTGTCCAAACAAAGCTGCTAGCAACTTTCGAAGCCATATAGCTTCACATGTTGCCATGCTAGCTGCTATGTACTCTCGACTCTGCTGAACTCGAGCCACGAGACTTATGCTTCGTGCTTGAACCAAGATACAACTCCCGATCCCCATGAAACAACACCTGAAGTGCTCCTCTTGTCCATCAGTACTACCCGCCCAATCTGCGTCAGTATAGCCCATCAACCTGATTCCTTCACCTTGAGCATATCTAATTCCATACTCGATTGTACCTTGCAAATAACGCAGCACATGCTTTGCCGCAATCCAATGCACTCTCTTTGGCTCAACCATGAACTGACTAAGAGAGTTAACTGCAAAATCTATATCTGGCTTGGTATTGACCAAATACATGAGAGAACCAATCAACTGCCTGTATAAGGTGGGGTCTACATCCTTCTCCCTAGATGTGTCTACCTTCCTCCAATTCATGATCATGGGTGTAGACATGGCTTTGCAATCTTCCATCCTGAACCTTTTCAAGATTTCCATGCAATATTTCCCTTGCCCAAGGAAAATCTCTCCATTTTTCTGCCATACCTCCATGCCTAGAAAGTAGTGCATAAGTCCCAAATCCTTCATCTCAAACTCCACTGCAAGATCCCTCTTGCATTCTTCTATGAGCCCTAGTGAACCTGTAAGAAACAAGTCATCTACATATAGGACAAGAATGAGAATCTCACCTCCAACTACCAAGTAGTAGAGATTAGCATCTGCCTCACTCTTCACAAAGCCCATTTCCTGCAAGTAACTATCAATGCGCTCATACCACACTCTGGGAGCCTGCTTGAGTCCGTACAATGCTCTCTTCAATCTACACACATGGGTCTCTTTGCTGTGTGCTACAAAGCCTTCTGGTTGTTCTATGTATACCTCCTCTTTCAACTCACCATTAAGAAACGTTGTCTTGACATCCATTTGATGGATCTCGCCATCTCATCGTCTTTGAAATTGAGATTACATCTCGTATAGAAGTATACAGCAACCGGAGCAAATGTCTCCTTGTAGTCTATTCCCTCTTTCGAGAGAACCCCTTTTCCACGAACATTGCCTTATATTTCTCAATGCTACCATCTGCACCGTGCTTGATCTTATAGATCCAGTGTGATCCAACCACTGCCCTATCTATTGGTCTAGGAACTACCTCCCACACATCATTCTGCATAATTGAAGTATACTCCTCAACCATTGCTTCTTGCCACACTTGATGTTGTGTAACCTCCTGATAGCTAGAAGGTTCACTATCTACCAACATACTAACTAATGCAACATAGTCATCATACCTGGCTAGTGGTTTCCCTTGTCTATTACTCCTCCTAGGAGTACCCACTAACTCCTGAGTATTCTTCTGTGTCTGTTGAACCTCACGGTTCTTACTGCCAACTGTAGAGGATGAAATATCAACCTCCATGTATTCTTGATGCATCTCTTCTTGCACCTGTTGCTCCATACTTTGAAAACTCTCTCCTCATGAGTCTATGCTTGTACTAGTAACTGTACTCGAGCTTTGTTGCCCTTGACTCGATTGAGTGATCCTTGGAGCTTCTATTGGCTGCTTACTCTGATCATCTACTGGAAAATCTCTAGACCTTCTAAATGCCTTGTCCTCCATGAACTTGACATCATGTCGAACAATAATCCTTCTGGTCCCCGAAATGAATATCTGATATGCCTTAGAGGTTTCACTGTACCCCACAAAGTACCCTTTCTCTGCAGTCTGATCTAACTTGGTACGTGTATCCTTAGGAATGTGACAATATGCCAAACTCCCAAAGATCCTAAAGTGATAGACATCTAGATTCTTCCCAGTGAATGCTTCCTCTGGTGTCATCTTCCTTGTTACCTTATGTGGAACTCTATTCTCAGTATGTATACCTCTTTGTATTGCATGCCTCTGCCCATAGATAATGGGGTAAATCCTAGTCATGCAACATAGCCCTTGATGCCTCTGACATAGACCAATTCTTCCTCTCAGCAACTACATTCTGTTGCGGATTGTAAGGAACAGTCCACTCTCTCTTGATTCCTTCTTTGGTATAGAACTCCCTGAACTCATTGCTTTTGTACTCGCCTCCACTGTCTGAATGAAGAACTTTTATCTTCCTTCCTGTTGAATTCTCCACAAGAGCTTTGAACTCTTGGAAGCGACTGAAAACCTCATCCTTGGTCTTCAAGAAGTATATCCATGTCTTCCTGGAGAAATCATCAATAAAAGTAACAAAGTACTCATACCCTCTGAGAGACTTCGTCGACATTGGTCCACATACATCTGAATGTACTAGATCAAGAATGCCCTTGGATCTGGTGTCACTCCTTGGAAAATATGCTTTAGCAAACTTCCCCAACACACATCCCTTACATACATCATCATGCTCTGTGCTCACCTCAGGAACACCTGTCACTATCTCATGAAGTAATTTAAGGGCTCCATGATGGATATGGCCCATCCTTCTCTGCCATAGCTCTCCCTGATCTCTAATATTACTGTTGCTCATGAGTGCCTTAGGAATATCAAACTATAGCCTATAAATTCGACCGCTCCTAACTCCAATAGCTATGGGTGATTTCCAATCCTTGTGCTTGATCAACACATGTGCCCCTCTAAAGAGTACATTGTACCCTTTGTCCTGAAGGATAGATACAAAAATCAAATTCATCCCTAAGCCTGGAACATGCAACACATCATGAAGGGGAATCATCTTACCACTCTCCCTCTGAAACTGAATAGTCCCTTTCCCAACTGAGTTGAGTTTGGACATGTTCCCCATAGAGATCTGGATTCTGGTGCTCTCTTCCTTATAACTGGAGAAGTATTCTCTAACTCCTGTCATATGATATGATGCCCCACTATCTATGTACCAAACACTCTGTGAGGTTGAGCTAACCATACATGCTATGAGTGCAAACTCATCTTCCATTCTACTAGAGAGCTCATCTGCACTTGCTGAAGCCGCAACTTGCTTCTTTCCTTTCTTTTCATTCTTCTTCCTTTTTGGGCAATCACTGACATAGTGGCCAAACTCGTGACAGCCATAACACTTGATCTTCGAAGAATCTTTCTTCTTCTTTTCACCTTGTGAATTTGATCCTTTACTAGACCCCTTCTTTGCTTTCCCTTTACCCGCTAGGGCAACATTTTCCTGTTCCACCTCACTTTTCTGACTCTTATTGTTGGCTCCATTGACAAGACTTAGTCTAAGCTCCTCCTGAGTGAAATCACTCCATAGTCGATCCCAACTCGGTAAGGTGTCTCGTCCATTGATGACTTGAACAAAGACATCCCACTGCTTAGTAAACCCATTTAGGGCTATTCTCACTAGCTCGTCATCACTTGGCTTGTCTCCAACAGCTGCCAATTCATCCTTGACAAGTCTAAGTCTGGTGAGGTAACTTGTGACGTCTTCTCCCTTATTCATCCTGGGTATTCCTCAACTTTTCTCTGAGAATCAGCTTCCGGTTAGTGGTAGCATTCTGGTATAGATTCATAATGGCATCCCACATCGTCTTCGCTGTATCTAACTCTGTAATATGTGGAACAATATGATCCTTGACACCTGTCAAGAATCAGCCTCCTCACCTTGGCATCTTCCTTCTTATATGCTAAGAGTTGTGTTGCATCTGTAGGTATAGGTACAACAGTGGTCACATATTCCTTGATACCATTCTCTTCTAGCAATAGAGAAATTCTAGCTTTCCAGACACCAAAATTCGAGGCTCCATCCAATCTGTCCTGATCTCTTAAACCTGCTGAGGCCATCTTAAAAGAAAATAATAATAATAATTTTGAAGAGGTTAAACTGGGTTTTATAAACCCTCACTTTCTTTCACCTAGGGTAAATCTCTTCTACCCAAACTTAGCTCTGATACCATGTGAAAAATCTATTACAGTTACTGATTATTAACCTCCTATCTTGTAAGATTATTTGATCAACAAATATTGGAAAATAACACAACTGTAACTTCACAAATACAAACACATAAGAAATACCCAACAAGGTGAACACAATATTTTCAGACAATTGTCCCTAGAAAAACCCCGTAGGGAAAACCAGTACTACAGATGAGAAATATATTAAACTTCAGCAAATCAAGAGATACAAATACTGCTTTCCTCTTACTGGCAGAGCTCCGACAATCTCCTAATCCTCCTGCTGATATTCCTCCACTGCTATCTCCAATGCTATCACTGCGCCCTTGCTAACACTGCAAGACTACTTGCTAACACTGCAAGTTTCTCTAAAAACTTCCTTGTTACAAATGACCCCAATGACCCCCTTATATACTACTCTCGTTGAAAATCAACGACCGAGATTAATACAAATGAACGGCTGAGATTAAGACAACTCAATAACCATAACAACCTTGGTTATGAGGTGTCACCTAAAAGGAGTCAATATTAGATAGCAATTGTTCTTATCCTAACAATATTTGTTTGACAAAAACAACTATTTTTCTAAATTCTAGGCTATCCAAACTACCCATAACAAATGGATGAGGACAAACAAATGTCAAGCTACTAACTACTAAGATTAACAAGAGATAGATTAATTTTGTTAATGTAGATTGTCAACAATATTTAGAGTTAGTTGGGGGTAATACAAAACTTAACTATTAATGGTTTTAAAAATTTTACTAATAAAAACGAATCTTAAAAATTATTTGATTATTTATTTTTAATTAAAAATTGTTAAAAATACTATAATCATGAATATATTTTATATTATTTAGATAATATATATTCATAATTTTAGTAGCGTAAATTTTTTTTTGAATGTTAGAATAGTCTGAATTTAGGAATTATGATCTACACTTTATTTAAATATCTTTAATTATATTTTTAGAAATATTTTGTTCAAAACTTATAGAGAAATTGTGATTTTTCTACAATAAAATTATATGATTATGAATATTCCACAAATTAGATTTAATTTTAATGAAATTGTGAAAAATCTACTTTGTATATTATAGAAGCCACCCATTTAATGTTGTTAGTCCACATTTTTTCCACAAATTGATTATTTTGTGGATACCATTGTGGAAAACTATCCATCTTGCTAGTGGTGTGATCTGTGATGTATCTTCATCCTTCTTAATCTGATTGTGGTTTCCATTTTCATGCAAAGAAAGTGTTCAACATTCCTTTTGGTGCATCACCTCTGTTAGTTTAGATTTAGTTTATTGTAATCTTCTTAACCCTGTCTCCTTGGCAAGTTAGAGTATGTTTTAGAGTATATCCTCTACAATTTGGATGTGTGCATCAGAATAGAGGAATAGAACTGACCTTCATCTAGAGAGCTTTCTCGATTACAAAGTCCAACACTTTGGGAAAATCTCCATGTTATGCAATCACACTGAGAGTTTCAACCCATCAATTTTGAGACATTCAGGCTGTTGTGATTAAACATCAAGACATATATTAAAAAATTTTAAAAAAGGTTCTAGATATTATTTTTTCTAGCCGTATGGAGGAAAATATAGAAAGAAAATAGAAAGAGATATAGTAGCCATATATGATTTTTGTAGCAACAACAAACAACACTAAAAAAATGGAGAAAAAGAGAAGTTGTATCAATTATTTGCAGCTACAAAAACAAATAGATGTAGTTGTGTTTTTCTGCAAGTGAATATCCAAAAAATCTCAAGACACGGATGGAAGAAATATACAAAGAAAAAATATAAACACATATATAGTACATTGTTTATACTATATGTAAATAGGTTTTTGTTGATAAAAGAAGAAAGAAATTTGTATTTTCTTCTCTGGTTTCATTTCATTATTTTTTTGTGGATTTAAAAGTGTGTCTGTATTTTTATTCATTCTTGTGGTTAAAATTTTGTATTGGGTGCTCCTTTCTCCCTCCTCCAACAACATTTTTTATCAGAGCTAGGTTTTTGAGGGAGAGAAAATTTATTTCTTGTTATCATGGCTAGAAATGAATCCAAACCCTGACAAAAACCTCCCACTTTAGATAGAATAAATTATTATGTATGGTCACAGAAGATGAAGACCATTTTAATTGCAAATTATTTGTGGGCTTTAATCTCAAATGGATTTATAGATGTGACTGATAATGAAACTTATGCAGCTTTGAATGTGTAATGGTAGAGACAATATTTCCAAGCATAGTAGTAGCTAACTACTCAAAGGAAGCCTGGGAAATCCTTCAAAATACATACAAGGGAATAGACAAGGTAAATCTTGTTAAACTTCAGTTATTAAGAAGAGAGTTTGAAACCCTTCAGATGAAGGAAGAAGAATGTATTATTGATTTTCACATGAGGATTTCTGGGTTAATAAATCAGTTGAAGATTAATGGTGAAGCCATAGAGAATCAGATAATTTTTGAAAAAATCCTTAGAGTTTTTTCCTGTAATATTTGACCCGATTGTTGTAGCAATCGAAGAATCCAAGGATTTATCTCAGATGACAGTTGATCAGTTGATGGGTTCACTTCAAACCCATGAGAAAAGGTTGAATAGATCAACTCCTCCTTCTTTAGAGAAATATTTTAAAGCTCAGAAAAATTTAAGAGGTAGGGGGAGAGGAAGAGATAATAGAGGAAGAAATCCCAGAGGTAGAGGAAGAGGTAGAAGCAACCCTGGAATAAGTTCAACTTATACCCAAGAAGGAGCAAGCACCTCACAATCAGACTCTCAAGATAAAAAGAGGAGCAACAACTTAAATCAAAGGTATGACAGAAGTAATGTTCAAGTGTTATTATTGTCACAAGTATGGTCATCTTGCAAGTGAATGTAGAAAAAGGCAATGTGACTAGTCAAGGCAAAGTGTTAATGTGGCTAATGAAAATGCAGTTGATTCTAAACCAATTTCAAATTTGTTCATTGTGTGTAATGCTTTGAAAAAAGTAATGTTGAAGTATGGTATTTGGACAATAGTTGTAGCAACCACATGAGTGGTAATGTAATTTTATTTTCATTTATTGATAAAAATGTTAAGTCTAAAATCAAGATGGGGAACAATGAATTGGTTCTAGTTTTAGGCAAAGGAGCAATAACCATACATAGTAAGCAAGGAGATAGAAGGGTAATGCAGGATGTGTATTATGCCCCTGAAATAAAACATAATCTCTTAAGTATTGGACAACTGGAAAATGGAGAATGCATAATATTTGACAAAGATGGGAGCAAGAACAATATTTCATCCATACAAAAGTCAAAGAATTAAATGTTACCTCTCAGAAGGAAAGATGATTTTTCTATGCAATCAACGAATGAGAAACCATAAGTAGCTTTCAAAACAACCATCGAAGATCCATATAGACTTTTTCATATCAGGTATAGACATTTGAGTTTAATTGGGTTGTCTATTTTATCAAGAAAGAATATGGTTACGTGGGTTTCCATAAATTGTAGAGGGTGGAAATAAATGTGAATCTTGCATATTAGGATAACAACATAGGGTTCCCTTTAAATCAAGGAAATCATGGAGGGAAAATACACCATTAGAGCTAGTGCATTTTGATTTATGTGGCCCTATGTAAACCCCCACATTATCCAAGAATGAATATTTCTTAACCTTCATAGATGATTATAGCAGGAAGACTTGGATTTATTTCTTGAATCATAAATCTAAAGCATTCAATAAATTTAAATAATTCAAGTCTTTAGATGAGAAGAAAAGTGGACACTTCATAAAGGTCATAAGAACTGACAAAGGGAGAGATTATGTATCTAAATAATTTTTAATTTTTGCAAGCATGAAGGCATTGAAAGGAAATTTACAACCAGGTACACTCCACAGCAAATTGGAGTGGATGAGAGAAAGAATAGAACCATCCAAGAGATGGTAAGAATCATCTTCAAGGAAAAAACATTGTCAAATGAATATTTAGGTGAATCTCAGAAGCAACAACAATGTGTTTGATCAATAGAAGTCCTACAAAGGTTGTACGTAACAGAATTCCACAAGAAGAATGGACACACAAAAGGTATAGCATGGAGCATTTAAGAATTTTTTGTTTTGTTGCATATGCTCTTGTTCCAAAAGAAAAAAGGAAAAAGTTATATGATAGAGGTGAGAAGTGCATTTTCATAGGTTATAGTGAAGAATCAAAAGCA
The DNA here is from genome assembly GCA_018340775.1 of Taxus wallichiana var. yunnanensis. Taxonomy (NCBI): domain Eukaryota; kingdom Viridiplantae; phylum Streptophyta; class Pinopsida; order Cupressales; family Taxaceae; genus Taxus; species Taxus wallichiana. Next base: position 454,795,508 of record CM031239.1, on the reverse strand, counting down.
TATAGACTATATAATCCTATTACCAAAAAGGTTATCATCAGTAGAGATGTTGATTTCATTGAAAATCAGTCATGGGATGACACTATTGATAGCTCTGTGGGTACTACAACAATGATACCAATAGCTGAAATAAAAGGAAACCATGAAGGAGCAACTTCCAACAATGAAAGTGAAACAATCACATCCCAACAAGATGCAATTACAACAACTCCTCCCTCTTCATCAACATCACAAAATGTTCCACAAACAAGTAGCTCCAGCATTTCAAGCTATCCCTCTAATGAGAGCTCAGATCCTACACTAGCATCTCTTATGCCAAGAAAGACAAAGAGCTTGAGGGAGATTTATGAAAACACAAGGTATGCTGATTTTGAAGAAAATCTGAATTTTGCATTATTTTCTCATAGTGATCCAACATTTTTTGAAGAATTTGTAAAAAAAAAGAAATGGCGTGATGCCATGGATGAGGAAATATATGCAATAGAAAGGAATATTACATGGGAGCTAACTAATTTTCCTTTGGGAAAACAAGTAATAGGAATTAAATGGGTTTATAAAACAAAAACCATGGCAGAAGGTGAGATTAAAAGACATAAGGCAAGGTTGGTTATAAACAGCTACAAGCAACAACTAGGAAGAGTTTTTGATCAGACACTCACTCACGTATCAAGAATGGAAAATATGCGGGCTGTTTTGGCAATAACATCCCAATAGAAATGGAAGGTTTATAAAATGGATCTCAAGCCAACCTTCCAAATTGAGTAATCAAGGAAGATGTATATTTAGAGAAGGCACTTGGTTATGAGATTTTAGGACAAGAAGATAAAGTATATAGGATGAAAAAGGCACTCTGTTGTCTTAAACAAGCACCTAGAACATGGTACAATAAAATAGATTCTTACTTGTTGTCAAATGGCTTTAGCATAAGAAATATAGTGAGCCCACTCTACATCAAGGTAGTTTTGGATAATATTTTAATTGTTATCGTATATGTGGATGATTTAATTTTTACAGCCAATGATGATATGATGATTGTTGATTTTAAAAAATAAATGAAGAGAAAGTTTAAAATAATGGGTTCGGTGTTGTTAAAAAATTCTTGGCATTGAGGTGAAAAAATGAATCATAAGATATTCATCTCCTAATCCATGTATGTCATGAATGGTTTAAAAAAATTTAAAATGTTGAACAAACCTATCCTAATGAAAACAACTACATGCCTAAGATTGAATAAGGAAGATCCCAGCAAAAGTGGAAACTCAACCTTGTATAAGAGCATGGTTGAAAATTTGATGTACTTAACATCGACTACACGGATATAATGCATGCATTAAGTTTAATTTCCATATTTATGGAGTCCCCCTAGGAAACACATTGACAAGCGGGGAAGAGAATCTTGAGATATGTGAATGGTAGTAGAAACTATGGTATTCTATATGTTACATCATGTGAACTAGAGATGATTGGTTATACTTGGCAATGATTAGGCGGGAAACATAGATCACAAGAAGAGTACTTTATGGTATGTATTCCATATTGGTTAAGGATTCATTTCATGGGCATCCACGAAGCATCCTCTATTGTTTCTCTTCTATAGCAGAGGCTGAGTACATAGTAGAAAATGTAGCAACATGTCAAGCTATTTGGTTGAAAAGGATACTTGCAGATTTGGGTGAAGAACAAAAGAGTTCTACTACTATATTTTTTGATAATGTATCCTCCATAGATTTGACTAAAAATCTAGTTTTCCATGGATAAATAAAACATATTGAGATCCACTATCATTTTATTAGAGAATTGGTGGAGCATGGAGAGATTAAACTCGAGTATTATAGATCTGAGCAGCAGCTAGCAGATATATTCACCAAATCATTACCAAAAGTTACTTTTGAATGCCTAAGAGAAATCTTGGGTGTCATGGATTCAAAGCGACGCTAGCTTGAGACAATTTCACGGCATATGTAGAAGCCTTTTTCCGGGTGGTTTTGATTAAGGGGAGTTATTGAAATCTAATCCCAACAACTTCATTTACTACTCATCCCCAAGTGGGATTTTTGGTTTTTAAGTTTTAAACTTGTACATTTAATATAGTTAGCTAGGAAGTCATATATTAAAAAATTAAAGGAGAAAGGTTTCATATATTAAAAAATTAAAGGAGGAAGGTTCCATATATTATTTTTTCCATTTGTATGGAGGAAAATATGTACAAATAAAATAGAAAGAGAAAGAGAAGCTATGTATGATTTTTTACGGCACCAAACAACACTAAAAAAATAGAGAAAAAGAGTAGTTGTATTAATTATTTGAAGTAGCAAAAACAAATAGAAGTAGTTGTGTATTTTCTGCAAGTGAATATCTAGTAGAAGCTGAAGGCACCAATGGAAAAAATATACAAAGGAGAAATATAAAGACATATATAGCAATGTCTATACTATATGTAAATCAATTTTTGTTGATAAACCAAGAGAGAAAATTCTATTTTCTTCTCTGTTTTTTATTCTTTTTTTTTTTTTTTCGTGGGTCTTAAAGTGTTGATCTATTTTTATTCATTCTTGTGTTTGAAAATATTTATTGAGTGCTCCTTCATCCCTCCTCATAAAACAATACCAAAACTAAAAACCAAATATTTAGAGAGGAACACGTAGCACTTACTTCTAGTTATTGCATCCATTGAGAAAATAAATGTTGGAACATTTACATCATAGTCAATTATCTTATGCGGTACATCATACTTGTGTCTTCTATTTAAGAAATATTCCTTTGAAGACATTACAAGGTATTGATACAAAATTATGGTTCCAAGGAAGGTTTAGAATGTAGTCTTACAACTAATAAAGCAAGTTCCTAATTTTATAAGTTAAAAACTCATACTATATAACATTTTTAAATTTAACTTATAAAATAAAATGAATGTTCTAAATTATTATATTCAAAGAAAAATAATTATTTATTAGCTTAATTATACATGTTAAAATGAATCATGTAATTAAAATCCTTAACATTCTAATTTCCAAAAAGAATTTGAAATATTGTATATTATTATATTTGACTAAGTAAAATATTAGTGAACACATGTCAAAGATATTTATATAAAGAATACATTTAAATAGCAATATCAAGGAACATATCTTATAATTTTCATATGTATTCACCAATTAAAGAGTTCTACATGATGTAAAGAGGGAAACAAATAAAATAAATAGAATGGAAAAATTAAAAATTAAAACTTAAACATATATTCAACAAATGTGGATGTCGATCTCATTCACATAGAGATTTTAGTAAGGCTTCATTGCTTCATACCAATCCTACAAAATGAATAAAACATACAGATATTTAGGCCATTATAAAAATTAATCCACTTGCAACTATACCTAAATAAAGTAATTAAAATATCCAAAAATCTAAAATACCCAAAATACATTATCTTGAATAAAACTACCCAAAAGTACGGGGAACTACATTTCACATTTAGATTGCATGTATATAAAATTTAGAATTTGTAGGATTAATTTTTCCTTGGGCACTATAGACTGAATGAGGTAATTGGGTTATTTCCAACACTCCCCCTTAAGCACCATTACCACCATCTAAGAATCCCAAACATTCTATCAAATATGCAAAACTATCTCTTCATAGTGGCTTAGTGAAAATGTCTACATAGAGATATTCATATGGGTAGAAATCCGAGTATATATCTTCATTGTTATCTAATTCTCTAATAAAATGTAGCTTATATCTATATATTTTCTCTTTTGTGACACATGATTCTTATAGATAAATTTCTGATTTTTTGTTGTAGAATAATTTTGTTGCTTCTACCTACTCATGCATCAGTTATGCTTATAAGATCTTTCTTAGAAAAATATCTTGATAGGATGCACCTTTTCCTTCTACGTACTCAAATTCAATTTAAAATTTGTAACAATGGGTTGCATCTTAGATTCCTATGATACTACCACTATTCCAAAATAAAAAAACATATGTTGAAGGTGTTCTTTTTATCATCAATGTTGCCAAGCCAATTAATATCTATATAACATATGAGTTTGAATTGTGTTATAGGTTTTTAATTTCACTTCATGGTTTTCCTACACGTGCATAATTTACCTTTCTTAGGTGTCAGTATTATATATGGTAGTCACACTTCTCCACATATTTTAGGGTGGTTACAATTCCCCACTTCCTATATATACACTTGTTTGAAACCTATTTTCTAATGAATTTAATATAAAAACAATATTTTGGATCATATTCTCTTCGTCTTTCACAACTTTAATCTATTTGTGTAGTTGTATTTTATTAGTTCTCAATCTAGGCCCACATTCTCAAATACTATCAATTCTAGTTTTGGGTAAGTGTAGCAAGTTGGGGGGCCAAAAAGAGGTCATAAGTGGATGTCATACTGCAAAAAATAGAAAAATCTCAACTTATAGGGATTATTAGAAATGTGTGCACTCAAAATTAGCAAAAGTTATATAAATATGAATCATAGCTTCTAGAATCTAGTTTCTAAACTACTATTTTTATTTTTTTAAATAGATAAGTTTAGCCATATTAAATAGTAACAATTCAATGACTTTGTTTTTTTAAAAGCTTATAAGATTGTAGTTTGTTTTTCCGTGATTTTGATGACCCAAACTTTATATATATTTTTCCTTTGGTGAAAAGTTAGATGTCATTGTCTATCTTGGGAATTTTTTTATTTTGTATTTATTTGAGCAATATTTTTTTATGATTTTTTCCGTGAAAGTGGTCTGAAAACATAAAGAAAATGGAGCACTTTCCATTTTCCCGCCATAACTTCATAAAAAATATTGAAATAAAATATTTTAAAAAAATTGGATAGAATTTTGTCACGGTTAGGATGGTATAAGTTTTATCACATTCGAAAAGTGAAACAAAAGTTGCATTCTTAAACGTAGACATGAACATTCATGGGAAAAAGTGTCTTAAAGACCCTACTATTAGTAAAATATTATAAAATGATATTTATCATATTCTATTCAATTTAAAATTATTATTTATACGAAGCTAATAGTCTTCCCAACACGATGGTACCATTTTAGTGACACATTTTCAATTTTTCGACATGCTTCAAGTCCGCGAAAGATAAAATTTTATGTTTTTGATCTTTCACACGCCATAATGACATTTCAAAGATCAGGTTTGGGAAAACAACTACTTCCGAGCCTTGAGGGTCGATTTGATGATACGATTAGGACTGAAATCAAAATTTATAAACCGTGATCATGGTTGTAAATTGACCCTCTTGGTAAAAGAACCGCAATCATGATTTATAAATATATTTTCTATTTGGTCGAGGCTATTTTTTTGGTATCAAAAGACCGCGATCATGGTCTTAGGTTTGGGAATTTCCCGATCCTGAAAAAACATACCATGATCACGGTTCGTGAAATTAGGGATTTGATGTCCACTTTTTGGTCCCCCAACTTGCTGCACTTACCTTTTTGCTAGTAAAAAAATATTGTTTTTGTGTATTTATTTTTTTGGAATAATGATTTGTTAAATATTTTAATTGTAAATAATTTGATCTTTGAATATGTTATTCTCTTGCATATCTTTAAATGATCTAGCAAATCATAAAAGAGTGAAGAACTAGTATCTTTTGCAACATATTTTGCACTATGCACATTCTCTACAGAAACATATTGCACAATTGATTCTAGATTGTGTCAAAACCCTATGATTGATGGTAGACTCAAATATGATTTGGAACGTGATAGATATGGTCATTTTTGGTTTTTTAATGGTCATCTCTTAAGTATTTAGTGGAATTAAGTACCATGCCAAAGTTTACATTTTTGTGGTTTTTCTAGAAAATTAGTGGATATTTTTCGTTTTGAAATATTTGATGGTACCATTCATTATCGAAATTGGTTGTACCTATTTGATAGACTAATTTCTAATAATTTTAACAATCTCTATTATTTCACAAGTTAGACTATACATGTATGGTTTCCTTGTTTGAT